>SRSE01000428.1:0-34637 GCA_005024645.1 Planiliza haematocheilus
TGTGACATCTGTACAAAACCTTCGTTAATGTAGAAGCACGTTCCTCCACCCTTGACTTCCCAGACAGTTCCGTGCAGCGGTCCGCACGGAACAGCTGGAAGCCCGGCAGCCGTAGTGCGCTGTCCGGGATGTGTTCGCTGAGCCAGGTTTCAGTGAAGCACAGGCGGCTGAACGGCAAAAGTCTGAGTTCTTGGTTAGGAGAAGAAGCAGTTCATCCATTTTGTTAGCCAGAGAGCGGACGTTTCCCAAGTGTATGGACGGGAGAGCGTGCGCAATCCCCGCTGTCGCAGCTTGACGAGCGCTCCAGCTCGTTTTCCGCGCGGCGTCTCCGTCTAAATCCACAGAGCGCTGCTGCTCCTCCAACCAAAATCTCCAAAACACAGTCTGGCTGGTGAAAAACCGGGTTGAAAAAACTACACTTAGAAAATTTCCCTCTGCCTCCTCTCTTCGCGCCCCTGCTAGTCCAACCATTTTTTACACGCAGCCGACCACGGGGCGCCTTCCTCGGCTTGTGCTGGTCAGACATGCCGCTGATTTTTCACGGCCCCCCCCAGCTGGCTCAGCGCACTGCAGCTCAAGCAGACAGGTCCTGATCAGACTCCAGACTGCCTGTTGTGTCACATATAGCATAATGAGAGGCAGAGCTGGTGTAATTTTGCCAGTTTTGCAGGTAAATATCTTGTGTGCACGAATGCGTCTGCTGGCGAGATAAAGCGATTGGTCATTTCTGCTCAGAACAGCCGGGCTGAGCTCCACCCTGGCTCACAATGCATCATTTTGATCAGTTGCCTCACATATAGCCTAATGAGAGGCAGAATTGGTGTCATTTCTCCAGTTTTGCAGGTACACATGCTGTGTGTGCAAATATCGCTTCTCTCGGCGAGATAAAGCGATTTGGTCATTTCTGTTTAAAACGGCCGTGCTGACCTCCACCCTGGCTCCCAATGCATCATTTTGATCAGTTTTTATTACAATCAGTCCGAATGGGGTGTGGGATGAGGCGGAGGTGCCTGTCTTCGCCTTCCACGGGGGGTGAGTGGAGGCCGAGCGCGCAGCCGAACACAGTGCGCCTTCCTCGGCTTGTGGTGGTCAGACATGCCGCTGATTTTTCACGGTCCCCCCCAGCTGGCTCAGCGCACTGCAGCTCAAGCAGACAGGTCCTGATCAGACTCCACGACTGCCTGTTGTGTCACATATAGCATAATGAGAGGCAGAGCTGGTTTCATTTTGCCAGTTTTGCAGGTAAATGTCTTGTGTGCACGAATGCGTCTCTGCTGGCGAGATAAAGCGATTTGGTCATTTCTGCTCAGAACAGCCGGGCTGAGCTCCCACCCTGGCTCACAATGCATCATTTTGATCAGTTGCCTCACATATAGCCTAATGAGAGGCAGAATTGGTGTCATTTCTCCAGTTTTGCAGGTACACATGCTGTGTGTGCAAATATCGCTTCTCTCGGCGAGATAAAGCGATTTGGTCATTTCTGTTTAAAAACGGCCGTGCTTGACCTCCACCCTGGCTCCCAATGCATCATTTTGATCAGGTTTTTATTACATCAGTCCGAATGGGGTGTGGCTGAGGCGGAGGTGCCTGTCTTCGCCTTCCACGGGGGGTGAGTGGAGGCCGAGCGCGCAGCCGAACACAGTGCGCCTTCCTCGGCTTGTGGTGGTCAGACATGCCGCTGAGTTTTTCACGGTCCCCCCCAGCTGGCTCAGCGCACTGCAGCTCAAGCAGGCAGGTCCTGATCAGACTCCATACTGCCTGTTGTGTCACATATAGCATAATGAGAGGCAGAGCTGGTGTAAATTTGCCAGTTTTGCAGGTAAATGTCTTGTGTGCACGAATGCGTCTCTGCTGGCGAGATAAAGCGATTTGGTTATTCCTGCTCGAACGGCCGGCTGAGCTCCACCCGGCTCCCAATACATCATTTGATCAGTTTTTATTACAATCAGCTCGAATGGGATGTGAGTGTTTTGGGTCTGATAAAGGCACGCATCCCCGGAGCACAGCGCTCGTTTGCATGTATACGCTCAAAAATTGCCACAGTTATCCAAGTAACGTGAGAGCGATCAAAGGAACCATAACTGATTAAATGAGCCATTCGCAGTTTCACTGTACCGGCCGTGTGTACTTAGACTTGCATGGCTTAATCTTTGAGACAAGCATATGCTACTGGCAGGATCAACCAGGTAGCCCAACCGTCTAAACCTCCCAGTCGGGCGGGTGGAGGCAGGCCCCGGCGAGCGGGGCTAGCCTGACCCACCCACCGCGAGCCGGAGGCGGTCTGGTCTGGGTTGGCCTCACCGGGGGTCTCGGAGGAACCGGGGCCCGCGGCTCGGCTCGGCTGCTTCATCCCTCCCTCCGGGGAGGGATGTATATATACACAACATACACGCTTATGTCCTGTTCGCTTTGAGAACACCGAGTTGCTTCTTGAGACGGCGCCGCAGTCTGCAGGAGCTGCCCCCCCTCCCCCCTCCCGACGGGATGGGGGGGTCCGGGACACCCTGCGACGGACTCCGTGGAAAGACCGCTGTGAGGAGAGAGACGGGCGTCTCGGTCTCGCTACCAATGGGTGTCAGGCACCGGGATGCGGGATGCGGAGGACCGCAAGAGTCGCAGCCCCGGGCCGGGGGAGGCGAGCATGCTGGCCGGGGGAACCGACCGCAGAATGCGCCCTGGAGGTCCAGGGGCCCGCGGAGGCCCTCCGATGGCATGCCACGAATGCCGTTCGGTCAGTGGAAAAGCGAGCCTCGCACTGCCTGGAGGTCAACAGTTTTTGAAAATTGCCTTGCCTGTAAATCTGCTGGTGGTGGTCGAAGTTTATGGATACCACTGCTTGACACCGGAGGAAGGGCACAAGCCCCAAAGGTCCCCAGCTCTGTCCCTTCTCCCGGTCTGAAAACACTTTGAAATTTTAACGGCCCTGGTAGTCCAACCACACTCTACACTTAGTGCATTTCCCTCTGCCTCCTCTCTTCGCGCCCCTGGTAGTCCAACCACACTCTACACTTAGAAAATTTCCTCTGCCTCCTCTCTTCGCGCCCCTGGTAGTCCAACCACCCTCTACACTTAGATATTTCCTCTGCCTCCTCTCTTCGCGCCCTTGGTAGTCCAACCACACTCTACACTTAGTGCATTTCCCTTGCCTCCTCTCTCGCGCCCTGGTAGTCCAACCACCTCTACACTTAGACAATTTCCCTCTGCTCCTCTCTTCGCGCCCCTGGTAGTCCAACCACACTCTACACTAGAATATTTCCCTCTGCCTCCTCTCTTCCCGCCCCTGGTAGTCCAACCCCTCTACACTTAGAATATTTCCCTCTGCCTCCTCTCTTCGCGCCCCTGGTAGTCCAACCACCCTCTACACTTAGAATATTTCCCTGCATCCTCTCTTCGCGCCCCTGGTAGTCCAACCACCCTCTACACTTAGAAAATTTCCTCTGGCTCGGCTCGACCTGATTGATTGTTTGTTATTTCGTATGAATGACCTACATATTGTACATACGAAACGGATAGGTAAGAAGCCAAAGGCTTATGAGTAACCTACCCCCATTACAACTGTTACATTTACAATCAATCATGGTGTAGAGACAATATCACTAAGGTACTTACATATAATACATAGACAGGTTGGAAGACATGATCCAGTATAAGCAAACATTATTAAATAGGAAAATAAGAAAATAAGAAAAAAAGACGAGTGAGGGTTACTTTTGGCAAAATTCATACATAATTCATACCTCACACTTTATGAGAAATGAGGAATAGCTTTCTTCCAACTTATTAACGCATATTCATATCACATTTGAAGCAATCATCATGTACAGAACACACAAAGCCTTAAAGCTATGAGCCAACATCAAATCCTTCATACTCAGAAATACATAAACCTTCAGAGACCCTTTCCCTGCCCCTATGCATCCAATATTTGTCCATATTCTTCAAGTTTAGATTTTATAAACATTTTTTTGAAATAATAGATATTCTTACTTATTTTAATCTCGTCTGGTAGTCCATTCCATAGTTTTACTCCCTGAACTGAAATGCACATACCCTTAAGCGTTGTCCGTGCCTTAGGTTGCTGGAAATTTAGTGCATGTCTGTATTCATATCTCCCTTCTCTTTCCTTAAACAATTTCTGTAAATTTCCAGGGAGCAGATTATTTCTTGCTTTGTAGACTATCTGAGTTGTTTTCAGTTCAACTATGTCCAATAATTTCAGTGTTTTCGATTTAAGAAACAATTTGTTGGTGTGATGTGTGTATCCCATATTATGTACGATTCTTATAGCCTTTTTTTGCATAATGCTGAGGGGATTCAGATTAGTTTTGTACGTGTTTCCCCAGGTTTCAACACAATACGTTAAGTAAGGTAATAATAGGGTACAATAAATCAAAAACAGGGATCTCAAATTTAATCCGTATCTTGTTTTTCTTAGGATGCCTAAGGTCCTAGCCGTTTTCGATCTGACATGGTTAATGTGGGATTTCCAACTCAGGTTTTGATCGATTTTGACTCCCAGAAAAGTATACTGCTGTACTCTTTCAAGTTTTACATTTTCAATACTTAACTCTACTAGAGTGCTTGGATTTACCTTCTTATTACCAAATAGGATGAATTTAGATTTGTTTATGTTTAATGAGAGCTTATTACTATCAAACCACCGTTTTAAGTTCTCTAGTTCCGCTGTAATAACTTGTAACAACTGTTGAATGTCCTTACCTGAGCAAAAAATATTGGTATCATCTGCAAAGACTACATATTTAAGTATGTCAGATACCATGACTATGTCGTTAATATATAATATAAATAATTTCGGACCCAATACAGAGCCTTGTGGTACTCCACAGGAAATGTTTAAACATGATGACCGATAGTCGCCTATTTGGACAAATTGTTTTCTGTTTTGTATGTAACTCCGTATCCAACTAAGTCCTATTCCTCTAATTCCATATCTCTCTAGTTTATGTAATAGTATGTCATGATTTATGGTGTCAAAAGCTTTCTTTAGATCAATAAAGACTCCAATAGCATACTCCTTGTTATCTATTGAATTTGTTAATTCCTCTACTACTTCTGTGAGAGCCATTGAGGTGGATCTGTTGGTTCTGAAGCCATATTGGCCTTCAATCAAAATATTGTGCTTTTCAATAAAACTGTCCAGTCTTGCAACAAAGAGTTTCTCAAGGATCTTAGAGAACTGGGGCAATAGTGAGATCGGTCTATAGTTTGTATATAAATGTTTATCTCCTGTTTTATAAATCGGTATTATTTTAGCTGTTTTCATTTCTGTAGGAAAGGTACCTAGTTTGAATGATAGATTACATATATGAGTAATGGGGTCAACTATTTCTCCAATAACTTTTTTGATTAAGGCCATATCTATGCCATTCTCATCAATAGATGCTTTATTTTTGAAGTTCTTGACTACATCTATTATTTCTATTCTAGTTACATCATGTAAGAAAATTGTGGATGAGTTTCTGTCAATTTTATGTTTAGAATTTGCTCCCCCCTGTGGAGGTTTTATTTTTTCCGCCAAATCCGGCCCCACACTAACAAAAAATGTATTGAAGCCCTCCACTACATCATCCATGTTGGTTATGTCCTTTTCCTTTTCAGTGAAGTAATTTGGATAGCTTGGTTTATTAGTAGACTTTCTAATAATTTTATTAATTATATTCCATGTTCCTTTACTATCGTTCTTATTATTTTCCAATAAATTGTTATAATATTCTTTCTTACATTTTCTAATAATATCAATTAATTTATTCTTGTATCTTTTATATTTAATTTCTTTCTCACTTGATCTATGCTTTATAAAGTCTCTATATAAACTGTTCTTTTTTTTGCATGCATTCAGGATTCCTTTTGAAATCCATGGCTTGTGCGGAGTCTTTGATTTTTTACCCCACTTAACTTGTTGCAGGACTGGGCAGCTCCTGTCGAATAATACCAGGAATTTATTTAAAAAACCACCATAGGCTTCATCCACGTCAGTGGCTTCATACACCTCTCTCCATTTTTCTATTGCTAGTTCATATTTAAATGCTTCTATTGCCTCATCTGTGCGTAATCTCCTACTGTTTGAAGGTCTAGTCATTGTGTCCCTCTTTGTTTGGCCTTCACAATCAAACATTACGAACACTGGTAGATGATCAGTTATGTCATTCATTAATAAGCCACTGAGTAGATTATTATATATATTATTAGTAAAAATATTATCTATTAATGTAGCAGAGTGTGTGGTAATTCTGCTTGGCTTATTAATGACAGGGTATAGGCCCATGTTGTACATTGCCTCCGTAAAACCATCTGTCAGGACTTGAGGATTTAATAGATTAATATTGAAATCACCACAGAAGAAGGTAACTTTCTGTTCAGTTTTTATCAATAACTCCTCTATTGTGTCTCTGAAAGTGACAATATTTGAGGTGGGTGCCCTATAAACGCAGCTGACCAAGATGTTCTTCTGTCCCTCCATGAATATCTCCACCGTGATGCATTCACATAAACCTTTAATGGCAATTGACATTTCTTCCACCACCTTAAATTTTAAATGATTCTGAATATATAAAGCTGTCCCACCTCCCCCTTTGTTCATTCTATTCATATGTTTGAAGTCATATCCATCTAGCTGAATATCCGCTACTCCTTTTGATTCTTTAATCCAAGACTCTGAAATGGCTATCACAGAGAATGGTGTGGTAAACTGACTTAGATAATCTTTAATATGTTCAAAGTTTGCATATAAACTTCTGCCATTAAAGTGTATAATTGAAAATCGATTAGTCCCATCTTTACGTAATTCATCATTGACTTTTTCCTCTGTATAGTATTCACAATTGATTTTAATGTTATTAAAAAAATTCTTTCAGGGTCTATGTCTTGATCAAAATCATGCATATTTATATAAAGTAAATGACCCAACACATAGCATCAAAAATACTGCAAAGATAAATTAATCCCGCACATACTATCAAGATGAGCACATAACACACTGCATCTAAGTAAAAAGGAGATAATGTAGTCCAGCACACATCTTCGAGATAACAATCAGAGTCATACCAATAATAGGTCACTTTTCTTATTGGTCCCCAGTTCACAGAACTATGTGGGGAGGTACAAGTGTCCATTGGTTGATCAGTCCTTAGCCACGCCCGTTGTGGGCACACACTTCGCACATCCCAGGCGAGATGTTTGTGCACCCTCGGTGTTTCCGGCACCCATTTACCATTTCCATTCCACACACTCACATATACCCAAGCACAGTTACGCAGTGGCTCCCATACGCACCACAACACTCCACCCGCACTCTCCAGTACGCATACATAGTTGATCATCCACTTACACATCCACACGTTCATGCGCATCCATACACAATTCTGCAGTTGCTCCCACACACACACCTTCGCACCACCATTCACCACACCAGAGTCAAAGGTTATTGTTAACAAAGAGAAAAAAATATTTAGTCCCAGAAAAAAAGAACAGAGATCTGTAAAAAATAAAATATCAGAGAGAAAAAGTGTTCAGTCTCAGGAAAAAAAGCGGAAGTTTGTGAAAAATGTGATGCAAAAAAGAAAAAAGTGTTTAATCTCAGAGAAAAAGCAGAGATCTGTAAAAGATCTAATATCAAAAAGAACAAAGTATTTAGTCTCAGAGAAAAAGCAAGGGCACAAGCCCAAAGGTCCCCACCTCCGTCCCTTCTCCCGGTCTGAAAACACTTTGAAATTTTAACCGCACCGGGAGAAGGGCACAAGCCTCTAGCTCCTCTCTTCGCGCCCCTGGTAGTCCAACCACCCTCTAGACTTAGAACATTTCCCTCTGCCTCCTCTCTTCGCGCCCCTGGTAGTCCAACCACACTCTACACTTAGACTATTCCTCTGCCTCCTCTTCGCGCCCTGGTAGTCCAACCCTACACTTAGAATATTTTCCTCTGGCTCGGCTCGGTTCTGAGGAAGGGCACAAGCCCCAAAGGTCCCCAGCTCTGTCCCTTCTCCCGGTCTGAAAACACTTTGAAATTTTAACGGCACCGGGAGAAGGGCACAAGCCTCTAGCTCCTCTCTCCGCGCCCCTGGTAGTCCAACCACCCTCCACACTTAAAATATTTCCCTCTGCCTCCTCTCTTCGCGCCCCTGGTAGTCCAACCACCCTCTACACTTAGAATATTTCCCTCTGCCTCCTCTCTTCGCTCCCCTGGTAGTCCAACCACCCTCTACAGAATCAGAATCAGAATCAGCTTTATTGGCCAAGTATGTGCACATACAAGGAATTTGACTCTGGTAACTTTTACTCTCTGGTACAGTACAAACTTAAATAGCGAAATAAGAATAAAATAAAACACAATAAAATAAATCTCAATCTGTACATATAAAATATAGGTAATATATACACCGGGGTTATTGTACAGTGAATATTTACAGGGCAGAGTCATTATTTATTGTTCATGTGGATGGTCTCTCGCTCTGTGACTGCTCAGAGTTCATCAGAGCGACAGCCCGGGGGAAAAAACTGTCCTTGTGGCGGGTGGTTTTGGCGTACAGTGCTCTGTAACGCCGGCCTGAGGGGAGGAGTCTGAACAGTTTGTTACCAGGGTGTGAGGGGTCTGTGGAGATTTTCCTGGCCCGCTTCCTGACCCGGGACCGGTACAGGTCCTGGATGGAGGGAAGATCGGTGCCAATGATCCTCTCTGCAGGCCTGACTGTTCTCTGCAGTCTGTCCCTGTCATGCCTGGTGGAGGATCCAAACCAGACAGTGATGGACGTGGTCAGGACAGACTGGACTATTGCAGTGTAGAATATGATCAGCAGCTCCTGAGGCAGGTTGAACTTTCTGAGCTGGCGCAGAAAGTACAGCCTCTGCTGGGCCTTCTTCCTCACGGAGTCTATGTGGGCGGACCACTTCAGGTTCCGTGAAATTGTGGACCCTAGGAACCTGAATGAGTCCACTTCTTGGGAACCGGGATGATGGTGGAGCGTTTGAGGCAGGAGGGGACCACGCACAGCTCCAGGGAGTTGTTGAAGATCTGAGTGAAGATGGGAGCCAGCTGGTCAGCACAGACTTTTAGGCAGGACGGAGACACTCCATCGGGTCCCGGGGCCTTCCTAATCCTCTGTCTCTGAAAGAGCTGACGCACATCCTGTTCGCAGATCCTCAGCGCAGGCAGGGGGTCGGGTGTGGTTTGTGGAGCTGCAAGGCCTTTTGTGATGGAGATGGTGGGGGAAGTGAAAGGTGTGAAAGTCCTTTCAAACCTGGAGTAGAAGTCGCTGAGGTCCTCTGCCAGGCGGGGGCTCCCCACAGGGTGGGGGGATGGTCTCCTGTAGTTGGTGATGGTCTGCAGGCCTTTCCAAACTGTAGAGGTGTCGTTGGCAGAAAAGCGGTCCTTCAGCTTCTCACTGTACTTCCTCTTTGCTGCCTTGATCTCCTTTGTCAGCTTGTTCCTGGCCTGCTTGTACAGGTCTCGATCCCCACTCCTGTAGGCCTCCTCCTTGTCCTGGCGTAGCCGTCTCAGTTCTGCAGTGAACCATGGTTTGTTGTTGTTGAATGTGCAGAAGGTTTTGGTCTGCACGCACATGTCCTCACAAAAGCCGATGTAAGATGTCACAGTGTCGGTTAGTTCATCCAGGTCTGAGGCTGCTGCTTCAAAGACGCTCCAATCAGTGCAGTCAAAGCAGGCCTGTAACTGCATCTTTGACTCGTCTGTCCATCTCTTCACAGTTTTCACTGCAGGCTTAGCAGATTTCAGCTTTTGCCTGTAGGATGGGATGAGGTGGACCAGGCAGTGGTCAGAAAGTCCCAAAGCAGCACGGGGGACAGAGCGATATGCGTCCTTTATTGTGGTGTAGCAGTGGTCCAGAGTGTTCATGTCCCTGGTGGGACACGTCACGTGCTGTCTATATTTTGGCATTTCGACCTTTAGATTTGCTCTGTTAAAATCCCCGAGAATGATTAGCAGAGAGTCCGGGTGTGTTTTCTCCACGTCTGTAATCTGGTCGGCGAGGTGATGTAACGCCTCCGTTACGCACGCCTGCGGTGGAATGTACACACCGACCAGCACAAACGATGCGAACTCCCGCGGTGAATAAAATGGTCTACAGTTTATGAAGAGTGATTCCAAGTGAGGGCTGCATAACTTCTTTAGCACTGTGACATCTGTACACCAACCTTCGTTAATGTAGAAGCACGTTCCTCCACCCTTTGACTTCCCAGACAGTTCCGTGCAGCGGTCCGCACGGAACAGCTGGAAGCCCGGCAGCCGTAGTGCGCTGTCCGGGATGTGTTCGCTGAGCCAGGTTTCAGTGAAGCACAGGGCGGCTGAACGGCAAAAGTCTGAGTTCTTGGTTAGGAGAAGAAGCAGTTCATCCATTTTGTTAGCCAGAGAGCGGACGTTTCCCAAGTGTATGGACGGGAGAGCGGTGCGCAATCCCCGCTGTCGCAGCTTGACGAGCGCTCCAGCTCGTTTTCCGCGCCGGCGTCTCCGTCTAAATCCACAGAGCGCTGCTGCTCCTCCAACCAAAATCTCCAAAAAACAGTCTGGCTGGCTGAAAACCGGTGAAAAACTACACTTAGAAAATTTCCCTCTGCCTCCTCTCTTCGCGCCCCTGCTAGTCCAACCATTTTTTACACGCAGCCGACCACGGGGCGCCTTCCTCGGCTTGTGCTGGTCAGACATGCCGCTGATTTTTCACGGTCCCCCCCAGCTGGCTCAGCGCACTGCAGCTCAAGCAGACAGGTCCTGATCAGACTCCAGACTGCCTGTTGTGTCACATATAGCATAATGAGAGGCAGAGCTGGTGTAATTTTGCCAGTTTTGCAGGTAAATGTCTTGTGTGCACGAATGCGTCTCTGCTGGCGAGATAAAGCGATTTGGTCATTTCTGCTCAGAACAGCCGGGCTGAGCTCCACCCTGGCTCACAATGCATCATTTTGATCAGTTGCCTCACATATAGCCTAATGAGAGGCAGAATTGGTGTCATTTCTCCAGTTTTGCAGGTACACATGCTGTGTGTGCAAATATCGCTTCTCTCGGCGAGATAAAGCGATTTGGTCATTTCTGTTTAAAACGGCCGTGCTGACCTCCACCCTGGCTCCCAATGCATCATTTTGATCAGTTTTTATTACAATCAGTCCGAATGGGGTGTGGGATGAGGCGGAGGTGCCTGTCTTCGCCTTCCACGGGGGGTGAGTGGAGGCCGAGCGCGCAGCCGAACACAGTGCGCCTTCCTCGGCTTGTGGTGGTCAGACATGCCGCTGATTTTTCACGGTCCCCCCCAGCTGGCTCAGCGCACTGCAGCTCAAGCAGACAGGTCCTGATCAGACTCCAGACTGCCTGTTGTGTCACATATAGCATAATGAGAGGCAGAGCTGGTGTAATTTTGCCAGTTTTGCAGGTAAATATCTTGTGTGCACGAATGCGTCTCTGCTGGCGAGATAAAGCGATTTGGTCATTTCTGCTCAGAACAGCCGGGCTGAGCTCCACCCTGGCTCACAATGCATCATTTTGATCAGTTGCCTCACATATAGCCTAATGAGAGGCAGAATTGGTGTCATTTCTCCAGTTTTGCAGGTACACATGCTGTGTGTGCAAATATCGCTTCTCTCGGCGAGATAAAGCGATTTGGTCATTTCTGTTTAAAACGGCCGTGCTGACCTCCACCCTGGCTCCCAATGCATCATTTTGATCAGTTTTTATTACAATCAGTCCGAATGGGGTGTGGGATGAGGCGGAGGTGCCTGTCTTCGCCTTCCACGGGGGGTGAGTGGAGGCCGAGCGCGCAGCCGAACACAGTGCGCCTTCCTCGGCTTGTGGTGGTCAGACATGCCGCTGATTTTTCACGGTCCCCCCCAGCTGGCTCAGCGCACTGCAGCTCAAGCAGACAGGTCCTGATCAGACTCCATACTGCCTGTTGTGTCACATATAGCATAATGAGAGGCAGAGCTGGTGTAATTTTGCCAGTTTTGCAGGTAAATGTCTTGTGTGCACGAATGCGTCTCTGCTGGCGAGATAAAGCGATTTGGTCATTTCTGCTCAGAACGGCCGGGCTGAGCTCCACCCTGGCTCCCAATACATCATTTTGATCAGTTTTTATTACAATCAGCTCGAATGGGATGTGAGTGTTTTGGGTCTGATAAATGCACGCATCCCCGGAGCACAGCGCTCGTTTGCATGTATACGCTCAAAAATTGCCACAGTTATCCAAGTAACGTGAGAGCGATCAAAGGAACCATAACTGATTAAATGAGCCATTCGCAGTTTCACTGTACCGGCCGTGTGTACTTAGACTTGCATGGCTTAATCTTTGAGACAAGCATATGCTACTGGCAGGATCAACCAGGTAGCCCAACCGTCTAAACCTCCCCAGTCGGGCGGGTGGAGGCAGGCCCCGGGCGAGCGGGGCTAGCCTGACCCACCCACCGCGAGCCGGAGGCGGTCTGGTCTGGGTTGGCCTCACCGGGGGTCTCGGAGGAACCGGGGCCCGCGGCTCGGCTCGGCTGCTTCATCCCTCCCTCCGGGGAGGGATGTATATATACACAACATACACGCTTATGTCCTGTTCGCTTTGAGAACACCGAGTTGCTTCTGGAGACGGCGCCGCAGTCTGCAGGAGCTGCCCCCCCCCCCCTCCCGACGGGATGGGGGGGTCCGGGACACCCTGCGACGGACTCCGTGGAAGGACCGCTGTGAGGAGAGAGACGGGGCGTCTCGGTCTCGCTACCAATGGGTGTCAGGCACCGGGATGCGGGATGCGGAGGACCGCAAGAGTCGCAGCCCCGGGCCGGGGGAGGCGAGCATGCTGGCCGGGGGAACCGACCGCAGAATGCGCCCTGGAGGTCCAGGGGCCCGCGGAGGCCCTCCGATGGCATGCCACGAATGCCGTT
The DNA here is from genome assembly GCA_005024645.1 of Planiliza haematocheilus. Classification (NCBI taxonomy): domain Eukaryota; kingdom Metazoa; phylum Chordata; class Actinopteri; order Mugiliformes; family Mugilidae; genus Planiliza; species Planiliza haematocheilus. The sequence continues at coordinate 12,880 of SRSE01000428.1, forward strand.
CGGTCAGTGGAAAAGCGAGCCTCGCACTGCCTGGAGGTCAACAGTTTTTGAAAATTGCCTTGCCTGTAAATCTGCTGGTGGTGGTCGAAGTTTATGGATACCACTGCTTGACACCGGAGGAAGGGCACAAGCCCCAAAGGTCCCCAGCTCTGTCCCTTCTCCCGGTCTGAAAACACTTTGAAATTTTAACGGCCCCTGGTAGTCCAACCACACTCTACACTTAGTGCATTTCCCTCTGCCTCCTCTCTTCGCGCCCCTGGTAGTCCAACCACACTCTACACTTAGAAAATTTCCCTCTGCCTCCTCTCTTCGCGCCCCTGGTAGTCCAACCACCCTCTACACTTAGAATATTTCCCTCTGCCTCCTCTCTTCGCGCCCTTGGTAGTCCAACCACACTCTACACTTAGTGCATTTCCCTTTGCCTCCTCTCTTCGCGCCCCTGGTAGTCCAACCACCCTCTACACTTAGACAATTTCCCTCTGCCTCCTCTCTTCGCGCCCCTGGTAGTCCAACCACACTCTACACTCAGAATATTTCCCTCTGCCTCCTCTCTTCCCGCCCCTGGTAGTCCAACCACCCTCTACACTTAGAATATTTCCCTCTGCCTCCTCTCTTCGCGCCCCTGGTAGTCCAACCACCCTCTACACTTAGAATATTCCCTCTGCATCCTCTCTTCGCGCCCCTGGTAGTCCAACCACCCTCTACACTTAGAAAATTTTCCTCTGGCTCGGCTCGACTCTGATTGATTGTTTGTTTATTTCGTATGAATGACCTACATACATATGTACATACGAAACGGATAGGTAAGAAGCCAAAGGCTTATGAGTAACCTACCCCCATTACAACTGTTACATTTACAATCAATCATGGTGTAGAGACAATATCACTAAGGTACTTACATATAATACATAGACAGGTTGGAAGACATGATCCAGTATAAGCAAACATTATTAAATAGGAAAATAAGAAAATAAGAAAAAAAGACGAGTGAGGGTTACTTTTGGCAAAATTCATACATAATTCATACCTCACACTTTATGAGAAATGAGGAATAGCTTTCTTCCAACTTATTAACGCATATTCATATCACATTTGAAGCAATCATCATGTACAGAACACACAAAGCCTTAAAGCTATGAGCCAACATCAAATCCTTCATACTCAGAAATACATAAACCTTCAGAGACCCTTTCCCTGCCCCTATGCATCCAATATTTGTCCATATTCTTCAAGTTTAGATTTTATAAACATTTTTTTGAAATAATAGATATTCTTACTTATTTTAATCTCGTCTGGTAGTCCATTCCATAGTTTTACTCCCTGAACTGAAATGCACATACCCTTAAGCGTTGTCCGTGCCTTAGGTTGCTGGAAATTTAGTGCATGTCTGTATTCATATCTCCCTTCTCTTTCCTTAAACAATTTCTGTAAATTTCCAGGGAGCAGATTATTTCTTGCTTTGTAGACTATCTGAGTTGTTTTCAGTTCAACTATGTCCAATAATTTCAGTGTTTTCGATTTAAGAAACAATTTGTTGGTGTGATGTGTGTATCCCATATTATGTACGATTCTTATAGCCTTTTTTTGCATAATGCTGAGGGATTCAGATTAGTTTTGTACGTGTTTCCCCAGGTTTCAACACAATACGTTAAGTAAGGTAATAATAGGGTACAATAAATCAAAAACAGGGATCTCAAATTTAATCCGTATCTTGTTTTTCTTAGGATGCCTAAGGTCCTAGCCGTTTTCGATCTGACATGGTTAATGTGGGATTTCCAACTCAGGTTTTGATCGATTTTGACTCCCAGAAAAGTATACTGCTGTACTCTTTCAAGTTTTACATTTTCAATACTTAACTCTACTAGAGTGCTTGGATTTACCTTCTTATTACCAAATAGGATGAATTTAGATTTGTTTATGTTTAATGAGAGCTTATTACTATCAAACCACCGTTTTAAGTTCTCTAGTTCCGCTGTAATAACTTGTAACAACTGTTGAATGTCCTTACCTGAGCAAAAAATATTGGTATCATCTGCAAAGACTACATATTTAAGTATGTCAGATACCATGACTATGTCGTTAATATATAATATAAATAATTTCGGACCCAATACAGAGCCTTGTGGTACTCCACAGGAAATGTTTAAACATGATGACCGATAGTCGCCTATTTGGACAAATTGTTTTCTGTTTTGTATGTAACTCCGTATCCAACTAAGTCCTATTCCTCTAATTCCATATCTCTCTAGTTTATGTAATAGTATGTCATGATTTATGGTGTCAAAAGCTTTCTTTAGATCAATAAAGACTCCAATAGCATACTCCTTGTTATCTATTGAATTTGTTAATTCCTCTACTACTTCTGTGAGAGCCATTGAGGTGGATCTGTTGGTTCTGAAGCCATATTGGCCTTCAATCAAAATATTGTGCTTTTCAATAAAACTGTCCAGTCTTGCAACAAAGAGTTTCTCAAGGATCTTAGAGAACTGGGGCAATAGTGAGATCGGTCTATAGTTTGTATATAAATGTTTATCTCCTGTTTTATAAATCGGTATTATTTTAGCTGTTTTCATTTCTGTAGGAAAGGTACCTAGTTTGAATGATAGATTACATATATGAGTAATGGGGTCAACTATTTCTCCAATAACTTTTTTGATTAAGGCCATATCTATGCCATTCTCATCAATAGATGCTTTATTTTTGAAGTTCTTGACTACATCTATTATTTCTATTCTAGTTACATCATGTAAGAAAATTGTGGATGAGTTTCTGTCAATTTTATGTTTAGAATTTGCTCCCCCCTGTGGAGGTTTTATTTTTTCCGCCAAATCCGGCCCCACACTAACAAAAAATGTATTGAAGCCCTCCACTACATCATCCATGTTGGTTATGTCCTTTTCCTTTTCAGTGAAGTAATTTGGATAGCTTGGTTTATTAGTAGACTTTCTAATAATTTTATTAATTATATTCCATGTTCCTTTACTATCGTTCTTATTATTTTCCAATAAATTGTTATAATATTCTTTCTTACATTTTCTAATAATATCAATTAATTTATTCTTGTATCTTTTATATTTAATTTCTTTCTCACTTGATCTATGCTTTATAAAGTCTCTATATAAACTGTTCTTTTTTTTGCATGCATTCAGGATTCCTTTTGAAATCCATGGCTTGTGCGGAGTCTTCGATTTTTTACCCCACTTAACTTGTTGCAGGACTGGGCAGCTCCTGTCGAATAATACCAGGAATTTATTTAAAAAACCACCATAGGCTTCATCCACGTCAGTGGCTTCATACACCTCTCTCCATTTTTCTATTGCTAGTTCATATTTAAATGCTTCTATTGCCTCATCTGTGCGTAATCTCCTACTGTTTGAAGGTCTAGTCATTGTGTCCCTCTTTGTTTGGCCTTCACAATCAAACATTACGAACACTGGTAGATGATCAGTTATGTCATTCATTAATAAGCCACTGAGTAGATTATTATATATATTATTAGTAAAAATATTATCTATTAATGTAGCAGAGTGTGTGGTAATTCTGCTTGGCTTATTAATGACAGGGTATAGGCCCATGTTGTACATTGCCTCCGTAAAACCATCTGTCAGGACTTGAGGATTTAATAGATTAATATTGAAATCACCACAGAAGAAGGTAACTTTCTGTTCAGTTTTTATCAATAACTCCTCTATTGTGTCTCTGAAAGTGACAATATTTGAGGTGGGTGCCCTATAAACGCAGCTGACCAAGATGTTCTTCTGTCCCTCCATGAATATCTCCACCGTGATGCATTCACATAAACCTTTAATGGCAATTGACATTTCTTCCACCACCTTAAATTTTAAATGATTCTGAATATATAAAGCTGTCCCACCTCCCCCTTTGTTCATTCTATTCATATGTTTGAAGTCATATCCATCTAGCTGAATATCCGCTACTCCTTTTGATTCTTTAATCCAAGACTCTGAAATGGCTATCACAGAGAATGGTGTGGTAAACTGACTTAGATAATCTTTAATATGTTCAAAGTTTGCATATAAACTTCTGCCATTAAAGTGTATAATTGAAAATCGATTAGTCCCATCTTTACGTAATTCATCATTGACTTTTTCCTCTGTATAGTATTCACAATTGATTTTAATGTTATTAAAAAAATTCTTTCAGGGTCTATGTCTTGATCAAAATCATGCATATTTATATAAAGTAAATGACCCAACACATAGCATCAAAAATACTGCAAAGATAAATTAATCCCGCACATACTATCAAGATGAGCACATAACACACTGCATCTAAGTAAAAAGGAGATAATGTAGTCCAGCACACATCTTCGAGATAACAATCAGAGTCATACCAATAATAGGTCACTTTTCTTATTGGTCCCCAGTTCACAGAACTATGTGGGGAGGTACAAGTGTCCATTGGTTGATCAGTCCTTAGCCACGCCCGTTGTGGGCACACACTTCGCACATCCCAGGCGAGATGTTTGTGCACCCTCGGTGTTTCCGGCACCCATTTACCATTTCCATTCCACACACTCACATATACCCAAGCACAGTTACGCAGTGGCTCCCATACGCACCACAACACTCCACCCGCACTCTCCAGTACGCATACATAGTTGATCATCCACTTACACATCCACACGTTCATGCGCATCCATACACAATTCTGCAGTTGCTCCCACACACACACCTTCGCACCACCATTCACCACACCAGAGTCAAAGGTTATTGTTAACAAAGAGAAAAAAATATTTAGTCCCAGAAAAAAAGAACAGAGATCTGTAAAAAATAAAATATCAGAGAGAAAAAAGTGTTCAGTCTCAGGAAAAAAAGCGGAAGTTTGTGAAAAATGTGATGCAAAAAAGAAAAAAGTGTTTAATCTCAGAGAAAAAGCAGAGATCTGTAAAAGATCTAATATCAAAAAGAACAAAGTATTTAGTCTCAGAGAAAAAGCAAGGGCACAAGCCCCAAAGGTCCCCACCTCCGTCCCTTCTCCCGGTCTGAAAACACTTTGAAATTTTAACCGCACCGGGAGAAGGGCACAAGCCTCTAGCTCCTCTCTTCGCGCCCCTGGTAGTCCAACCACCCTCTAGACTTAGAACATTTCCCTCTGCCCTCCTCTCTTCGCGCCTCTGGTAGTCCAACCACACTCTACACTTAGAATATTTTCCTCTGGCTCGGCTCGGTTCTGAGGAAGGGCACAAGCCCCAAAGGTCCCCAGCTCTGTCCCTTCTCCCGGTCTGAAAACACTTTGAAATTTTAACGGCACCGGGAGAAGGGCACAAGCCTCTAGCTCCTCTCTCCGCGCCCCTGGTAGTCCAACCACCCTCCACACTTAAAATATTTCCCTCTGCCTCCTCTCTTCGCGCCCCTGGTAGTCCAACCACCCTCTACACTTAGAATATTTCCCTCTGCCTCCTCTCTTCGCTCCCCTGGTAGTCCAACCACCCTCTACAGAATCAGAATCAGAATCAGCTTTATTGGCCAAGTATGTGCACATACAAGGAATTTGACTCTGGTAACTTTTACTCTCTGGTACAGTACAAACTTAAATAGCGAAATAAGAATAAAATAAAACACAATAAAATAAATCTCAATCTGTACATATAAAATATAGGTAATATATACACCGGGGTTATTGTACAGTGAATATTTACAGGGCAGAGTCATTATTTATTGTTCATGTGGATGGTCTCTCGCTCTGTGACTGCTCAGAGTTCATCAGAGCGACAGCCCGGGGGAAAAAACTGTCCTTGTGGCGGGTGGTTTTGGCGTACAGTGCTCTGTAACGCCGGCCTGAGGGGAGGAGTCTGAACAGTTTGTTACCAGGGTGTGAGGGGTCTGTGGAGATTTTCCTGGCCCGCTTCCTGACCCGGGACCGGTACAGGTCCTGGATGGAGGGAAGATCGGTGCCAATGATCCTCTCTGCAGGCCTGACTGTTCTCTGCAGTCTGTCCCTGTCATGCCTGGTGGAGGATCCAAACCAGACAGTGATGGACGTGGTCAGGACAGACTGGACTATTGCAGTGTAGAATATGATCAGCAGCTCCTGAGGCAGGTTGAACTTTCTGAGCTGGCGCAGAAAGTACAGCCTCTGCTGGGCCTTCTTCCTCACGGAGTCTATGTGGGCGGACCACTTCAGGTTCCGTGAAATTGTGGACCCTAGGAACCTGAATGAGTCCACTTCTTGGGAACCGGGATGATGGTGGAGCGTTTGAGGCAGGAGGGGACCACGCACAGCTCCAGGAGTGTTGAGATCTGAGTGAAGATGGGAGCCAGCTGGTCAGCACAGACTTTTAGGCAGGACGGAGACACTCCATCGGGTCCCGGGGCCTTCCTAATCCTCTGTCTCTGAAAGAGCTGACGCACATCCTGTTCGCAGATCCTCAGCGCAGGCAGGGGGTCGGGTGTGGTTTGTGGAGCTGCAAGGCCTTTTGTGATGGAGATGGTGGGGGAAGTGAAAGGTGTGAAAGTCCTTTCAAACCTGGAGTAGAAGTCGCTGAGGTCCTCTGCCAGGCGGGGGCTCCCCACAGGGTGGGGGGATGGTCTCCTGTAGTTGGTGATGGTCTGCAGGCCTTTCCAAACTGTAGAGGTGTCGTTGGCAGAAAAGCGGTCCTTCAGCTTCTCACTGTACTTCCTCTTTGCTGCCTTGATCTCCTTTGTCAGCTTGTTCCTGGCCTGCTTGTACAGGTCTCGATCCCCACTCCTGTAGGCCTCCTCCTTGTCCTGGCGTAGCCGTCTCAGTTCTGCAGTGAACCATGGTTTGTTGTTGTTGAATGTGCAGAAGGTTTTGGTCTGCACGCACATGTCCTCACAAAAGCCGATGTAAGATGTCACAGTGTCGGTTAGTTCATCCAGGTCTGAGGCTGCTGCTTCAAAGACGCTCCAATCAGTGCAGTCAAAGCAGGCCTGTAACTGCATCTTTGACTCGTCTGTCCATCTCTTCACAGTTTTCACTGCAGGCTTAGCAGATTTCAGCTTTTGCCTGTAGGATGGGATGAGGTGGACCAGGCAGTGGTCAGAAAGTCCCAAAGCAGCACGGGGACAGAGCGATATGCGTCCTTTATTGTGGTGTAGCAGTGGTCCAGAGTGTTCATGTCCCTGGTGGGACACGTCACGTGCTGTCTATATTTTGGCATTTCGACCTTTAGATTTGCTCTGTTAAAATCCCCGAGAATGATTAGCAGAGAGTCCGGGTGTGTTTTCTCCACGTCTGTAATCTGGTCGGCGAGGTGATGTAACGCCTCCGTTACGCACGCCTGCGGTGGAATGTACACACCGACCAGCACAAACGATGCGAACTCCCGCGGTGAATAAAATGGTCTACAGTTTATGAAGAGTGATTCCAAGTGAGGGCTGCATAACTTCTTTAGCACTGTGACATCTGTACACCAACCTTCGTTAATGTAGAAGCACGTTCCTCCACCCTTTGACTTCCCAGACAGTTCCGTGCAGCTGCTCAGCTCCGCACGGAACAGCTGGAAGCCCGGCAGCCGTAGTGCGCTGTCCGGGATGTGTTCGCTGAGCCAGGTTTCAGTGAAGCACAGGGCGGCTGAACGGCAAAAGTCTGAGTTCTTGGTTAGGAGAAGAAGCAGTTCATCCATTTTGTTAGCCAGAGAGCGGACGTTTCCCAAGTGTATGGACGGGAGAGCGGTGCGCAATCCCCGCTGTCGCAGCTTGACGAGCGCTCCAGCTCGTTTTCCGCGCCGGCGTCTCCGTCTAAATCCACAGAGCGCTGCTGCTCCTCCAACCAAAATCTCCAAAAAACAGTCTGGCTGGCTGAAAACCGGTGAAAAACTACACTTAGAAAATTTCCCTCTGCCTCCTCTCTTCGCGCCCCTGCTAGTCCAACCATTTTTTACACGCAGCCGACCACGGGGCGCCTTCCTCGGCTTGTGCTGGTCAGACATGCCGCTGATTTTTCACGGTCCCCCCCCAGCTGGCTCAGCGCACTGCAGCTCAAGCAGACAGGTCCTGATCAGACTCCAGACTGCCTGTTGTGTCACATATAGCATAATGAGAGGCAGAGCTGGTGTAATTTTGCCAGTTTTGCAGGTAAATATCTTGTGTGCACGAATGCGTCTCTGCTGGCGAGATAAAGCGATTGGTCATTTCTGCTCAGAACAGCCGGGCTGAGCTCCACCCTGGCTCACAATGCATCATTTTGATCAGTTGCCTCACATATAGCCTAATGAGAGGCAGAATTGGTGTCATTTCTCCAGTTTTGCAGGTACACATGCTGTGTGTGCAAATATCGCTTCTCTCGGCGAGATAAAGCGATTTGGTCATTTCTGTTTAAAACGGCCGTGCTGACCTCCACCCTGGCTCCCAATGCATCATTTTGATCAGTTTTTATTACAATCAGTCCGAATGGGGTGTGGGATGAGGCGGAGGTGCCTGTCTTCGCCTTCCACGGGGGGTGAGTGGAGGCCGAGCGCGCAGCCGAACACAGTGCGCCTTCCTCGGCTTGTGGTGGTCAGACATGCCGCTGATTTTTCACGGTCCCCCCCAGCTGGCTCAGCGCACTGCAGCTCAAGCAGACAGGTCCTGATCAGACTCCAGACTGCCTGTTGTGTCACATATAGCATAATGAGAGGCAGAGCTGGTTTAATTTTGCCAGTTTTGCAGGTAAATATCTTGTGTGCACGAATGCGTCTCTGCTGGCGAGATAAAGCGATTTGGTCATTTCTGCTCAGAACAGCCGGGCTGAGCTCCACCCTGGCTCACAATGCATCATTTTGATCAGTTGCCTCACATATAGCCTAATGAGAGGCAGAATTGGTGTCATTTCTCCAGTTTTGCAGGTACACATGCTGTGTGTGCAAATATCGCTTCTCTCGGCGAGATAAAGCGATTTGGTCATTTCTGTTTAAAACGGCCGTGCTGACCTCCACCCTGGCTCCCAATGCATCATTTTGATCAGTTTTTATTACAATCAGTCCGAATGGGGTGTGGGATGAGGCGGAGGTGCCTGTCTTCGCCTTCCACGGGGGGTGAGTGGAGGCCGAGCGCGCAGCCGAACACAGTGCGCCTTCCTCGGCTTGTGGTGGTCAGACATGCCGCTGATTTTTCACGGTCCCCCCCAGCTGGCTCAGCGCACTGCAGCTCAAGCAGACAGGTCCTGATCAGACTCCATACTGCCTGTTGTGTCACATATAGCATAATGAGAGGCAGAGCTGGTGTAATTTTGCCAGTTTTGCAGGTAAATGTCTTGTGTGCACGAATGCGTCTCTGCTGGCGAGATAAAGCGATTTGGTCATTTCTGCTCAGAACGGCCGGGCTGAGCTCCACCCTGGCTCCCAATACATCATTTTGATCAGTTTTTATTACAATCAGCTCGAATGGGATGTGAGTGTTTTGGGTCTGATAAATGCACGCATCCCCGGAGCACAGCGCTCGTTTGCATGTATACGCTCAAAAATTGCCACAGTTATCCAAGTAACGTGAGAGCGATCAAAGGAACCATAACTGATTAAATGAGCCATTCGCAGTTTCACTGTACCGGCCGTGTGTACTTAGACTTGCATGGCTTAATCTTTGAGACAAGCATATGCTACTGGCAGGATCAACCAGGTAGCCCAACCGTCTAAACCTCCCCAGTCGGGCGGGTGGAGGCAGGCCCCGGGCGAGCGGGGCTAGCCTGACCCACCCACCGCGAGCCGGAGGCGGTCTGGTCTGGGTTGGCCTCACCGGGGTCTCGGAGGAACCGGGGCCCGCGGCTCGGCTCGGCTGCTTCATCCCTCCCTCCGGGGAGGGATGTATATATACACAACATACACGCTTATGTCCTGTTCGCTTTGAGAACACCGAGTTGCTTCTGGAGACGGCGCCGCAGTCTGCAGGAGCTGCCCCCCCCCCCCTCCCGACGGGATGGGGGGGTCCGGGACACCCTGCGACGGACTCCGTGGAAGGACCGCTGTGAGGAGAGAGACGGGGCGTCTCGGTCTCGCTACCAATGGGTGTCAGGCACCGGGATGCGGGATGCGGAGGACCGCAAGAGTCGCAGCCCCGGGCCGGGGGAGGCGAGCATGCTGGCCGGGGGAACCGACCGCAGAATGCGCCCTGGAGGTCCAGGGGCCCGCGGAGGCCCTCCGATGGCATGCCACGAATGCCGTTCGGTCAGTGGAAAAGCGAGCCTCGCACTGCCTGGAGGTCAACAGTTTTTGAAAATTGCCTTGCCTGTAAATCTGCTGGTGGTGGTCGAAGTTTATGGATACCACTGCTTGACACCGGAGGAAGGGCACAAGCCCCAAGGTCCCCAGCTCTGTCCCTTCTCCCGGTCTGAAAACACTTTGAAATTTTAACGGCCCCTGGTAGTCCAACCACACTCTACACTTAGTGCATTTCCCTCTGCCTCCTCTCTTCGCGCCCCTGGTAGTCCAACCACACTCTACACTTAGAAAATTTCCCTCTGCCTCCTCTCTTCGCGCCCCTGGTAGTCCAACCACCCTCTACACTTAGAATATTTCCCTCTGCCTCCTCTCTTCGCGCCCTTGGTAGTCCAACCACACTCTACACTTAGTGCATTTCCCTTTGCCTCCTCTCTTCGCGCCCCTGGTAGTCCAACCACCCTCTACACTTAGACAATTTCCCTCTGCCTCCTCTCTTCGCGCCCCTGGTAGTCCAACCACACTCTACACTCAGAATATTTCCCTCTGCCTCCTCTCTTCCCGCCCCTGGTAGTCCAACCACCCTCTACACTTAGAATATTTCCCTCTGCCTCCTCTCTTCGCGCCCCTGGTAGTCCAACCACCCTCTACACTTAGAATATTTCCCTCTGCATCCTCTCTTCGCGCCCCTGGTAGTCCAACCACCCTCTACACTTAGAAAATTTTCCTCTGGCTCGGCTCGACTCTGATTGATTGTTTGTTTATTTCGTATGAATGACCTACATACATATGTACATACGAAACGGATAGGTAAGAAGCCAAAGGCTTATGAGTAACCTACCCCCATTACAACTGTTACATTTACAATCAATCATGGTGTAGAGACAATATCACTAAGGTACTTACATATAATACATAGACAGGTTGGAAGACATGATCCAGTATAAGCAAACATTATTAAATAGGAAAATAAGAAAATAAGAAAAAGAAAAAAAGACGAGTGAGGGTTACTTTTGGCAAAATTCATACATAATTCATACCTCACACTTTATGAGAAATGAGGAATAGCTTTCTTCCAACTTATTAACGCATATTCATATCACATTTGAAGCAATCATCATGTACAGAACACACAAAGCCTTAAAGCTATGAGCCAACATCAAATCCTTCATACTCAGAAATACATAAACCTTCAGAGACCCTTTCCCTGCCCCTATGCATCCAATATTTGTCCATATTCTTCAAGTTTAGATTTTATAAACATTTTTTTGAAATAATAGATATTCTTACTTATTTTAATCTCGTCTGGTAGTCCATTCCATAGTTTTACTCCCTGAACTGAAATGCACATACCCTTAAGCGTTGTCCGTGCCTTAGGTTGCTGGAAATTTAGTGCATGTCTGTATTCATATCTCCCTTCTCTTTCCTTAAACAATTTCTGTAAATTTCCAGGGAGCAGATTATTTCTTGCTTTGTAGACTATCTGAGTTGTTTTCAGTTCAACTATGTCCAATAATTTCAGTGTTTTCGATTTAAGAAACAATTTGTTGGTGTGATGTGTGTATCCCATATTATGTACGATTCTTATAGCCTTTTTTTGCATAATGCTGAGGGGATTCAGATTAGTTTTGTACGTGTTTCCCCAGGTTTCAACACAATACGTTAAGTAAGGTAATAATAGGGTACAATAAATCAAAAACAGGGATCTCAAATTTAATCCGTATCTTGTTTTTCTTAGGATGCCTAAGGTCCTAGCCGTTTTCGATCTGACATGGTTAATGTGGGATTTCCAACTCAGGTTTTGATCGATTTTGACTCCCAGAAAAGTATACTGCTGTACTCTTTCAAGTTTTACATTTTCAATACTTAACTCTACTAGAGTGCTTGGATTTACCTTCTTATTACCAAATAGGATGAATTTAGATTTGTTTATGTTTAATGAGAGCTTATTACTATCAAACCACCGTTTTAAGTTCTCTAGTTCCGCTGTAATAACTTGTAACAACTGTTGAATGTCCTTACCTGAGCAAAAAATATTGGTATCATCTGCAAAGACTACATATTTAAGTATGTCAGATACCATGACTATGTCGTTAATATATAATATAAATAATTTCGGACCCAATACAGAGCCTTGTGGTACTCCACAGGAAATGTTTAAACATGATGACCGATAGTCGCCTATTTGGACAAATTGTTTTCTGTTTTGTATGTAACTCCGTATCCAACTAAGTCCTATTCCTCTAATTCCATATCTCTCTAGTTTATGTAATAGTATGTCATGATTTATGGTGTCAAAAGCTTTCTTTAGATCAATAAAGACTCCAATAGCATACTCCTTGTTATCTATTGAATTTGTTAATTCCTCTACTACTTCTGTGAGAGCCATTGAGGTGGATCTGTTGGTTCTGAAGCCATATTGGCCTTCAATCAAAATATTGTGCTTTTCAATAAAACTGTCCAGTCTTGCAACAAAGAGTTTCTCAAGGATCTTAGAGAACTGGGGCAATAGTGAGATCGGTCTATAGTTTGTATATAAATGTTTATCTCCTGTTTTATAAATCGGTATTATTTTAGCTGTTTTCATTTCTGTAGGAAAGGTACCTAGTTTGAATGATAGATTACATATATGAGTAATGGGGTCAACTATTTCTCCAATAACTTTTTTGATTAAGGCCATATCTATGCCATTCTCATCAATAGATGCTTTATTTTTGAAGTTCTTGACTACATCTATTATTTCTATTCTAGTTACATCATGTAAGAAAATTGTGGATGAGTTTCTGTCAATTTTATGTTTAGAATTTGCTCCCCCCTGTGGAGGTTTTATTTTTTCCGCCAAATCCGGCCCCACACTAACAAAAAATGTATTGAAGCCCTCCACTACATCATCCATGTTGGTTATGTCCTTTTCCTTTTCAGTGAAGTAATTTGGATAGCTTGGTTTATTAGTAGACTTTCTAATAATTGTATTAATTATATTCCATGTTCCTTTACTATCGTTCTTATTATTTTCCAATAAATTGTTATAATATTCTTTCTTACATTTTCTAATAATATCAATTAATTTATTCTTGTATCTTTTATATTTAATTTCTTTCTCACTTGATCTATGCTTTATAAAGTCTCTATATAAACTGTTCTTTTTTTTGCATGCATTCAGGATTCCTTTTGAAATCCATGGCTTGTGCGGAGTCTTCGATTTTTTACCCCACTTAACTTGTTGCAGGACTGGGCAGCTCCTGTCGAATAATACCAGGAATTTATTTAAAAAACCACCATAGGCTTCATCCACGTCAGTGGCTTCATACACCTCTCTCCATTTTTCTATTGCTAGTTCATATTTAAATGCTTCTATTGCCTCATCTGTGCGTAATCTCCTACTGTTTGAAGGTCTAGTCATTGTGTCCCTCTTTGTTTGGCCTTCACAATCAAACATTACGAACACTGGTAGATGATCAGTTATGTCATTCATTAATAAGCCACTGAGTAGATTATTATATATATTATTAGTAAAAATATTATCTATTAATGTAGCAGAGTGTGTGGTAATTCTGCTTGGCTTATTAATACAGGGTATAGGCCCATTGTTTTACATTGCCTCGTAAAACCGCTGTCAGGACCTTGAGGATTTAATAGATTAATATTGAAATCACCACAAGAAGAAGGGAACTTTCTGTTCAGTTTTTTATCAATAACTCCTCTATTGTGGTCTCTGAGTGACAAATATTTGAGGTGGTTGCCTATAAACGCAGCTTGACCAAGATGTTCTTCTGTCCCTCCTGAATATCTCCACCGTGATGCATTCACATAACCTTTAATGGCAATTGACATTTCTTCACCACCTTAAATTTTAAATGATCTGAATATATAAAGCTGTCCCACCTCCCCCTTTGTTCAGTCTATTCATATGTGTGGAAGGCATATCCATCTAGCTGAAATAATCCGCTACGCCTTTTGATTCTTTTAATCCAAGACTCTAAAATGGCTTCACAGAGAATGGTGTGGTAAACTGACTTAGATAATCTTTAATATGTTCAAAGTTTTGCATATAAACTTCTGCCATTAAAGTGTATAAGTTAAAATCGATTAGTCCAATCTTTAACGTAGGCATCATTGACTGTTTCCTCTGTAAGTATTCACAATGGATTTTAAAATTTATTACAACATTTCTTTCAGGGCTATGTCTTGATCAAAATCATGCATATTTATATAAAGTAAATGACCCAACACATAGCATCAAAAATACTGCAAAGATAAATTAATCCCGCACATACTATCAAGATGAGCACATAACACACTGCATCTAAGTAAAAAGGAGATAATGTAGTCCAGCACACATCTTCGAGATAACAATCAGAGTCATACCAATAATAGGTCACTTTTCTTATTGGTCCCCAGTTCACAGAACTATGTGGGGAGGTACAAGTGTCCATTGGTTGATCAGTCCTTAGCCACGCCCGTTGTGGGCACACACTTCGCACATCCCAGGCGAGATGTTTGTGCACCCTCGGTGTTTCCGGCACCCATTTACCATTTCCATTCCACACACTCACATATACCCAAGCACAGTTACGCAGTGGCTCCCATACGCACCACAACACTCCACCCGCACTCTCCAGTACGCATACATAGTTGATCATCCACTTACACATCCACACGTTCATGCGCATCCATACACAATTCTGCAGTTGCTCCCACACACACACCTTCGCACCACCATTCACCACACCAGAGTCAAAGGTTATTGTTAACAAAGAGAAAAAAATATTTAGTCCCAGAAAAAAAGAACAGAGATCTGTAAAAAATAAAATATCAGAGAGAAAAAAGTGTTCAGTCTCAGGAAAAAAAGCGGAAGTTTGTGAAAAATGTGATGCAAAAAAGAAAAAAGTGTTTAATCTCAGAGAAAAAGCAGAGATCTGTAAAAGATCTAATATCAAAAAGAACAAAGTATTTAGTCTCAGAGAAAAAGCAAGGGCACAAGCCCCAAAGGTCCCCACCTCCGTCCCTTCTCCCGGTCTGAAAACACTTTGAAATTTTAACCGCACCGGGAGAAGGGCACAAGCCTCTAGCTCCTCTCTTCGCGCCCCTGGTAGTCCAACCACCCTCTAGACTTAGAACATTTCCCTCTGCCTCCTCTCTTCGCGCCCCTGGTAGTCCAACCACACTCTACACTTAGAATATTTTCCTCTGGCTCGGCTCGGTTCTGAGGAAGGGCACAAGCCCCAAAGGTCCCCAGCTCTGTCCCTTCTCCCGGTCTGAAAACACTTTGAAATTTTAACGGCACCGGGAGAAGGGCACAAGCCTCTAGCTCCTCTCTCCGCGCCCCTGGTAGTCCAACCTCCCTCCACACTTAAAATATTTCCCTCTGCCTCCTCTCTTCGCGCCCCTGGTAGTCCAACCACCCTCTACACTTAGAATATTTCCCTCTGCCTCCTCTCTTCGCTCCCCTGGTAGTCCAACCACCCTCTACAGAATCAGAATCAGAATCAGCTTTATTGGCCAAGTATGTGCACATACAAGGAATTTGACTCTGGTAACTTTTACTCTCTGGTACAGTACAAACTTAAATAGCGAAATAAGAATAAAATAAAACACAATAAAATAAATCTCAATCTGTACATATAAAATATAGGTAATATATACACCGGGGTTATTGTACAGTGAATATTTACAGGGCAGAGTCATTATTTATTGTTCATGTGGATGGTCTCTCGCTCTGTGACTGCTCAGAGTTCATCAGAGCGACAGCCCGGGGGAAAAAACTGTCCTTGTGGCGGGTGGTTTTGGCGTACAGTGCTCTGTAACGCCGGCCTGAGGGGAGGAGTCTGAACAGTTTGTTACCAGGGTGTGAGGGGTCTGTGGAGATTTTCCTGGCCCGCTTCCTGACCCGGGACCGGTACAGGTCCTGGATGGAGGGAAGATCGGTGCCAATGATCCTCTCTGCAGGCCTGACTGTTCTCTGCAGTCTGTCCCTGTCATGCCTGGTGGAGGATCCAAACCAGACAGTGATGGACGTGGTCAGGACAGACTGGACTATTGCAGTGTAGAATATGATCAGCAGCTCCTGAGGCAGGTTGAACTTTCTGAGCTGGCGCAGAAAGTACAGCCTCTGCTGGGCCTTCTTCCTCACGGAGTCTATGTGGGCGGACCACTTCAGGTTCCGTGAAATTGTGGACCCTAGGAACCTGAATGAGTCCACTTCTTGGGAACCGGGATGATGGTGGAGCGTTTGAGGCAGGAGGGGACCACGCACAGCTCCAGGGAGTTGTTGAAGATCTGAGTGAAGATGGGAGCCAGCTGGTCAGCACAGACTTTTAGGCAGGACGGAGACACTCCATCGGGTCCCGGGGCCTTCCTAATCCTCTGTCTCTGAAAGAGCTGACGCACATCCTGTTCGCAGATCCTCAGCGCAGGCAGGGGGTCGGGTGTGGTTTGTGGAGCTGCAAGGCCTTTTGTGATGGAGATGGTGGGGGAAGTGAAAGGTGTGAAAGACCTTTCAAACCTGGAGTAGAAGTCGCTGAGGTCCTCTGCCAGGCGGGGGCTCCCCACAGGGTGGGGGGATGGTCTCCTGTAGTTGGTGATGGTCTGCAGGCCTTTCCAAACTGTAGAGGTGTCGTTGGCAGAAAAGCGGTCCTTCAGCTTCTCACTGTACTTCCTCTTTGCTGCCTTGATCTCCTTTGTCAGCTTGTTCCTGGCCTGCTTGTACAGGTCTCGATCCCCACTCCTGTAGGCCTCCTCCTTGTCCTGGCGTAGCCGTCTCAGTTCTGCAGTGAACCATGGTTTGTTGTTGTTGAATGTGCAGAAGGTTTTGGTCTGCACGCACATGTCCTCACAAAAGCCGATGTAAGATGTCACAGTGTCGGTTAGTTCATCCAGGTCTGAGGCTGCTGCTTCAAAGACGCTCCAATCAGTGCAGTCAAAGCAGGCCTGTAACTGCATCTTTGACTCGTCTGTCCATCTCTTCACAGTTTTCACTGCAGGATTAGCAGATTTCAGCTTTTGCCTGTAGGATGGGATGAGGTGGACCAGGCAGTGGTCAGAAAGTCCCAAAGCAGCACGGGGGACAGAGCGATATGCGTCCTTTATTGTGGTGTAGCAGTGGTCCAAAGTGTTCATGTCCCTGGTGGGACACGTCACGTGCTGTCTATTTTTTGGCATTTCGACCTTTAGATTTGCTCTGTTAAAATCCCCGAGAATGATTAGCAGAGAGTCCGGGTGTGTTTTCTCCACGTCTGTAATCTGGTCGGCGAGGTGATGTAACGCCTCCGTTACGCACGCCTGCGGTGGAATGTACACACCGACCAGCACAAACGATGCGAACTCCCGCGGTGAATAAAATGGTCTACAGTTTATGAAGAGTGATTCCAAGTGAGGGCTGCATAACTTCTTTAGCAGTGTGACATCTGTACACCAACCTTCGTTAATGTAGAAGCACGTTCCTCCACCCTTTGACTTCCCAGACAGTTCCGTGCAGCTGTCCGCACGGAACAGCTGGAAGCCCGGCAGCCGTAGTGCGCTGTCCGGGATGTGTTCGCTGAGCCAGGTTTCAGTGAAGCACAGGGCGGCTGAACGGCAAAAGTCTGAGTTCTTGGTTAGGAGAAGAAGCAGTTCATCCATTTTGTTAGCCAGAGAGCGGACGTTTCCCAAGTGTATGGACGGGAGAGCGGTGCGCAATCCCCGCTGTCGCAGCTTGACGAGCGCTCCAGCTCGTTTTCCGCGCCGGCGTCTCCGTCTAAATCCACAGAGCGCTGCTGCTCCTCCAACCAAAATCTCCAAAAAACAGTCTGGCTGGCTGAAAACCGGTGAAAAACTACACTTAGAAAATTTCCCTCTGCCTCCTCTCTTCGCGCCCCTGCTAGTCCAACCATTTTTTACACGCAGCCGACCACGGGGCGCCTTCCTCGGCTTGTGCTGGTCAGACATGCCGCTGATTTTTCACGGTCCCCCCCAGCTGGCTCAGCGCACTGCAGCTCAAGCAGACAGGTCCTGATCAGACTCCAGACTGCCTGTTGTGTCACATATAGCACAATGAGAGGCAGAGCTGGTGTAATTTTGCCAGTTTTGCAGGTAAATGTCTTGTGTGCACGAATGCGTCTCTGCTGGCGAGATAAAGCGATTTGGTCATTTCTGCTCAGAACAGCCGGGCTGAGCTCCACCCTGGCTCACAATACATCATTTTAATCAGTTGCCTCACATATAGCCTAATGAGAGGCAGAATTGGTGTCATTTCTCCAGTTTTGCAGGTAAATATGCTGTGTGTACAAATATCGCTTCTCTCGGCGAGATAAAGCGATTTGGTCATTTCTGTTTAAAACGGCCGTGCTGACCTCCACCCTGGCTCCCAATGCATCATTTTGATCAGTTTTTATTACAATCAGTCCGAATGGGGTGTGGGACGAGGCGGAGGTTTCCTGTCTTCGCCTTCCACGGGGGCTGAGTGGAGGCCGACCGCGCAGCCGAACACAGTGCGCCTTCCTCGGCTTGTGGTGGTCAGACATGCCGCTGATTTTTCACGGTCCCCCCCAGCTGGCTCAGCGCACTGCAGCTCAAGCAGACAGGTCCTGATCAGACTCCAGACTGCCTGTTGTGTCACATATAGCATAATGAGAGGCAGAGCTGGTGTAATTTTGCCAGTTTTGCAGGTAAATGTGTTGTGTGCACAAATGCGTCTCTGCTGGCGAGATAAAGCGATTTGGTCATTTCTGCTCAGAACGGCCGGGCTGAGCTCCACATACATCATTTTGATCAGCTTTTATTACAATCAGCTCGAATGGGATGTGAGTGTTTTGGGTCTGATAAATGCACGCATCCCCGGAGCTCAGCGCTCGTTTGCATGTATAAGCTCAAAAATTGCCACAGTTATCCAAGTAACGTGAGCGCGATCAAAGGAACCATAACTGATTAAATGAGCCATTCGCAGTTTCACTGTACCGGCCGTGTGTACTTAGACTTGCATGGCTTAATCTTTGAGACAAGCATATGCTACTGGCAGGATCAACCAGGTAGCCAACCGTCTAAACCTCCCCAGTCGGGCGGGTGGAGGCAGGCCCCGGCGAGCGGGGCTAACCTGACCCACCCACCGCGAGCCGGAGGCGGTCTGGTCTGGGTTGGCCTCACCGGGGGTCTCGGAGGAACCGGGGCCCGCGGCTCGGCTCGGCTGCTTCATCCCTCCCTCCGGGGAGGGATGTATATATACACAACATACACGCTTATGTCCTGTTCGCTTTGAGAACACCGAGTTGCTTCTGGAGACGGCGCCGCCGTCTGCAGGAGCTGCCCCGCCCCCCCTCCCGACGGGATGGGGGGGTCCGGGACACCCTGCGACGGACTCCGTGGAAGGACCGCTGTGAGGAGAGAGACGGGGCGTCTCGGTCTCGCTACCAATGGGTGTCAGGCACCGGGATGCGGGATGCGGATTACCGCAAGAGTCGCAGCCCCGGGCCGGGGGAGGCGAGCATGCTGGCCGGGGGAACCGACCGCAGAATGCGCCCTGGAGGTCCAGGGGCCCGCGGAGGCCCTCCGATGGCATGCCACGAATGCCGTTCGGTCAGTGGAAAAGCGAGCCTCGCACTGCCTGGAGGTCAACAGTTTTTGAAAATTGCCTTGCCTGTAAATCTGCTGGAGGTGGTCGAAGTTTATGGATACCACTGCTTGACACCGGAGGAAGGGCACAAGCCCAAAAGGTCCCCAGCTCTGTCCCTTCTCCCGGTCTGAAAACACTTGAATTTTAACGGCCCCTGTAGTCCAACCACACTCTACACTTAGAATATTTCCCTCTGCCTCCTCTCTTCGCGCCCATGGTAGTCCAACACCCTCTACACTTAGAATATTTCACCTTTGCCTCCTCTCCTTCACGCCCCTGGTAGTCCAACCACCCTCTACACTTAGAAAATTTCCCTCTGCCTCCTCTTCTTCGCGGCCCCTGGTAGCTCCAACCACACTCTACACTTAGAAAAATTTCCCTCTGCCTCCGCTCTTCGCGCCCCTGGTAGTCCAAACCACACTCTACACTTAGAATATTTCCCTCGCCTCCCTTCTCTTTCCCGCCCCTGGTAGTCAAACCACCCTCTACAACTTAGAATACTCTCACTCTGCTCCTCTCTTCGCGCCCCTGGTAGTCCAACCACCCTCTACACTTAGAATATTTACCTCTGCCTCCTCTCTTCGCGCCCCCTGGTAGTCCACCCACCCTCTACAGAATCAGAATCAGAATCAGCTTTATTGCCAAGTATGTGCACATACAAGGAATTGACTCTGGTAACTTTTACTCTCTGGTACAGTACAAACTTAATAGCGAAATAAGAATAAAATAAAACACAATAAAATAAATCTCAATCTGTACATATAAATATAGGTAATATATACACCGGGGTTATTGTACAGTGAATATTTACAGGGCAGAGTCATTGTTTATTGTTCATGTGGATGGTCTCTCGCTCTGTGACTGCTCAGAGTTCATCAGAGCGACAGCCCGGGGGAAAAAACTGTCCTTGTGGCGGGTGGTTTTGGCGTACAGTGCTCTGTAACGCCGGCCTGAGGGGAGGAGTCTTAACAGTTTGTGACCAGGGTGTGAGGGGTCTGTGGAGATTTTCCTGGCCCGCTTCCTGACCCGGGACCGGTACAGGTTCCTGGATGGAGGGATCATCGGTGCCAATGAGCGCAGGCAGGGGGTCGGGTTGTGGTTTGTGGAGCTGCAAGGCCTTTTGTGATGGAGATGGTGGGGGAAGTGAAAGGTGTGAAAGTCCTTTCAAACCTGGAGTAGAAGTCGCTGAGGTCCTCTGCCAGGCGGGGGCTCCCAACAGGGTGGGGGGATGGTCTCCTGTAGTTGTGATGGTCTGCAGGCCTTTCCAAACTGTAGAGGTGTCGTGGCAGAAAAGCGGTCCTTCAGCTTCTCACTGTACTTCCTCTTTGCTGCCTTGATCTCCTTTGTCAGCTTGTTCCTGGCCTGCTTGTACAGGTCTCGATCCCACTCCTGTAGGCCTCCTCCTTGTCCTGGCGTAGCCGTCTCAGTTCTGCAGTGAACCATGGTTGTTGTTGTTGAATGTGCAGAAGGTTTTGGTCTGCACGCACATGTCCTCACAAAAGCCGATGTAAGATGTCACAGTGTCGGTTAGTTCATCCAGGTCTGAGGCTGCTGCTTCAAAGACGCTCAATCAGTGCAGTCAAAGCAGGCCTGTAACTGCATCTTTGACTCGTCTGTCCATCTCTTCACAGTTTTCACTGCAGGATTAGCAGATTTCAGGCTTTGCCTGTAGGATGGGATGAGGTGGACCAGGCAGTGGTCAGAAAGTCCCAAAGCAGCACGGGGGACAGAGCGATATGCGTCCTTTATTGTGGTGTAGCAGTGGTCCAAAGTGTTCATGTCTCTGGTGGGACACGTCACGTGCTGTCTATTTTTTGGCATTTCGACCTTTAGATTGCGCTGTTAAAATCCCCGAGAATGATTAGCAGAGAGTCCGGGTGTGTTTTCTCCACACGTCTGTAATATGGTCGGCGAGGTGATGTAACGCCTCCGTTACGCACGCCTGCGGTGGAATGTACACACCGACAGCACAAACGATGCGAACTCCCGCGGTGAATAAAATGGTCTACAGTTTATGAAGAGTGATTCCAAGTGAGGGCTGCATAACTTCTTTAGCAC
>SRSE01000429.1:600000-894574 GCA_005024645.1 Planiliza haematocheilus
TAAATAAAAATGTCCACAAAAGAGTTCTGGAAGACAGAAATAACTGTTGAGGTAACATGTGAGTAGCCTACTAAACAAATTCACTGAATGTTGAGAAGAAGAAAATAAACCTGCAACAATGCAGATGACTGAGTCTTGATCTATAGGCTAGTATGATAGGATCAAAACCAGGAACTAATGTGTGTACTATACCTATCACTCCATGTTTAATTTGTTGTTTGACTGGTAAGAACAGGTTTTTCTAAAGTTCCTCTCGGCCAACCGGTAAATCTCCAGAGCTATCTGAGAAACCCTGGCTGGTCTTGTTTTTAGGCGCTCTAGGTTTCATCCCAGAAACAGGAAGGTATTTGCAATCTCTCTAATTCATCATCCTGAGACTGCACAAGCAGCAATATGCTCATGCCTGGGAGCAGCCACTGCAGAGAGGAGTAGTCAACATTCCTATGATGTGGAGGAGCAGCGCCGAGACTTACTGTAATCATTTACTCCCTCTGCTGAGCTAAACTGTCACTGCATGAGTCATGAAGCTCCTCCGGATATTGGTTGGCTGGCTGTGGCAGACGCGCAGGAAACCTCAGGTACACGGCTGCCTCTAATCTCATGTCTCTACACATGCTATCACAACATGGCAAGGGCATGCCCGCTGTATTGATCCATCTGTACTGACCTTACATCTCCGCAGGGTGTCAATGTCGTGAGCTGCATCCTGAGAGGCTGAAAAAGCAGAAACAGCTCGATGAGAAGACAGACAGGCGGGCATGTGTCTGCTTAACTTATCTGCTTAAATAATGCTTTGGCCATAAGGACAGTGAGTGTTATACAATGATCAAATGCTGTTTTCCCACCTCGACAGATCTCTATTAGTGTGTGAAAATAAAATATACAGGGATTTCGGAGAGATGTGTTATTATAGATGTGGGACCCTGAAATTTTTCTGTATTTGTTTATTAGTTTTTCACCATTTTAAGTTAAATATCTTTGCATTTTAGAACAAAGGACGTGACTGAAAGAATTTGGCAGGTATGTTTCACGATTTTCTGAAGTTTTATAGATGACATACACAATTAATCTGAGTATGACTTTTAATCAAATACACCAATAATCTAATAATGTGATGTGAAGTTTACAGGCAGAAAGCAAAAGCTGCAAGATACCAACACCAATATCCCACTTCATACACAAAAATGCTTTGCGAACAGAAAGCAGAGAAGATACTAATCAGCAGAAACCAACAATAAAATGGCTTAAAGCTACAGAAAGAGCCCGAGAACCCCAGATAGGAATCAAGTGATTTGTGTGAAGCACTAGACTAGGCTTAAAAAACTGCTGAAATAATCAATATCCTGCACAGCTGCAGAGAAGGGAGTTTATGATTTCTGTGCAAAGAGAGAATGTTTTCGTGACAACAGCCTTCAGAACAGCAAAACTACAACTGTACAACTGAGTAACGCAGCGGAGGAAGAAGGTCAAAGGCTAATGGAGGAAAGAAAGTGAAAAGGACCGAACAGCAGGCCGAGGGGGACAACTGTTTCAGCTGAGGGAAGCAGAAAGTTACCGAAGGAGACAGTTAAAATAGACAGAACAGCAGTCCCTTTCCATTTGTCAAGAAGAAGACAGCAGTGGTCACGAATAGCAGGAGCTGGATAATTATGTGAAGGAGATGTATGGGCAGGAAACCGAATATGATGGCAGGGCTTCCTCCAGATTTCCAGGGTGGATTCTCTGCAGCAGCTTACTGTCTTCAAAGTAGCAACATTTGCACTCTTTGCATAATG
Source organism: Planiliza haematocheilus (assembly GCA_005024645.1). Classification (NCBI taxonomy): domain Eukaryota; kingdom Metazoa; phylum Chordata; class Actinopteri; order Mugiliformes; family Mugilidae; genus Planiliza; species Planiliza haematocheilus. The sequence continues at coordinate 601,776 of SRSE01000429.1, forward strand.
CCAAATTCATAGCGTCGAGAAGCAAATCTAAATCCAGAGGATAGAGTGTGTGTTTGGAAATAAGCCAGCTTCGGCCCATATGGCGCATCAGTACAGAGAGGAATGATTTAAACTGACACATCTGTGAAAAGACGCAGGAATGCCGGGATTTTTATTTTCATCTTTTAAAATGAGAGTCCGACACGGAACCATTGAGGCGGATAAATAAAAGAAGACACATACTCGTCCATCTTTCTTCTTTTTTTTTTTTTTTTTTACTGTTGTAGGATTAGAAATATCTTTAAGTTGGCTAACTTATCCTCAAAAGCTTAAAGCATTAACATAAGATTGCCTAACTGGGTTTTTGGTGTGTTTAAATTTCTCCAAAATAAAATGTTCTGTAAATTAAAAGTTTGCACAATACTTCTCAGTTTAAAGAAATTCTAAACAAGTTGTTGACCTTGATTGTCATTCATTTGACCATTAATTCGGTTAATTTAAGTCAGTTGGCTTGTTAAATTTTTTTATTCTTTTTTTGTAGAGGTAGAGTATAACTACCATCCTATACAGATCTAGGGGCAAAGTGTCAATTTAAATAAACAACAAAAATATATAAATCGCTTTAAGAAACACACTGACATTCTGCAGACTTAACCCTATTATTTTATTTTATTTTATTTTGTGCTGGAAATTAGTAATGTATATATTTTTTCTTTCTGTATTGATGTGGTTATTTTTTCTATCTTTCTCTCCTGCCTTACATACAGTACATACACCTTGTCCAGGCTGAATATAGTTGTATTCACCGGCACAACCTCTGTATCGATTGTTTTTTTTCCCTGGCCCGTGTTTAAATAAGAAATAAAAGTCTAATGAAATTGTAAACTTGCTGTTGTCTTTTATTTTATTGCATAAGATAGGTCCAGGCTAGCTGTTTCTCCATTTATTTTATGCTAAGCTAAGCTAAAAAGACGATCCAGTTCAATGCAAAAGAAAACAAATCAAAGTAAAGCTTAAGAGAACTGTAAAGAGTAAAGAGTACGCAGAAAGGAAATCACCTCTTTCAAATATGACAACTATGACAGGAACATCACAGAGTTCTTGTCAGGGTGAACGATAGCCTGAGATGGGCTGAGATATACGGGAGTGTGTCAGAGAATCAGCATGACAAAGGGCCATTTACAAAAGAAACCTGACAAAAGCTTTAGCGTGGTCCAAAACGAATAGCAGTTTGATGCTATTAGAGGTGAACGGAAGGAGACGCCTCTGCCGAGTCTAACAGATGTAATATTTTATTGATCCCTGTAGAGAAATTCTCTCTTTGATTCTCTCCCGCACTGAGGTCAAAGCTCAGCTAGAGATGTGAACAGCACCCCAGAGCCCAGATTCAATGTCATGCTCAAGGACATTTCATCAGGACGGCTACATGCTGACACATGGGGATGTCAGCCTGCGTCCTCCAAATGAAGGGTTACCAACTTCCCTGAAAAGAATTCAAAATTAATGACACTGATTTATTGATTATCGGGAAGGATTTATTTAATATGAGGAAACAACCTCCATCCTGTGTGGGCTGAAATACTGAAGTGAATATATAAACACTAAATAAACTGAATAACTAAAGCGTTTTTTCACTACTGTGGTTTGTTCCCTTCAAGTGGGCGTATTTATCATGTTCATGAGAACAACGCCCCCATGTGGTATTCACAAGCACATAAGACTGATTTATACTCCTGCAACAGATCTAAGCAGAGTCTACGCTGGCGTAGGCATTTACACTTGTGTTCTGGTATATCTGCATCCTCTGGGGTCAGGGATAATTTTCTGTGCTTCTACGACTGTCTGGGAGAGGTTACAGAAAGATTTCTGTTGCTGTAAAGGTCCCAGTGAGCACAGTGGCCTCCATCATCTGTAAATGGAAGTTCAGAACCACCAGGACTCTTCCTAGAGCTGGGCAATTGGGGGAGGAGGGCCCTAGTCAGGGAGGTGACCAAGAACCCGATGGGCTCTCTGTGAAAACTCCAGCATTCCAGCAGAGAGAGGAGAACCTTCCAGAAGGATAACCATCTCTGCAGCAATCCACCAAACAGACATGTATAAAAGAGTGGCAAGATGGAAGCCACAACTTGGTAAAGGACACATAGCCGCCCGCCTGGAGTTTGCCTAAAGGCACCTGAAGGACTCTAAGACCATGAGAAAGAAAATTCTCTTGTCTGATGAGACAAAGATTGAACTCTACGGCATGAATACCAGGTGTCATTCATTCATTTATTCATCTTCTATACCCGTTTAGTCCTGTTAGGGGTCACGGGGGTCTGCTGGAGTCTATCCCAGCTGTCATCGGGCAAAAGGCAGGGGTACACCCTGGACAGGTCGCCAGTCCATCGCAGGGCTTACCAGGTGTCATGTTTGGAGGAAACCAGGCACCGCTCATCACCAGACCATGAAATAATGCATATTGTTTATGATCCTGAATTTTGAGGTACATCAGCTAAAATGTGGTTAGTACTGCAGTTTTATGTATTTCAAATTCTTTGTAACAGCTTTAAGATGAGTACCACTGCGCTTTGAACAAAATAAAAATAATATAAAGATGTTATCCTTGGCTGTGGAAAAAATATGGTAGGCATTTTTGGCCTGGTAACATCTCAGGTTTTTCCCCACATAAAGCCTGTCCAAATGATTTGACTGGCTCAGCAGATGTTTTCCAGACTGTAATCAGTTCCCAACAGAGAGACACCTGACCAACTTGACTTCCAGGCTGTGATAAATGAGAATTTCTGCTAGATGGTATGGTATACTATGTGCTGATTTTTGGGGTGTCTGGAGAAGATATAAATTATGATCAAACTACTAATCCATGTATTACATAGATTCTCTTACCCAGCAGCAGGAAGGGTCTGACAACACCAACTTGAAGGTCCAGACTATTATCTTCCACAAATCCACATCCACTTCCCTCCTCAAGCTCTTCGACCGTCTCTACCTCTCCCTCTCCTCCTGCATCTCTCCTCCTCTCCAGCAGCTTTTTGCCTGTCACTGTGGTAACGTGCGTCTCCTGCTTCTTCAGACGGTTTTTGGAGAAGCCTTGAATCTCCTGAGCCAGTGAATGCATCACACCAGGAGTTCAGACTGCAGGACTGAACTGAGACAAACTATTACAAGAAGTTTAAAAATTATTTATGTATTTAGTAATGTAAATGCACATACAACGAATGCTATAGCTGACATCAATACCTACAAAACACAAAACAAAGTATTCTCTTTCAGTGAATTTTACAGTTGTTTCTTTTTAACTCATGACCTTATGACTGTAATTTGTAAATCTATGTACAAAGTGTGCCATCTTGTAATCAAGCTGTATAACGTCTACAATAATACGAAATTGTGAACAAAACACGGATTAGTTTCCCTACTTCCTGCACCCACCTGGTCTAAACGCACTCAGTTAAAGCAAACTCCCGTGAAAATAAAGAAATCAAATCATTACAGTTTTACATCACTGGCTTAAAAGTAACATAATTAAAGCTAGCGCATTCAACATGAGATAGAAACATGTCAGGGAAAGGCAGCAACTGTAGCAGCAAGAACTGACAGCTGAGTCGGAAGCTGCGTCAACAATGTGACGCGTTCGAGTACTCAGAGAAAAATGGTAAATTCAATGACAATTCTGCTTTGAGGCGCACCAGTGCGTTCTCATGTAACAGCCCTGTACTAAATCCTTCTTGATAACAGTTCTAATGATCAGTTTATGTTGAAGTAGCGTCAGAAAGGTTGGTGACTCAACTGTAAGCTCATTTGTGTGAGACTAATGAACTGCGTACCTTTTTAATAGGCCAAGTTTAATAAGGAAATTCGCCTTTAATAGAGTGAAACTTTCACCAAATGCTGAAGGAGTGCCAAATAAGAGTATTTTGAAAATTTGTGGTCAGAATAATTGCATGTTTTCCCCCTGTATGCACATAAGTTTGCAATGACGCAATGACATATATGTTCCTGTAATTATACAGTATGAGCATAACAAAATGTGGGTACAAGAGGAATCTGTAATATATGTAATATTGTGTGGGATGGCCTTTATTATATTTTTATTTATTATTTCATTATATACTTTTGTGACATATTTTACTTTTTAATATTACGACACTTACACTCACTTGCCAGTTCATTAAGCACAAGTCTATATTTATATCATGTCATAATATACTCTTATGATCTATATTTTAGTTTTTACCAACACAGAAAGGACTCACTGTTATATTGGAATACATTAGTGTACAATAACGTACCTGATATTTTAGCATATGAGTGTATATTTCTATATGAATTCAGCATCCTACTGTAAGATGTAAACTATTATAGTCTTGATTATTTAATGTGAAAGTAGCATTTCAATTATATAAGCATTAAAAACATAAAGATACATTCTACTATTACCACTCATGAGATTTACTACTGTAGAGTGACAAGTGAACGCACCAGGAGCCAGCCTAGTTGTGAAAACCAGGACAACTCCTCCTCATCCCTGTGACCGAAAAAAAAAGAAACAGGGAGACGGTGGGGTGGAGTACAGGAAGCCGCTGTCCCGAATATCTGAACATGGGCGAAATCTAAAAACGACATAAATCACAGCTTCTCTATTCCATCTCTTATTTTTTTGCGGACCAGAGGCTGTGGAGATTTGTGGGGGTTTTATTTTCTGGATTGAATTGGAGATATTAACCGAACAGCGAGAAGATGTCTCGGGGAGTGATCCAGCCCAGCCAGCAGAAACTGGCCGAAAAGCTCACCATCCTCAACGATAGAGGCATCGGGATGTTGACCCGTGTTTACAATATCAAAAAGGTTTGCACGCAAACACGCAATTATCCTCATTCACCACATAAAGCTATAGGACAGTATCCCACATCTGCTAATATAAACGTTAACGTGTGAATGCTTGATTAGCTAGCAGTGATTATTACTCTTATGGTAATTGAAGCTTGATTTATTCACCCATGGTAATTTATTTAGCATTAACGGTTAATAATCTCACTATATTCATAATATTTACACATATTTATATGTGCTTAAATAGACACTTACGTTATCCTAAGTATGTCCTGTTGGTATCCCTGGAAGCAGACTACAACCTAGCAACAAGCTAGCGTTAGCTTGCGGTAAAGTTGCCCCTAGCTTTTGCGATGTAGACTGATATTTAGATAAATTTAAAACATTTGTCATAAGCAGCAAGTCAGGTCTCGATTCATCGAAACCCACAACAACATTAGAAGCAGGTAAATAAGCCTTCTGGTGATATCACCCATCCATTAGGCCTGCGGTAGTGTCAAGAGCTAGCTAACGTCGGCTGGTAATGGCGGCGGTTAAGCTAGCCACGGCTAAGCTAACAGTCGGGCGTCGTCTCTGCTCCATGAAAAAAGCCCAAACACGAAGCACCCAAAACACCAAACATACAGTCGCAGTTGCAGCCAGTCTGCTAGTTTAACTCACTCAGTTTTATATAACCAAACGTTGTTTATTTTTTACATTTAGTTTGCCACATAAATTTGAGAACATCAACCCAAAGTAAAGACTGCTTATGATCGAGGAATTTAACGCTTGTTCGATTAATCAAAATATGAGGAAATCCCCAACAATAATTTAACATGATGTCTAAACTTCCCGATATAAACATAAGAATAACCTAAAACCGGTTTGTGGTTCGTTTTGTGTATCCTAGCTGTATCCAGCAGGTGTTTTGTTTACTTCTCTGGTAAATTGATTAATAATTTTACATTAATAGCAATCAATGTGTCAGATAATTATAGAATTAACCAGCTGTTTCAGGACGTGTCTAGAATTTGCTATCTCAAGCCTCTTTTAGGGATATTTAGAAATTATTCTGTGTTCTTGACTCCTAAATTGTGTTGCTCAAGTTCAGTGGTTTGAATGTGGGAGAAGAGTAGTGGGTCTGTTTGTGTGAGAGGGTTACTCAGTGCTTGGTGAATGCTATGATGAATCAAAAAAAGGGGGGAGTCAAATCCTTTAGTTTTAATGTGTACAGAGTAGAAGTTGTCTGTCTGAAAGCCCATACTGTTTCCTCTCTGCGGCGTTTGAGGCGTCCTATGTTTTATTTCCCATCTGGTAATTTGATCCTCAACTAAAATGTCAGAATCATTAGTAATGAGCGGGTAAAATGTCAATGTTATGTTACATACTCAAAGAGAACACCTGTATTGTTTAATTTCTGTGGATGTTTGGACACAGTATGAGCAGTCAGACACCACTGAGATTTCGCCGCTGATTACTCTTCTTAACACGCCCTTCCTTTCCTCCTACCCTCCTTCCTTCCTTCCTTTTTCTTTCTGTCCATCCCATCATCTACATATCTGTCCTGACCTACCTCAATATCTGAACATATTCACTTTGAACCGCTGTCCATGTTCTTTTAATGCTTTCTTTCACCTTATGATGTTAAGAAAATTTTCCAGCATTCAGCATCAGTTACATCCCAATGGTAGAAAAGAAAGAACCGGAGTCAGTGAATTCATTGTGGTATTATCTGTAGCTATTTGAATGTAATCTTTAAAAAAAATCATCATCATCATCAAAATCATCTTACTTATTATGATTAATGAGCTTTATTATCTTCTGACTCAGTTGTTTGATTTCTACCCTTGGGAGTGAATAATGTATGTGCACTAATGGTAATATAATCATCTTAGCTCTTTTACATTTTAAGCATATTCACTCATCACACACCATTGACTATCAGCAGAAAACCTTAAAAAATCCTTAAAATCTGTTTTGTTTTTTGTTTTTTATCAAGTCGCCTTAATTAATATTGGCTGAGTGGCATTAAAGTTTTTGTTTGCTTTTCTTTCAGCCAGTGGACCTTCTAACATCATATTTTGTCTTGCATACAGTGCTTGCAGGATATTAATTTCCCTTTTAACCTTGCCTACATTCAGGTAACCCAGCATAATTCCCCAACTAGTGTGCAGAGAGTTCAGCATGTAGTTCCTTAAATATATATCGTGACTAAAGCTATAGTGATGTATGTGAGGGGGAACACAACAGATGCATTGCTGCGTTTAAAAAATAAATAAATAAATGGGTGCGGTATATTTGAAGCTGAGCAATTTTGAGGAAGGAAACCCAGAAGCATTTTTAATCAGATTCAAAAAATTATTTTATTTTTTAAAATAATCAATTACATATTTGTAAAGAATCATACATATTGCACAACTACAATTTATTACAGTAAAATATATTATACCAATTCCCTTTCCCACTACTGCACACTCTGCAGGTCTTAACAGAAGATGTTGTTGTCCTTGACACTTTGTATTTTCATCAGTTTTTCCTTGCCTTTTGATGATCAAGTCTTTCTTTCTACACTAAACATGTTTTCATGAAACAGTGGTTTACGTGAGATCTGGATAAAAAATAAATGAATAAATATAAAATTGCCAGTAACTTCTTGTGGTTTGGGGATCTGACATTTACTTAGTTCGACTAAATGTAGCTTCTCCTCATCCTCTCATATTTCCAAGCTTCATTAATGTAAAAATCTAATTTTACAGACTCTGATTAGACATAAGAAGCCACCTTGTGATCACTCATTAAATATATGCCACAAAGACTGACATAAACACAGGCTGACACTATTTGAAATGGAGTCTTCAGCTAAAGAATGCTTCCACTTTCAGCCTCTGTATGAATTAATACATCTATGCTATGGATAATCTATGCTGTTAAATGATAACGGGTACAACTTTATATTTTTGATTATGTCTCAGATATGACTTTATGAATTACTTTAGCTTTCCTGCACCAATCTGTCTGACACTTCTCAAGACATTATCATTTAGTGGCTGCCCTTTTCTGGGAATCATTTCAGCAAGAAAGTGCATAATACAGTATTAACAAATTTTGAGTCATGCTCTACAATTTAGATACTGTTTTATTTCTCATGGAGCACAAATAACCATTGCTGATGGACTTAATAGCCAATCTATTCGTCGAGTCGTCCAACGCGAGTGTCGTGTTAGCATTTTCTACTTTGCCGTTCTGCACTCGTAATGTTTTCTGATCCACAAAATCAGATATCTTGGTTGCTCTGAATATACTACAAAGTGAAGCCTAGTCATTGGCTTACCTACCGTATGGTGGCCCAGAGGGGACAGTTACGTGTGAATAATTTATTACTGGAGGAAGGATTACACGTTGACAATGAGACATTGAATGACACATTGCCCCGCAACAGAATTATATCGGAATTTTAGCGACATTCTATATCGTTCTTTTATTTCTATAGAGACAAAATTCCGCTACAATGACTTTACAAAAGGTTAGCGGTTTCGTGCAGGGCTATGCAAATGCAGATTTTATTTACTCATCTGTTCACAGACTTCTCCCTTTTTGGTGGAACTTGTCTTATCAGTCAAATCACCCGTTACAATGTTCAGATTGCACGAAGACCTGCAGAAATTCATCCCTTCGCAGCATTGACTGCACATCTGTGGTTTAGATCACAGCAGATGCTGTCGCTAAAATGTTAAGGGAATTCCTGTTTCTCCTGTACTCGATCAACTATGTGTTACTACTAAAAATGAATCAATAGAGGTTTCTGTTAGACATGGTCCTTGAATTTGGTCAGATTTCCATCATCTTGCACAAAAGGATAAAACAAAAGTCATGAAAGTCATTCTTGTTTCAAGCTTTCTAAGCCTCGGGACTTCAGAATAAATAATGTGGGTTAATTACTGGAGCATTAACAATTTACCCATTTTGTGTTGCTTTGTTTGCCTTAACAACTCTCGTTCCTCTTTTTTTTCTTCTACTTCCCAAGGAGAAATTCATCATATAGGAAATCTGACCCCTCACCAATGTGTAGTTGTTGCAAGTTGATAATCTGCACATTTTTTTGATGCATTTTGGCATTTTTTTGGCCTACTTACTCAAAAGCAACATAACTTAAAACACTACATGTCGCAAAGTCATGTAAGAAAACTATACATTTACATAGACCATGAAAACACAGATGTGGGGTGAATCCTTTTTATAGGCATTAGACAACATTCTAATACTTCCGAGACAAGGATAAGGCAATCATTGATAAAATATTAAATTGACATCGTGCTGTGACTGAATGAATGCAAAAGTGAAAAGAAAGAAAGAGCTTTATAACTGCGTAAAATCCGTCATGTCTCGCCAACACCCATCCACTGCATATGATTACTCTCCTGGATTTAATTTTCCAAAAGTTTGAAAAATTTCCATATTGAAATAAAAATTTTCCTAAATGATCCAAACAAAGGAGATCTCATGCTAAAAACTCAACCCACCACTTAATGCTGACCCTTTCTAAATTACAGTACCATCTGTAATGAGATAAACTTGCGCAAATGAAACCAGACCAGAGTCTCGGGTAATCGTGCACAGAAATAAGTGAACCGTGTCCATAAAACTATGACACGATAAATCCATCTATCAAAGCGTCATACATGGCCAGCACTTCAATAATCAGGGGCTGCTGCATTGTCAGTTACTAAGCAACAGTCATGGAGCAATATTGCATCACACATTGAAAATAGCAGGGGTCAAACTTTGTCTTCACACTGCTATAAGTTAGCGGAGCTGCTGAGTGTCAACCATATCATATCAGGCCTTCAACACTCTTAAAATGGATGTGTTATGTTTTATTCAGTGTGTCTAAGTGCGTAGGTAGGGATGCTGCACATAACCTTCAAGACAGCGGGCGTTAAAACAAGTGTTAATATGAAAACATGTTGGCGCAGCATGTCTTACTTTTTTTATGTGTTGTGTTGAAAAGAATTGCCAGAAGGGCTATCCCTAACACAGTAGAAAACACCTGTATGAGGCAGCTGTTTTTTAAGACTTGTGTGTGTTTTGTGAGTGAGTGTGTGGACCAGTGACTCAGCAGTTTGTCTGGGTGGGCTCTTTGTTTTGATTTCTTCTCTTCTTCTCTCCGTTCCAATGCTTCCCCCCTCTCCTATGCAGCAAGGACAAGTTTGGAAGGTTTGCAAAATTTATCACCTTCCACTGACGAAACCCTTCCCCTCGTCACCCTTCCTCAACTCCCTCCTCTTCCTCCTCCTCCTTCCCTCCTCTTCCTCTTCCTCCTGGCTACCTGTACTGATCTGTTGGTCCTCTCCTTTGTGCCTCACTCCTCTTCATTTGAATCAGCAAGGCTGAGCTCCATTCACTGTCAATTTTACCAAACCCACGTTGCAAATTCATTGGTTGTTCATTTTCGTTTGATACAGTATTCACATAAACATTGTTGTTGTTTATTTTTCTTTTTAGAAAAGAAGGCTTTTTTCTTTCAGTGCACACTCATCACCTGCCAGTGTATGGGTCTGCAAAGTAAAAGGCAAAGCTAGCTTTATCACGTATTGTTTGCTACAGCCAGAAACGTCTTATAATTAACAGGTGGCATTAAAATTAATACTAAAGAATACATATTTAATACCGGACATAGCTGCAGTGCAATATGACTCTGTACAGCATTAGTATGTTGAGTATATTGAATCTTAAAAAATAACACAAATATGTAAATAAAGTTAAATGAGCTATAGAAGTGTTATGGATTTGTGCTTTAAACTTGAGATATACATAATATATACACCGTCAACCACAGCATTAAAACCTCCATCCAGTGAAGTGAATAACAATGATTATCTTGTTACAGTGATAGTCCTTCTTAGAAACCTTGGTCCTGGCATTTACATGGATTTTACTTTGATACCACCACCTGAACATTATTGCAGCTCAAGCGCCTCCCAACGGCAACAGCACAGCCACCTTCTTCTGTGTCTCCATGGTCCAGTTCTGATGGCTACATGTCCATTGTAGGAGCTGTCATCAGGGGACAAGGGTCAGCATGGACACCCTGACTGATCTTCAGCTACTTAGCCCCATACAAAACCAACTGAGATCCACTGAGTGTTCTGACACATTTTCAGCATTAACTTTATTAGTATTTGGAGTTGCAGTACCTCATCTGTTGGATCGTATCACGGCCAATCCAGGCTTTTTTTTCGTAAAATGATCGGATCCTTCTTTATTTGTAGTTTGTTTGTCTGCCACAGAACCAAAACCACATTTCTGTAATGTCAAATATTATTGTTTTGATGAGAGTTGGCTACCATCAACACTGCCAAAATCTAAAGAAAAGGAAGAAGCGACAAAATATGCTGTCTGCTGTCTAGAAGAACTATAGTCTGGAAAATGAAGGCAGTCAGACAGCACTGCAAATTGTGCAGTGTGGCTTTTTTGCGAGGTGGTAGTAGGAGATCATCTTTGAACACTACCAACTTGATTCACCACTTACAAAAAAATCACGTGTTGATATACACTCAGGCTGCTCTGAAACAACAACGAACACTATGCACCGTGTTCAAAAGAAGAGAAAAGTTTCTTGGAGACAGACTCAAGGAGAAAAAAATTCCAGAGATTGTTACGGTGTTTATGCCGTTGGATGACCAGAACATTTCTGAAGTAGAGAACAGAGGTTTTCTGGAGCCAAGGTAGGAGCGACCCTCTCCACACTACATTAACTTTGACAGCCCCATTTATTGGACTTAATACAGTCACATGGAGCACAGGTGATCTAAGAGAATACAAGGAAGAGAAGAAAAGCCTTTACAAACTTCCCGGAAATTCCTTTTCATCGTCTCTCAAATCCTTCCACTTGCCCATTTTCCTGCTTCTAACATCAACTCCAGACGTCACCAGGCGCCACAGTAACCAGATAATCAGTGTTATTCACTTCACATAATGTTATGCTGGTTTGGTGAATATGTGCCATAACTGATTTCGAGGAAAGTCTGCTTCATAAATTCATTCTGTTCTGTCCTCTCTCAAGTAGTTTTTAGTCACTGTTTTAATCCTAAAACTCTTTGCAAATTTAGTATAGTTATGCTGACGGATACAAAACAATGTGAGAAGGTGAATGCTATTGGCTGCTGGCAGTCTAGGCAGTAAGCCAGCTCTTAACAGGTTGTTATGGTTCTCTAGCGGTTTCTAATCACATGATACCATACATTGCTTTTCTTATCTCAGCAGTTATTCCCTCCTGGTGAAAATGACAGCTCTCACACTGAGAAATGACAAATGAAAAACAAATTTATCTCAGAGAGGAGGCGGTTTATGGGGACTCAGTGAAAAGGCGGCAAGTGTTGTCGAAATATTGTGTCCAGTAATTAGGAGCTGTAATCCATTTTCACATGTGTGTTTTCCCCAGTCTACTGCTATGTACTCCAGGGTCCCCTGCCATATATTAGTCAAAGTGGGAACCCTTCGGTAGCTGTTAATTGCTAACTGGAGTTGTCAAACGATGGTGGAGGCAAGACCTCAGGTCTGTTCTGGTATCCAGGCAACAGCTCCCTTACTCCTTCCTGATCACTACTGATGTCCTGTTCGTTCGGGCACTGCGCCTGTCCATCCATCTATCCCTCCATCAGCCCTCACCCCACCCAAACCCAGCCAGCTTATTGCGCTAACCACCAGCACTAATGGCCAAGGCTATACCATATAAATATCTAAATATGTCCTTTTAATTAAATTAATTAGAAGCATTATAAGGCCAGGATATTATGTACATTTACATATGCTCTAGTTTAATAACAACAGTTAGAAAATGAATTTGTTTTGCATGTTTTAGCCCATTAATCAAAACTCGCATATAACTGACAGTGTTTGCATCAACAGTTTGTCAGTTTGTTGTCAAATCCCTCTAGCTCTCAGTTGACCTCACTTTATCACCTTAAACGACTTGAAGTGATTAAAAAAAATTCATTTCTGTTGCTTGTAGAAATATCTGATTTCTAGTGTCATATTTACACAAGATTAAGATCATGTCATTTTGTAAGTTTCTTTGCCACCAGTCTTTGATTTTTACTTACTGATATAACTAAATAGTCAAGTTTTTATTTTTTTCACCTTCATAGATAGAGCATTACAAATAAATAAATACATGACATCAACAATTCATTAAAGAAATAACATTTAAATATCAAGTGAATTGATAAAATACACAAATCATCAGTAGAGGCCTCTATGTCATAATACAGCAGGATTTAAATATATATATATATATATATACACCATTTACTGCATCTTTTTCTTCTCTTCTTACTGCAGTCTCCCTAGACTGGTTTTGCAAGACCATACAATACGTTTAGTCCACAAGTGAGGAAGATCCAAAACATGATAATACTTCCAACTCCATCAGGATAATCATCAGGCCTGAAAGTTGATTGGATTAAACAAGTACGGTGACAGAGAATAGCTCCACAAAACCAAAGCCACATGAAAGTGGTGAAACTAGAGGGTTTTCCAGAGCAAAGTTTCACCATGAGTTTGGGCTAAAACATGAAAACACAAAAAAAACAAGTCTCTTAGGTTAGCATACCAAAGTTGTGTAGTAACTGGACAGTGTTTTTTTTTTTTTTTTTTCTGCAGTTCCCCGGCGTGAGTCAAAGGGTAACTACATTTTAGTGGCCGCTGTAGAGAGTAGTTTGTTGTGTAGGGTGAGGCTAGTGTTGTTCTTGTGCTTTTGCCTGGATTTAACAGTCACACCTTGATTCCTTGAGAGAGTTTGGCACATGGAATCGAGCTGAGACTCAGGGTCCAGTGTCTCATTGATGGGTATTGAAACCATGTTGGTGTTGTGTGTGTGTTTTTTTTTTTTTCTGTGTTCAGTCTTTCCATAGTGTCCAAGTGTTTTGTGTTTGAGATCCTGTAGTGAATGTGTTTCAGACCTAGCACTGTGAGAGCTGAGCATGACTGCTTCTGGTGTTGGGGAGAAGTAGTTTCAGCTAACAGACAAACTGAGCTGGGTTCTGGATATGTAACAAGCACGATACCTCTGGATACCACAAATAAACCTATTTGGCACCATTTTGCATCCCACGATGAATTAGCAAGTCGCTGCTGATCAATGTTTCCTTGCAGCTAACGTCAACAGTAGCATCTCTAAAGCTAAAGGGTGTGACTTTAAATTCCAGACAGGCTTTGTTGCTCTGATTTCCTGTAGGTTATAGGTGTCCATGTCTGTTAGACTAGATAATTCCAATGTGAGTGCTGTGGTATGTAACTCCACAGAGTGAAACTAACTGCAGAATTCCATTTTCAAGAGTGTAAAGCGATGAGAAAACCTCAACGGCATCAAAAACTGAATATTCTGCCTGTACTTCATCACATTTTAATACTTGGTTGTCGGTTACCTACTGTGTTTGTGTGTTTTGGTTTCATTTTGCATTGGCTGATGCTGCTGCCATGCAAACTGAAATCCAGGTTTTACTGTATGGTTGTAGTGTTGCCTCAAGCTTGTCGGGTCATTAGCTTATTGTTATTGCAGATTTAGACAAAATATATAGTTAAGTGCTGTAGATTTCATTTTAGTACCCTTGTCCTTCCACTTTCTAAAGCCGTAACCAAATGGAACTGAATCCTCAGAACAGCCAAAGGCGTTGTCCTCTTCTAGGATTGTTCCTCGGTGCTGGTAGCCGATAAAAGTTTACACATTCACTCTGTTTATGGCACATGCATGGAGCACATCTTCTCACTCATTCACTACGACACAACCCATAATGCATGAGCGCTGTTGCTTCTCGCCAGAGTCAGGGCAGTCAGACAGGTACCGACACACCTGTAGAGGAAGAAGGCAGCCCTGCAGGCGTTTTACAATTTAATTCAGTTGCTTTCTCTCTGCCATTTCTCACTTCAAGTTCGTGTGCCTTCTTTGCTTAAGTTCTCCCAACCTTCCTTTCTCGACTTCTTCCTCTCTCTTCTGTTTCATTCAGTCCCTTCTTCACTCTTCCTGCCCATTGCTCTGCCTGTCATGCAGTGGTACTAACCACTCAGGGACAAAGTTTGAAGCTGAAACCCTCTTATTACCTGGGACTCCCTCAGTGGTTCTCAGCCTTTGTTTTTAAAAATGTAACACCCTACAACTTAAAGATGTTTAATTTACTAAAATAAAGGGCGAAACAAGAGCAGGAATATAAAAATCATGAGCTGGAACTATAGATATTTAGCTTTTTTTAAATTTCTGAAATCAGTCAGTTAGCTAAATGACGCCCCAGTATTGGATGCTTAAAACATCTATTTGACACTTAATGTATTGTGCACTCTGGAAGAAATGTCTCCTCATAGCTCAAGAGATGAGAACCACTGATCAGTTCAGGCTCTTGGCTCTTTTACAACAGTTGAACCTGGTTTATCCAAACATTAAAAAACCCACAGACGCCTCGACTCTCCTTGTTGACATGTGCATCTAAGTAGAAAATTAGACTGCACATGTCAGTGCATTAAGTTTGTCTGTGTTCGTTCTCATCTTGCCAATATATTTAGTGGTCTGGACACCACTAAATGTCAGTGGTGTTGATAATTCATTCACCCATAACCTGCCCCCCAAATCCTCGGCTCGGGATAAACCAGGTTTCACTGGTGACAATGGCAAATATCTAACACAAGGAAAGAAAAACGTCTTAAAGAGTAAAGAGCCCCAGGTGTTTCAGTTGCAGCCAAAGTACATGCATTACTTATTGTTGTGTCTCTCCTCACCTCTTCTTCTCCTCCTCTCCTTTGCAGGCATGTGGCGATCCCAAGGCTAAGCCCTCGTATCTTGTCGATAAGAACTTGGAGTCTGCGGTTAAATTTATTGTCAGGAAGTTCCCCGCTGTGGAGACACGGAATAATAACGTAAGTACACCTGCATGTGTGTCTACAGTGTGTTTAATGTCATTCTGAGAGGAAAAGAATGGATGTCTGTTTACTGGTGTGGTTGAATTGTCAGCACATTTTGAATCTAGGCTTGTCAGTTTTCTTCATCCTGATATTGTGTTTGTATTTGGATACTTCAGCTGCAATAAAAGGTCTAACCTTAACTGAGCAGATGTGTAGAAATATTATATTAATTTAATAGTTCAATGTGGGAAATGGGGGTATTTTTATAGAAATGTCAGGGATGTGGGATGCTCAGTGTAGTAGGTGCTCTGTAATGTTGTATATCTGGCTATAAATAAGCATCCTAATTGACAGACAGTGGAAATACCCATGTACATAAGAAATACATTCTTTGCTGCCTTCAAATGTAGGGGTAGTCCATTCAGCATTTTTTCAGTCGTAACTAGATTTTCGTCTGTGATGATGCATGGTTGTTGACGCCAGAATACATAGCATGCACGGAGCCAGTTTGTGGTGCTAATGTCTGGGGTCCTGGGACCACTACATTCTTATGCTCCGCTCTAGTGGCTACGAGGTCACACAGCAGATCATGTATCTGTGGCTTGAATCCATTTTGGTTGTTGATTTGGTTGCTGAGAAATTAAATTCAATTGCAATTCTTTCATTATCTGACCAGCTTTTCTAATCGATGACCAGTTAATCAGAGCATCCTTGTTCAAATAGTGTCACGTTCACCATGTTCACGATTAAACTGCATATGAACAGCGATAATAGCAATAATAAATACATACTTATAATCAAGACTGAATTAAATCCACATTATTTTCATTCGGTAGAAATATTGATTAGCCTCAACAGTGGCTGATTATTGTTTAAAACTATTTTTAACTGGGTACAGAGATAAAATTGATCATATAGAATTAACAATGCACCACTGTTAGATATTACTGATCGTATGAGTGAAAGATTGTAAATTCTGTCTTTTTGTGCGTGCGTGTGTAGTGAACTTAACTTGCCATCAAATATTTTCTTTAATTTTGTTATCTTAGCTCATAGCTTCTGGCCTATGTGTTCATGTTAAAGTGTCACGTAGCAAACAGCTGTGTGTGTGAATGTATGTGTAGCTAACTGCTTTATTCAGTATAACTGTGCTAAAATTGTCTCTTATGTTGTTTTCTGCTTTGTTTCTGTGTTTGTTTGTGTTCTGCATGCTAAACTTGGCTTATTCCGGACTTGTGCTTTTTGGTAAGTTTTTTTGTATTTTAGTTCACGTACCTAAGTTTTGTAATATTGTAATTTTTTTGTACCTGTTTTTTAAAAAGCTGGTGTTTTGCTTTGCTCTGCTTTCTCTCCTCTTTGCTGGCAGCACTTTTTACTCTTTTTCTTTAACCCACGGAATGACTTTGAGTGTGTGGCTGGTTAACTACACGGTTAGCCGACTGGTTGGCTGCTTGTGAGATGACTGAGAGGCTGGTGTTTGAATGACTGCCTGCATTAAGGAGTTGGCCTTTCCAGTCAAAGTTGGCAAAAGAGTAAAAACATTTGCTTGACTTTAGGTCAAGTAACTGAAGTTTCAACTCCTTGATGCAGCAGCAGTGTTTCACACTTACAGATTTTCATCTCTTTGATTTCTACTTGCACTGACTCTTGTTCAGACTGCAGGTCTGAACTCCGACACATTGGAGTATGCAGTTTACATGCAGTATGCTTCAGTCATTTCTGCCTTGTAACTGCAAGCTGCTTTTTAATAGCTAAAGTAAGAGCTTTTCACAGACAGAGCTTTTTTTATATGTGTAACTCTAGTGCATATTGTATTGTTAAAAGCTTGATCTTATAAAGCTGAACATATTTCCATGCGTGAGCTTAGAAAAACCATTGGATTCACAATATTTCATCAACATAACTGAATGGTCCTGATTCCAACTCAGCTGTTTACGTGTATGCAAAATAAAATGATCTGATAAGATATGTCTGATAATAGAACAAAGTGGTTCTGACTCCTGTGAAGCATTACATTTACCAGAAATATAACAGAAGACTTCACTGACAAAACTGATTCCTTCAATAGAAGAAGATGACTTAGATGGAGCCACGCTTTTCGCTTTGCTGCCCACATAGAGTCACAGCGTTGGTTATCTTTTAGAAGAACTGTTTTTTTACTGCCTCCATGTTTCTGTCCGTTCTGGAAACTCGTCATGGTTATTAGGAGATCATATAAATAACCTGATTATTAAAGATGTATCCCCCCCACTCAACCTGATTGAAATTACTTCTGATCAGGCCAGTGTGTTCTGATGAAAGGTGGTTACATGAGGCATTTTTTTCTTGTATGTTGAGTACAAAGATTTACATTACCACCAAATTAAAATGACTTCCAATTCATTTTGTAATTAAAGCAAGATCCCTTTTTTTATGTGTCTGTTTAATAGATAAAGTTTGGGTAGCCCCATCACTGAATTATTTAATCAGTTTGCAGTTCCCTTAGTCAATACAAAGACTCCTTAATATGAAGCAAAACCTGTAAGCTCTATTGATCCCTGAAGGTAAATGAAGTAATTAGATTTATAGAGGCTGGGTTGAACTATGCAGACATTCATTTTTTCAAGTTTGAGTAAGGAAATAGTTTCCGGAACTTAAATTTATTGGACAGTTTATATGAGAGGCACTTTCAGACTTTCCACACTCACCACAGAATCAAACTACACTGAAGGAGAGGGACCTTTTCAGGTTCTCACCGAACTTTATTCTAATTTTCTGTGCTCTGCCGTGTGATCTTTACAGCAACAGCTGGCTCAGCTGCAGAAGGAGAAGTCAGAGATTCTGAAGAACCTGGCTCTCTATTATTTTACCTTCGTAGACGTCATGGAATTCAAGGTGGGTGAATGGGACCATGAGACACCTTTATGGTTCACTGGAAGGATTTAATCCGGTTGAATCTATATTTTTATTGACTCTTTAACAGGACCATGTGTGTGAACTGCTGAACACTATTGATGCCTGCCAGGTCTTCTTTGATATTGTAAGTAAATGCATCTGTTAATTCTCTAAAATTGTCTTTGTTGCCCTTCCTTGAAAGTTTCTGTCACCATATTAGAGAAAATATGAATTTTGACATGCTGCACTGAGTTTAGTTAATTGTTAGTTTTAAAGTCCATTTAGATTTTTATTAAAAGATATGTTTCAAGGGACACTCTCAAGCTGGAGATGGAGTGAGATGTGTTTTATTTGAGCTCCTGTCAAACTTCTTTTTTATTTTAAGTTAATAAGCACACAACGCATGGCATCTCTTACTCAGTAGGTTATGACTGATCCTAGGGCTGTGGGAGGGTCCAAAATTTATGGACCAAATTGGGACAATCCAGCATTCTGTTTAAAAAAATTTCCCTCGCTTACCACATATGGCATCACACCATCTTATGTGGTGATATAATTTGCATACTTTTCTCGACCTTATATCACAGTTCCCCCAAAGTCTTTGTCTAAATCGGCACATGCTATCCAGCTTTTACTTAAAACATATGGTTTAGCAGATGTGTGGCAGTTTCGTAATCCCACTTCTAGAGTATACCCCTATAGTATACCCCTTTTTCTCCTCAGTTCAGAAAAACTATTCTCGTATAGATACTGGATAAATAGTTGAGTGTGGCTACCGCCCTTGGAGACTTAATCCTCTCCTCCTGTTAGAGGAGTCTTTTAAAAAATGTATTTAAGCTGAAATAAAATTATTTCTTGATACGAATCAAACACCAGGAATTGGAATATTCATTTGTCAGCCTATTTTTTGCTTTAAAAAACTGACACCTTGTTATTTTGATTCTGCACAGACGGTCAACTTTGACCTGACCAAAAACTACCTTGACCTGGTGGTGACGTACACTACTCTGATGATAATACTGTCTCGCATAGAGGAGAGGAAAGCCATCATAGGACTATACAACTACGCCCACGAGATGACACACGGAGCCAGGTGACTGAAACTAACATGCAAAAACACAATTATGTACAAGCATCATTCATTGATGCTCATTACAAATCCTCTCTGAGTCAGAGTCTTTTTGTGTGATTAACCAAACAGCCATTAACAGTGGTTACAAATGATAACCCTTGTACTATGCGTGCTTTAGTGACAGGGAGTACCCACGGTTGGGCCAGATGATTGTGGATTATGAAAACCCTTTGAAGAAGATGATGGAGGAGTTTGTTCCACATGGAAAGGTAGAAGCACCCTTCATTTACCAGTGTTAGTTTTTAATATTTAACAGTTTTATTGAAATATTTCTCAATTTTTTTTGTTGTGGGCATTTGTTTGTTTCTTATGAATGATAATCGGCATATCAGTGAAGCGTTAATATTGTAAAATCTTTAACAACACTACAATTCTGATTATGTTGTAAATAAATCACCTAACATTGTGTTACATTAATGTGATGTTAATATGACTTTTTTGTTACAATATGCCATGAGGCAGTTTTAAAGTAAGCACTGCTCAATTTGTTTCCTCTCCTCCAGTCTCTGTCAGATGCGTTGATAAGCCTTCAGATGGTTTATCCCAGGAGGAATCTGTCCGCCGACCAGTGGAGGAACGCCCAGCTGCTCTCTCTTATCTCTGCTCCCTCCACAATGCTCAATCCTGCTCAGTCTGACACGGTTGGTATCACAAATTCTTAAATCTGATCTCTATATGCAAACCAAATGTTTTAAGATTTGTTGTTTCACTCTTCAGCCCTACTGCTCTGTGAATAGCTTCTTTCTGTGCAGATACTTTAGCAGGAAAAGCCTAGAATCACTTCTGCTCTGTCTTTAGATGCCCTGTGAATACCTGTCACTGGACGCAATGGAGAAGTGGATTGTTTGTAAGTGCTGTACATACTCATGAACTCAAACCCAATACATATTGATCTTCTTCCTGCACTTAGTCATATATTAATCTCCATTTTCTGTGCAGTTGGTTTCATCCTGTGCCATGCGGTTCTGAACAGCGACGCAGCAGCATTGTCTTTGTGGAAGCTGGCTCTGCAGAGCTCCACCTGTCTCTGTCTGTTCAGGGACGAAGTCTTCCACATCCACAAGGCTGCGGAAGACCTGTTTGTAAACATCAGAGGGTGAGAGCATTGTGATGCACATTTTCTCTGCTTCATGTGCACCGATCAGCTCAAACATTAAAATCTATGTTGCCCTTAAACACCTCCTTTTTTTCTTTGTGTTTTCTAGGTACAACAAACGAATCAATGACATTCGGGAGTGCAAAGAACAGGCTCTGTCCCATGCGTACGTATATAATCTTTTTACTAATCCCTTCATCATATCCTGACAGGAATTCCTCACACAAAAACACTGTAACACATAATCTCTATCGTTATTTTTTTGTTATTGTTCTATTTTCTGCTTCTCTCTTTAGACTGTCCTTGTTGCTTCACCGTCCTTGTGTCTTTCTGAGAGTCTCCCACTGAAACCTTATTTTTCTTTTTTATTCTTTGTGCATTTACCCACGTTTCATCCTCTCCTCTTTGTCTCTCCCCACTGTCTCCTCACCACTTTTATCTTCGTTGCTTATTCCATCCTGCCCTTTCATCTGCATTCTCGATCTTCTGCCGTCGTTGTCATATGCTTACTTTTTTGTTCTCTTGCTTGGGATTGTCCCAAAAGTGTCAAAATTCCCTTTAATCGTGGC
Source organism: Planiliza haematocheilus (assembly GCA_005024645.1). Taxonomy (NCBI): domain Eukaryota; kingdom Metazoa; phylum Chordata; class Actinopteri; order Mugiliformes; family Mugilidae; genus Planiliza; species Planiliza haematocheilus. Next base: position 623,125 of record SRSE01000429.1, read on the forward strand.
ACTTTGCTGTTTTTTGATGCTGTGTTCTGACTTCCGTCTGTCTGTCTCACTCTCTGCAGAGGCTCCATGCACAGAGAGAGACGCAAGTTCCTCAGATCAGCCCTGAAGGAGTTGGCTACAGTTTTAGCTGACCAGCCTGGATTGCTAGGTCCAAAGGTAATATAGAGTACCACCTTAAACATTAAAACGGCACCTTTAATATGCCTATTATCATCTTAAAAATGGTAAAATATTACATAAATAGCTCTGGGTATTTCATTTGACTTGATATCAAAGTGCAAATATAATGTTTAAAATACATTTACATTCTTTGACTAGATTTTAAATTCTGCTCTCTGTGGGCATAAAATCCAATGTGCACTACTGGACTGCACCATCTTATAACACCATGTTAAACAATCTTGCATTATTTATTTTTTCCTCAAAAAGCCTTCAAATTCCCTTGGTCTAGATGGAGACCTTCATAAATATCCATGAGTGCATACAGTGCAGCTTAAAAGTATTTGTGGCCTTCAGAATTTTCTACATTTCTGCAAACAAAAAAAGACTTTAAACACCAGCTCTGTTCTCAACCCAATTAAAACGTGAAACGGAAATATTACAATTGTGTATTTGTTTATTCAGGAGAAAGTCTGAATAAGTCTGACAATTTTACATGTCTGCAAAACCTCTGTAGAACCATCAGACCACATGACCTTCTTCCATTGCTCCACAGTCCAGTCTTTATGCTCCCTAGTAAACTGAAACATTTTTTTTTCCAGTTAGACTCACTGATTAGTGGTTTTCTTAAGGCTACATAGCTGTTTAGTCCAAATCCCTTGAATTTCCTTCGGATTGTATGTATGGAAATGTTCTTACTTTCACTGTTAAACATAGCCCTGAGTTCTGCTGTTGTATTCCTTAAGTGATCAACGATCACAATCAATCAGGACTATCCTTCCAGTTTTTAATAATGCGTTGGACAGTTCTTAATATGTCATGTAGAGGGTGGTGGACATTGTTCATGATGGAACAGATTTTGTTCAAGATCCTTGCCTCTGCCATCGATGTTAGGGACTTAAGCTCTGCGACTACCACAGGGCGCACCTTTTGTATCAGTTTATCCAGCCACGAGGTCTCCCATCTTCTTAGTGCTGCATCCTCAGCACACCACAGAAGATGCCACTGGCAACAATAGTCTGGTAGAACATGTCCAGCACATTCTGGCAGATATTAAACTATCTTAGTCTCCTATGGAAATAGATACGGACCTGAGTTTTTCTGTATACTATGTTAGCCGACCAGTCCAGTTTGTGATGAGATTGGGATGGCTGCCCATTGCTTTGTTTTATTCTCTTTAAATCTCTCTTGGTCTACTTATGAATGTATGTACGGTGTCCTTGAGTGCCAAGAAAGGCGCCTTTAAAAAAAATGCATTATTATTATTTTTATTATTATTATTACTTCCTCATTTTCTTTTTTTCTTTTTGGTCCACTAGGCATTATTTGTGTTCATGGCATTGTCCTTTGCCCGTGACGAGATCATCTGGCTGCTTCGACACGCAGACAACATCCAGAAGAAGAGCACAGATGATTTCATAGACAAGTAAGAACAGCAACATGGTCATACATATGTAGATTCACATTTACACATGTGCTTGTATTCACAGATACTTCTTCACAACTTTGTTACAGTTCTTGTCTTGTATTTGCCTTTCTTTTTTGACCTTTTGTTTGTCTTTTTTGCAGACACATAGCAGAGTTGATCTTCTACATGGAGGAGCTCAGAGCTCATGTCAGGAAGTACGGCCCTGTGATGCAGAGATACTACGTCCAGTACCTGTCTGGTTTTGATGCTGTGGTGCTGAATGAACTGGTGCAGGTAGGAACACACAAAAGAAATTCGTGAGCACCCCTACTTCATTAAGTGTCGTTCCTCCTAATGCTCTGATGTTTAGTTGGGTCCAGTGTCTTAACAACATCTGTGGAGGAAGCGATACTGAAATGATAAGTTTATTTATAATAAAAGCAGGGCTCTTTAATCTGGACGTGACTACCAATTTACTAAATCACTTCCTATTCACAAGACTCAATTTGTTTATTTCTTAGTTATGAGAGCGATTTGTGGTATCGCTTTGCTCTTCTTGGTCGTTATACTACTGAATAACAGTTTGAATCTGAAAATTGTTTTTAGTTTAAACGCAGCCCTGTTGTCTAACAAGCTGGGCTCAGACTGCAAGAGTTTTAAAACCCTTCCCAGTTTTAAAATTGCACTGTATCACAGACTAAATGAGAAGCTTCACTGATCTTCTTCCCTTTAATCTCAAACTTGCACACAGTTATTGAGGCGGTTACTGAGGTTTTGTGCCAGATCAGGGATCAGTGAATGAACCACCCCATGTGATCTCACTGTAAATGGATGTGAACAATCTACCTACAGTTAGCTATCAACAGTAGTTAGCTAATGTTAGCCAGGAAGGCGAGACTGTTCACCATTGCTTGGCAACATTGTCCGCTGCTCCACATCCTTGTAGCCTTGATTTTCTTGTTGGTTACTGTGAAAGTACTATGTAATCAAGAACATTTTAAAGCCTAAATATCAAACCACATTCATACATTTGGCATTACAGGGTTCAATTTGTGAGCAGTTCAGATCCACAGATCCAATCTGTAAACGGTTCACATTACCAGATAAACTGTTCTGAACTGTATTTCTCTGCTGATTGTCAAAGGGGGATCATTTGAGGATAAATCATCCTGAAACTGAAGTAGTCTGAATCCTGAGTTAGATTCTTTTACAATCTTTGTTTAAAAAAAAAAGTTTTTTTCCTTTTTCCTTTTCAATGTTCAGTATCTAATCTGTATTTCCATCTGTCACTGTCAGTTAAATATATTAAAGTCATTTTTCTTCTAAAGTTGAATATATAACATTGTCTTTTGTAATAGACATTAGTTTCACATTGCCTTTTCTCAGCCTTCTATCTTCTTTGTTTAATAGAACCTGTCTGTGTGCCCAGAGGATGAATCTATAATCATGTCTTCATTCGTCAACACTATGACGTCTCTCAGTGTCAAACAAGGTAAACGTTTGCTCTGAAGACTTTTAAGAGTGAATGTAAGAGTGTTAATAGTACTGCATAGTGGCAGAAGTAATGGTGAATTTCAGGAACCAATGTTTAAAGTTGTTGTGTGTAACTTGTTGTTCTAGTGGAGGATGGAGAGGTGTTTGACTTTAGAGGCATGAGACTGGACTGGTTCAGACTGCAGGTACAAGCAAAAATGTAGACCTTAAATTTGACATACACAATACAAAGAATATACATTCGTTGATACGCGTTTTCCTCCCTGCAGGCCTACACCAGTGTTTCCAAAGCCAGTCTCGGTATAGCCGATCACAAGGAGCTTGGAAAAATGATGAACACCATCATCTTCCACACAAAAATGGTGGACTCTCTGGTGGAGATGCTGGTGGAGACGTCAGACCTGTCTATTTTCTGGTGAGATGCACATATGAGGCTCATAATGGAGGATGAACAGAGATGAGAAATCTTCAGACACAATTTGAAATCTCTTTTTATTCCTTTTTTTGTCCGTGTGTAGCTTCTACAGCCGTGCATTTGAAAAAATGTTTCAGCAGTGCTTGGAGCTTCCCTCCCAGAGCAGACACTCCATCTGCTTCCCTCTGCTCTGCACACACTTCATGTCCTGCACACATGAGCTCTGTCCCGAGGAGGTAAATAGTCACTCACAATTACAGAAACACAGCTATGCACTCTTAAGCTGTATTCATTCATTTGAGATCCACAATACAGGGGAGGGTGGGCATGAAATATTCACTGTGATTTAGATCCCTGATATGGACAACATTAAACATCATTAGACTTTCTTTCTCTGCAAAGAAAAGACACGTCAAACTCCATAAATATCAACAAATAAACAAAAATGCTCAAAAAAGTACCAGTATCTAACTGTAGCTGTCCTGTTTTCAGATTAGTTTCCATACATGTTGACATGATGTTGGATTTTTATGTTTATACAATTTCATACAGCTGGTTTAAAAGCTATAAGCTAAGGGAGAGCAGCACAAGTGACCGTCATGAGAAAAATCACACACTCTAAAATAGAAAGATGTTACACAAGATGGGATTTAGATTACAATAATTGTGTCTGTAATTATTACTGGGTGGGGATGAAAAATGACACACGTAAACGCTCTAAACGGGATTAAATCACCCCACCTCCTCTAGGGAAATAAATCCTGTTTGCATGTTTACACTGGGATTAATAGAGATGAAAAATATGTCATATCACAGTACATAACAGCAGTTGTTAATTGCTGCAGACTGCTTGTGTTTAAATTCTTTTTTCTTGACACCAATAATGACTTCCTTTTGTCTCAGTCCTTTGCATTTCTTCCTCCACAGCGTCACCACATAGGAGATCGAAGCCTGTCGTTGTGTAACATGTTCCTAGACGAGATGGCCAAACAGGCCAGAAACCTGATCACTGACATCTGCACTGAGCAGTGCACACTCAGCGACCAGGTAGGTGCACAAAGCCAGTGTAAACGGGTAGTTTGGCATTTTGGGAAATCAACTGGTTTCTTACTAAAAAAAAGTTTGGGCTGCCGACACGTCTTGCACACGTCCATATTCGGACCGGGACTGGTAGCGCTAACAGCTGCGGTGGTTTCTGTGCTCACTTCAGCATGCTTTGCTTTTAGATGCCACCGTAAGGTTGCAGTGCTTTGGTAGTATTTTTCTTTTTCTTTCTTTTTTTCTTTTTCTTTTTGGTGCATTTTGTGCAAACCTCAAAACTTTGCACTTTTATCAAGGCTTCCTTTTTTTTTTTTTTTTTTTAAAGAAAATCTGCCTTCCATCAGTCCTAGCAATGCGCTAATGCGCTTTTATCCGATTCCTCCAGTTTGGTAGTCATTAGCCAAGCTCTGACGTGAGCATCAGTGTAATCACTGCACCAGGAAGTCCCACCCCTAATGGTTAGATGAGAAGATCAATGCAGTTGTTCTGCTTGTACCTTGAACGTATGTTTGTAAAAGTCAGCTTACATCAGTTGACCCCTCTTCATAACTCTTCTGGTGGGACACTGTTTAGATGCTGTCTGGCTTCATATCCTGGTCCATTTTCATCCATGATATACAGTACAGTAATCACAGACACGGCCATTGAGTGGTAACGATCTTCTCATCGGTCTGCATGAGATGTCAACCCTGAATCCAATAACTGCTTTTCCCGTTATTGATGAATACATTTTTAGCATCATCAACTCTGCTGGATATATAGAAGAAGATGACAAATATGTTTTCATCTTTTGAACATGATTTTCCACACTGACTCTGGCTTAGTTAATTTTTTCAAGCCCTTGTTGCTTTGCTACCTCTATGTTTCTGTCCCTCATGGAAAAACTTGATATTTACGCCACGTGGGACAAACATGCTTAGAAACAATCCCACTTGAGCTGAAATGATTAAAGAGCTAATATTTTCTTATTAAACTGATGAAGAGGTAAGATTTTGTAATTGGGCGTGGACGGTATGTAAATGCAGAAAGAATCTAACACTTCAGACATTGTATGAATAACCTCAAGATTAAGCAAGAGAGTTAGTCCACTGTTGACATCGGAAACCCTTTAAAGTTTCTGTCTGTTTGCTGGATTTAAAAAAGTTAGTGTGCTGTAGTTCTTCAGGCCACGATAAACCTTTAACCTTTGCCTTTTCTTTTATTCTACCTGTTCTGTCTACTACTTCGCCTTATTCAACTCTTCACTGCTTTTCGCTGTTTCCTGTCTACAGCTGCTTCCTAAGCACTGTGCGAAAACCATCAGCCAGGCGGTGAACAAGAAGAGCAAGAAGGCGACGGGGAAAAAGGGCGAGCCGGAGAGGGAGAAACCTGGAGTGGAGAGCATGAGGAAGAACAGACTACTGGTTACTAAGTGAGTTCATGAAAACAAAAGCGTCATCCTTTACTTTCCAGGATTACAGGCTGCACAGATGAACTGTCACTTCCTCTCTTTTTCTATCTTTTTCAGACCTTTCTTCATGCTTCTATAAATAAGTCATTACAATTGATTCTTTTGCAATTATAAATAATAGAGAAATCATTTTTGTGGCTTTGTGTAACTTCCTATTGGCACCATTAAAATGTTCATTTTTGTTCTTGCTGTAGGCACAATAACTATAATATTTAGCTTTTTATTCTGGCTTTTATAAATGGCTCAGTTTGATGCTCTGCGATTTTGAACACATCAATTGGCGCTGTTATTTTGTTAGCCCCTTGACAATTTTGTCACTTTTGCTGTTTGTTTTTTTATTATTTGCTTCTGTATTCTGTTGCTATAAATAAAATGTCTTTCCTCGTACATAATTCAGTGTATCATCATGTCTTATTGAGTCTATTCTGAACTTTTTGTGTCTTCTTTCTCCCCAGTCTGGATAAACTCCACACAGCGTTATCTGAACTCTGCTTCTCCATCAACTACGTTCCCAACCTAGTGGTCTGGGAGCACACGTTCACCCCGAGAGAGTACCTCACCTCGCACCTGGAGATCCGATTCACAAAGTAAATAAATGCACACATTTAATTTCAGTTGTTTTTAAAAATAGAACCAATAGAATCCATCAGAATTGTATGCCTCCTGTGCTTGCACATTTGCTTGACATGTTATGTTATGTCGTGCTCAGGACTTTGAGGCATTTAAGGAATTGTAGAGAGGGAGAAACAATCTGAGGCGTGGCTCTGTTACTATGCGAGAAGGAATTATGCTGTTTGCAATCAGTGCAAGGCTGTGATTTCAGGCATGAGTGCAACATGCTTACCGCATGTGTATGAGTGCTGCTACTGCCCAAACAGGGAGCACCGTGACAAGAGTAACGTTGAATATATTGCTTTGAGACACCGTTGCTTTATATTTCATTCTAATTCAGGGAATAATTTATACAGTACTGTTACAATGTTGCATTTACCGTTGGTTCAGTTCAGGTTCACAGGCCAATCGAGACAACGTTCTTCCACGTCCTGAACGCTGCACTCCTCTAAACAGTTTTGTGATTGGTCTTAATTGGATTTCAGGAACTAATCACATTGCAAATGGAGCATCAGCATCGAATGTGGGCACTGCCAGTTATTGGTGCTCTTTGCTCATGTACCAGCGTTCTGTATACGGTTATATAATTGGAAGCGAGCTAGTTGCCTTCCTGGCTACTGCACATTTGACAGTTTCTATTCCAAGGATGTAGCGGGTGAACTGCTTGGTTATATTATTATAAGGCTGTCATATCAGTCTGCGGGTAACATGTGTTCTTACTACAAACAAACCCTTTATAACTGTACAGACAATGTCCACATAGTACCTTATTTCATTTAATTGAGATGATACCAGGTAGTCTGATGAAAGACGACTTTTTTTCCACAGAGAAAACTAATCGAATTGGATCGCTAAGTAGAATCGACGAAGGCATTGATAATGATATAATCAAATTATTTCCCATCCCGAGTTGGAACTTGAAACCTTTATAGTAAGCAGATTAATTTTGGATATAAATGGTTGGAAGGGAAATAGCAGTGTATTATAGGTTCTGATAGATGCTTTATTTGTGTCACATTTTATTGACCACTTATCTTTCTCTAGGTCTATCGTGGGGATGACCATGTACAACCAGGCTACTCAGGAGATAGCCAAGCCCAGTGAGCTGCTGACCAGCGTCCGAGCCTACATGACGGTGCTGCAATCCATAGAGAACTACGTCACAATCGACATCACCCGGGTCTTCAACAACGTCCTCCTGCAGCAGACGCAGCACCTGGACAGCCACGGGGAACCCACCATCACCAGTTTATACACAAACTGGTGCGTTGATTCTAAATGGCTTTGTTAAACATATTTGAAAATGTTTTAATACAATATCACCCATAAGGAATTTCTCTCACATTTGGTGAGAAATGACAGACTCAGGTCTACACATGCAGCCAGTGTTAACGGAGCGTTGTGTGTGTGTGTGCATAGGTACTTGGAGACGTTGCTCCGTCAGGTCAGTAATGGACACATCGCATACTTCCCCGCCATGAAGGCCTTCGTCAACCTGCCCACTGAGAATGAACTGACCTTCAATGCTGAGGAATACTCGGATATCTCCGGTACGAACCCTTCATTCAGTTTAGAAATTGTCCACCAGTGTTTTTGTTTTCTACTTTTTTATTTTTTGGAGCATGTAGACTAATGGACTTTTGTCTGTGTGTGCTTCCACAGAGATGCGTTCTCTGTCTGAGCTGCTGGGGCCATATGGTATGAAGTTTCTCAGTGAGAGTCTGATGTGGCACATCTCGTCACAGGTCGCTGAGCTGAAGGTAGACACACAATCCCCCATAAGATAACCAGGAACTCTTTTTCTTTGATTCTAACTTTCTGACTGTCCATATGAGAGTAACAGAGTCATTCATTTTGTCTTTCTTTCTGTATTGAATGCTAAACATTAGTTTTCTATAATCTTTCTTTTCTGAGCTTGAACATTTGCTTGCTTCTGTTTGTAAAACATCTATTAAAACAAAAATAGAAATGAAACGAATGATCTCACAGTATAAAATGAAGTCAAAATGTTCCTTTTTCTGTGTGTGTGTCTTTTCTCTGAGCAGAAACTGGTGGTAGAGAACATGGAGGTGTTGACCCAGATGAGGACGAGCTTTGACAAACCGGAACACATGGCTGCACTCTTCAAGAAACTCACCTGTAATCATTGACTGTCACACATTGCGCACTGACACAGATATTTACACAGTGATCCTTATTCTAACTAGTTTGCGTGACGTCCTCTGATGGTTTGTTATTTTGTGTGCTTTTTGTTTGTAGCCGTCGACAGTGTTTTAAAGAGGATGACCATCATTGGCGTCATTTTATCGTTCCGCTCCCTCGCACAGGAAGCTCTGAGAGACGTAAGACATACAAATACATTGTGATGATTTTTATTTTTGGAAGAGCTCTGTCACTCACTCAGTGACCTCTCTTTCTCTTCACTCCACCCAGGTGTTGTCCTGTCATATTCCTTTCCTGGTCAGCTCAGTGGAGGATTTCAAAGACCACATTCCCAGAGAGACAGACATGAAGGTAAAACACAGCCACACATAAACCAGCTGACTTCCAGACATCCCTCTCCTCTTGCTCATATGAATTATTCGTGTATTTCCAGGTGGCCATGAACGTCTACGAGCTGTCGTCGGCTGCAGGTTTACCCTGCGAGATCGACCCAGCTTTAGTGGTCGCTCTGTCCTCTCAAAAGAGCGGTGAGTCACAAACACATTCATGCTGACATACGCCATCTCAGTCGGGCTGCTTCACACTCATCATACCTCCCCCTGCTTATGTTTGTTTGTCTGTGCAGAGAACATCAGTCCAGAGGAGGAGTATAAGATCGCCTGTCTGCTCATGGTGTTTGTGGCCGTTTCCTTGCCAACGCTTGCCAGCAACGTGATGTCTCAGTACAGCCCCGCCATAGAAGGTAAGGACGCCATGCTGTTGTGTTGTTGTTGGTATTGATGGACTGTTTATCATCACTTCATGTTTGACTTGGAATGATAATGTCTTGTGCAACCACTTCAGTCTGTATCTTATCAGATCAAGTGTTTAATCTTCAAACAGTTAAGTTGGTATCTCTGATCAGAATGATTTTAATCACGTTGAACAAGTATTGTCGGTGAGAATGTAGCCACTGATGACTGTTATTGTAACTGGCCAACAGACATTTATACAAGAATACTGAAAATAGTTGGGTCTGTAAAACCAGTGTCTTCATGACAAAAACATAAGACACTATTGATCCCCATGGACAATTCAGTTGTTACAGCAACATGACAAGACACTACAAAAATACAAGTAAGATTAAAAAATACATTTAAGAGTAAATATATTAATATATCAAACAAATATTTACAGACTACGTCAAGCTTTACTATAATGTAAGCCTGCAAAAGCTGCTACTTCTGATAATAACATTAACCGGAACCAGGCGGTATTTGACATTGTTGCTTAAAAGACTCAGTTGAACTAATCATTGCAGCTCCATGTTCTATTTTAATAACCATTCTAATACATAAAAACAGGAGTAATCCCCACATTGTGGCATTGAACCAAGCCGGAGTTTAAGAGTGAGCTGTATGAAACATAATTGATTAAATCCTTGACTGGAGTCTGCTCTGCATTCAGATGAGGTTCACCTTGTGCCCTGAGATGGATTCATTTGTGTGAAGTAGAACCATATCGTCATCTTCATGTAAATTCTGAAGGTCTTGTTTACTCCGAGTGACCTCTTTGTCCTTGTCTGTGTTTCAGTAAAAAAAAAAAAAAAAAAGATTGATTCCGCTAAATAAACTTGATATTTAGCACAATAGAGACAGATTGTCGTATTTAAATGAGGCTTTTGATAAGGTATCCCAGCAATTTGTCACTCAAGGATAAATTAAGTAATAACAACCTTGAAATGAAAGGCTTCACTGTTAATAAGGGGCAAATGAAAAGGATAATGACTTGTAATGGGCTCTGCCATTGTTAGTATGCAGACTGCATATTGGCCGGCAATTGGCTTTTCCAACAGCACGTCTTAGTACAGCCACTCTAACGATTCATGCATCTCACAAACACTAGCTGTCATCTGTGTGAAATATAAAACTGAAACCATTTTTTATCTCACTGGTAGATCCAGGTTTTAGATTCTTGAGGATTTCTCAGGAAAGAAACTGAAACTGGTTTTCAAATAAAAGTCTTTTTCTTCCACTTCACCATGTGCGTCTGCTGCCCCCTACAGGCCACTGCAATAACATCCACTGCCTGGCCAAAGCCATCAACCAGATCGCTGCTGCTCTCTTCACCATCCACAAGGGAAGCATAGAGGACCGCCTCAAAGAGTTCCTGGCTGTAAGATGAAGAGAATTTATTTAATTTATCCTTCATTTTTTATTTATTTTTACAATTTGCGTGCAAATATGTTGGCAGAGAACATGAGGTCTGGCTTGGCATCAGCAAAGACAATTTGACACGTTGACAGAGACTTAATGTCTTGAAACCAGCAAGACTGCTAGTATTTAAATAGATGGGTGCCTAAGCAACGCTTTGACAGTGACTTCCCAGTGAAGCAGCTTGACCTTTTTGTAATGCTGTTGTCGTCGTGTGAACTCTCTAAGCTCTTTTTCTTTGTGTGTAGCTGGCTTCATCCAGCCTGCTGAAGATCGGCCAGGAAACGGACAAGATGACGACACGTAACAGAGAATCTGTGTACCTGCTGCTGGACATGGTAAGATGATCACATACACAGGACTGTTTACGTTTCTAGCAGTATTTTAATCCCCTTTTTGTGTTTTCATCAGATCGTGCAGGAGTCTCCCTTCCTGACCATGGATCTGTTGGAGTCCTGCTTCCCCTACGTCCTGCTGCGAAACGCCTACCACGCTGTCTACAAACAGAGCATCAGCGCTAACGCATAGACACAAACTAAACACACAGTGAAGTCCTACCGTGACGTCTACTGTCAGAGCGTCAGCGCTCATAGTTAGACGCCTACAATGAATACTACCAGAACACACTAAGTACAAACTAAATACACTAGACTATGCCTCAACGTACCATTCTGACTAAAAGATGTTGACACACTAAACGTGTAGCATTTAAAAATGCAGAACACACACACTAAACGCCAGAAGAGTAAACACAGATCAGTGAATCTAAACACACAGACACACTAGCTGGACAAAGCTGGGGGATCATTGTCTTTATTTGAATCATTGTATCTTTTCCATGATGTTGCCAGGGACCATGACCACAGCAACATAAAATATACAGTATGTTTGGTTGGTATAAAAGAACAAAAATATAAATATATAGTATATATATAGGTGACACTAAAATATTCTTTTCTTTCCTTTTCTTTCTTTTTTTTTTTTTTTTCAATGAAAGTTTTGAGATTTTTAGTGGCCAGCTGATAACTACTATGTGGTGATGGATTTGGATGCTTTATTTCGGGAATGCTGATGATGTGATGTGGGGGTTCGTGGTTTTTATTGAGGAGGGCGGGGGTGATGGTTCCTGTGTTGATACTGACAGACAGGTTGCTCGTTAATGTAAGTTTACATACACACAAACGGCTACAGCGCTACACATGCCGATATAACACTACACACACAGGCTAATCTTCCAACAATCAGACTGAACACACGCAGACACACAAGTTGTATAACATGGTGATGTTTTCTTTCTTTTTTCTAGCTAGTTGTAACATGAACATTTTGTGGGTAAAAAGATATAATATCTGTATTCTGCTTTGATGTGAACTGAACTTGTCTGTTTTTAATGTCTGTTTTGTTATTTTTACGACAATGATTATGACAATTTGCCAAATGTGCTGACACTAAAAATTGTGTATCAGGGCGTGGAAGTGGTGGAGTGTTTGAGTATTAATGGTGTGGCTCAGCGGCAGCTCTGTTGACGGACATTTCGTGATTGGAACACACTACAGAAACGCTCAGATATTCTCTTCAGCTGCTGTTAATCGACTCTCCAGACTAAGTAAAGCTCCAGTAGGCACAGATCTTAAACATTACTCCTGTTAGTTTCTTAAAAGAAGGCTGAAATGTTCAAGTTTCTTGTTTTACTCCTTATCATCACACTCTAAAGCCCTACTGAACGAGCAGTGCCTTGCTCAAAGGCACCTTAGCAGCAGCTGGTGAGAGTTAAAACACCGTGGTTAGCCTAAATGTGTTAAGTACTTAACTTAAGTAGGAGGTAAATTTAACCATTTTGTCCGCAGAAAGGGAAATGAATCCTAATCGATCTCAGACCTGGAGCTGCAATAAGACAAAAAATAAATAAATATATGTATACACACTTGGTTTTCACTGGATTTGCAACTGCGATGATCCACCAACGAACTTTCCATACGAGCGGTTACACTTTCTGCGATGGTTGTGCGGGACCTTTTAAGGACAGACTTTTTATGAAGAGCGGTCTGATTTCTTTTGTTATTTTCTTCTTGATCGAGGCATGGCAAGGGCTACATATGGAGACATGTTCACAAACCATGCAGCTCTCATACCAGCCCTCTGGTGATGTGTTACTAACCCCAGGGCTCTGTCTTTAAAGCTCATTCTGCATACTATTCGAGACTTTGACCTACAAAAGTTTGAGGTTCAACTCTGGAAGCCAAGTTGCAAAGTAAAATCACATTTGCTCAAGAATCTAGTAAATAACACTTTACTGTAGATTCTGTTTCAACCATGTGTCTCGTCTGCAGTATGCTTTATGAGCATGAGAGGACAGATCTGAGGATGCGTTCTGCCATTTGATGTGGAATGGTTGCCGTTTTCTTTCTAACTTCTCTTTTGTGTCTCTGATTCCACCGTGTAACTTAAATGACATGAATAAAATAAACTTTAGGGCTGTCAGACCTGAGCTGTGAGTGTGTGGCAGTGCTTCATGCAAAAGTCCTGTGACGGTGGAAGCTGCTGAGCAGGAAGGCACCGGTATAAAATATGTTCAGTCATGGTAAAAGTAGATAATATTTATATACAGCGCCTCTTAAAAGCTTTTGTCCCTCAGAATTTTCTTCATTTCAGTTTAAAAATTATTCAACATATTGGCAGTAGACAAAGCACCCAATAAAGCAAATGAGACTAAAATATTTATGTGCATTTATGTAAGAAAATGAGCCAGTGTTACATATCTATTAGTTGCAAAAGTAAGTGGACTTCTGTGATTACAATTTAATTTCAAGGCCAAATTAGGAGTCCATCTGATAAGCAGTGTGTCCAATCATTGTAATGAGACTCCGGCGTCGGTCAGTTTCTGAATCCAACATCACTGAACAACCATGATGTGCGTGGCAAGGAAGAAGTTACTGCTCCAAAGTGAACATTTCTCCTCATCTGCAGTATGCAAAACATCAGGGGGAATGAGCCACAGGTCTGATGGGAAAATGTTTTCTGGACAGATCAAAGTAATGTAGCTTGGTTTAAATGAGAGGCTCAAGTCTGGAGATGAAACGGGCACTGAGTCCCACATAAAGTCATTCTGACTGTGAAATACTGCATAGGGGTGGCAATGTCCATGTTTTGGCATGATTTGCTGCATCTGGGCCAGGACAGCTTGTCATCATTGACGGCCCAATAAATTCTGAATTAATGAGCCCAAATACACAAAAGAAAAACATAAATGAATGACCAAGTCAAAGTCGTAGCCTTAATTACATAGAAATATTGTAGAACTGAAGTAGTTCTGTTCTGAGGAATGGATTGAAATTTCCCCAAGTCGCTGTAGACAACAGATGAGCATGAGTTACTAGAAACATTTGGTTTCTGTTACTGCTGCACAACAGGGTGAAACAAAGGTTCACATACTTTAGCCTGTACAAGTGATACATTTTCTTGAATAAAATGCACTAGTATAGTATTGTTGTTTTGTTACTTTGATTGGGCTCTCTTTGTCTACATCCAAGACTTGAATTCTAAGGGCCGCAAATACTTTTAAGTGTCCTGTACAGTGTTTATTTCTCATGAAATAAACATTTCTGCCACTAATGTGCATTCAACGATCATCATTATTTGACTATCATCTATCGCTACAAAATGAGTCTATGTTTGAAGGCATCTTTTGTAAAACGATGTCATGTCAAAGGGAATTAGAAAAACACATCTGTAAACATACATGACACAGTATCTGCAGCAAGCTTTTTAATTTATCCCTGTTTTGTCATACAAAAGCCACCAGGAGGCAGTGTAGGAAAACTCAGGACAATTAAGCTCAACAAAAAGTACTCTACATTTTGTTTTCTAAGATCAGTTTTATATAAAAATTTCAAATGTTTTAATGCTGCTATTGCTAATCCAAAATATATACAGATTACCAAAAAAGATAAGTCATGAATCCCAGTAACAGCTAATGCATTGTTAATTTAGTTACAGTACATTGAAATTTCTCACACAGTTTATTTAAATCTCACTGTGTTGTTCAACCTTAACTGATATTTCATGTTGCATTGTTAGCAGAACACACTGCTTTATGAAGGAAAATGTTGTTTTAGCTATCAACTTGGAAACCATTTACATTTTAAAGCAAAAATTAACATAATATTATGGCATACATTTAATATTTCATGACAAGAAAGGAACTCTTCTTATGATTGCCCTTATTTATAAAAGCAGCCAATGTTAGGTTATTAAGTGGCTGTGGATGTCTAAAAAGATGTTTCTTCAGAGATGATTCCAAATTTGAACGCTGATTGTGTTATTTACTGCGATATGTTTGTGTTCCATTCCTTATTCCTTATTACATGGCTGACATTGTTAAACCTTGTGTCAGAAAACAAAGACTGCTAGTCACATTAAAAACTAAATGTTACATTTAACAGAAAGAAAGAAAAAAAAGTCCTGCATCCAGCTTAATATGTCATAATTCTTCAACATGCGAGCCAAAGTGAGAATAAAACTCTAGTTATAATATTAGCAAGCAAATAATCACCATCTGAATTTGGTAAAGCCAGTTAACTCTTTTTCTTGTTCTTGTGTTTTCATCAAAGTGCCATGTTATCTACTGTGGGTAAATTAGCTCTTTTAGCTAGGTAGCTATACCCGGTGTTGCTAACGCTGCTCAATAGTCTCATGCAGGTGTCATGTAACTCCATAAGAACGGCACAAGCTGTGATGTTTTTGCTGATATTCATTTCAGAAATGGTGGAAAGTAAAGGATAAGGTAATATACTGCAATGCAATACTATATTTAGTTTTAGAGTTGTTGGCTTGCTAACTGTTAGCTTCTGTGATGCCTAAACGGCCACTGTTGTTAGCAACAGTGTTCTCCCGGCTCAATTTACATCTGACAGTTACACTTGAAAGTGTAAGAGTAACGATTAAAGCATATGTAAAGAACGTCTTAGTCAGTAATTGGTTGACTACCCAGCTGTGTACAGAGTAGTGTTTCCTCTTAATCGGTTGAAACACATCCCATAATGAGATGGCACAAGGCTAAGAAGGTTTGCCTTTCCCGCCAAGTGTTAAAATCTTGCCTGTCTTCGAGGTCAGCTACTGCAATGTCCTCTATTTGTTGTGTTCTGCTGCTTATGTGAAGAATCGAGAAGAAGAATTGTGTTTCAAACGTATGGACTGAAACAGGACAAACAAAACAAGTTTAATTCTGGGAGTTACAATACTCAGATGAAAGTCCGTGAAGGTTAGCTGAATGTAGTGAGTCAGCCGAGGGTTATTTCCAGTCCAGTTCATTAAAGTAAAGCCGGGAGCGCTGGTTTAACACGTTAAACCTGCACAGAGGTCAGCCTTCCACAGATCGAGGTGGACGTCAGAATCCATTTGCTGGTTTGTCCAGAATATCAAAGATAAGTTGTCCGTCTCTTTTGTGCTGAAATTCGTTGGATCAATCTCCCTGAGGGTTGGTTTCCACATCTTCCTCCTCCTCTGGTACAGAGTTTTCCAGCTTACCTGCACAAATAAACACACACATATGACTCAAATCCATGCCTAGTCTAAAGGAGCTTCTGCATATATATTGCCCACAGAGAAAAACCAAAAAGAAACCTAGTGCCACTTAAAAGTATGCACTTCAGAACTGTCTGCATGAAAGTGACTCAAATCAACAGCGGACTTTCCTATAAGCCCTGAAAGTAGATAAAGAGAACCCAATCAAACAAATAAAAAGTAAAACATTATACTTGTGCATTTATTTATTCAGAGAAGTTAGACAATATTGCATGTTTGTGACCCCCTGGTGCAACAATATTTGAACTAAATATTTCTGGTAACTGCTGATTAGTCGGCTTGGAGGAATTTTAGCCCATTCTTCAGTACAGGACCACTTTAGCTCTCAGATGTTGGTGGTTTCCTCACATAAACTGCTTGCTTCAGGTCCTTCCACAACATTTCTATTGGCTTAAGGTCAGGACTTTGACATTGCCTTTCCAGAACCTTTAGTTGCTTAGAAGTTACCCTGGTTGCCTTTGTGACCTCTGGGACTAGGACTTGCCTTTGGAGAGATCTTTGTTGGTCGGCCTTCTCTTGTGGAGGTTCAACAGTTGTCTTGATGCTCCCCGGTTTGGTCACAGTCTGACTGTGGATTTGCAGATTCTAAACTCTTTAAAGATGGTTTTGTAACATTTCTTGTTTTTTTTTGAGATTTTCAGAAAGCTCCCTTGTCCTCACCATCATCCACAAAAATGTGTTACGTAGATAGGACTGTGGATTTTTTTTTAAACTGGGCACTAAATGACCATTAAGTCCCAAGATTTGTAAGAAAATCAGCTGATATTCTTTAAAATTCTGAAGGGTCTTCAGTGTATAGTTGTGATATCATATAAAGCACCAATATTTGCACTTACACAAACCACTGAAGTAGCTTATCAGTAAGTCAAAAACAATCCATGAACAGATCGGTCACCTTGTGCCATCTTCATTACTATCTACAGCACATTATTTCTGGTTATTTACCTTTTTTATTTTCAGTTTAAGGGGTCTTTTGTCAATTATTCAAGTTTTTTTTTGCCATTCTCACAACTGTATCGTGCCACCTTCCACCTCACCCATACACCATCAACATCACCACCAATAGATTTTAAAGGTGACAGTTGCAACACAGCCAAAAAATAAAATACAGAAAACATTTAACATGTTTTCTGTATAGTGAAAGAGGAAGAGTCAGAGCAGACACATACATAATGTGGTTATAGAGCTCAGTCTTCTTCCTGCTGCACATCCTGTGAGGATTCAGCCTCTCGAGGCGGCCACGTGATTTTCAAAACACACTGAGACATTTCAGCTGCTAATGCAGTGAAGCGCAGATGCTGATCTCTAAACAGTGGGGGTCACACACTCTTAATGTTTTAATCTCTTAATGGTTGTCCCAGTGCTCTCTTCTTTCCCCAAGGGAAAAAAATATTATCAGATGTTTTAGTTTGTTTTGGAAGATCATCAGTAGCATGAAGTTAACCCCTAAATACTACAAAACCTTAAGCCAACAAATAGATGTTTGAAAACTGTCCAGAAAAAGACAAAGATCACTCAGACATAACGTAAACTTTTGAATATATTACATCTTTATTCACAGCCAAAGAGTTCTAAACTCAAACTAAAACCTCTATGTGCGTGTGTCTTTTCATGGCAGAGAAGGAGAAATCAAAACAGACGAGTGCGGCACAACAGTGAAGCGGCGTGTTAGTCGGATGAACAGCGGCGGGAGAGAAGAGTCGGTTACTGAGAGGCGAAGGCATGTTAGTAAAGCAAAGATGAAAAGGTGGCTATCGGGAGACGGAGTCAGGACTGGACGCTTCCTTTTTGTGGTCACATGACAAATCTGGGAAACGGGGAGAGAGAAGGAAGGAGGTGGAGGTTGGTGGAAGAGAGATTGCATGCAAAGCCACAGAAGAGGGAGAGACATGAGTTAGTACCATTAGTCTATCCTCAAGAAATGTGCAGATCATAGATTAGTTAGTATGCAAATGGAAAACATGGAAAAGAAGACATTTTAATGGCCCTAATGCTGCATTAAAGGCCAGAAAAACATGCATTGATAGACTAATTGAGAAATGATTTCATGTAACATTTAGCATCGATTTAGATGTCCATGTAATTAACTTAACTGCAAAATAATTGAATTCTTTTGGCCTGCGTTTGTTTCCTGAATAAATGATCTGGTTCTTTTTCTACTTGATGTTCTGATTCTTACTAGCTAGCTGTTAACGTTCTCTCTTAACTGTTTCTTGTTGGCAGGTTAGGTTTATATCAAAAACAGCTGACTGCAGAGGTTAATAAGAGCAGGCATTGAAAAAAAAATCTAAGAGGCATTAATAAGTGCCTTAAAACTGCAGAATTTGAATTTTACTTAGATGTGGCCAAAACAGGAACACTTAACATGTTATAAGAGATGATGACTGATGCAAAGAAACTGCTTTTTCTTTGTTTTTTATTTTTTAACTATGTTTCTATTTACTATGAATCATTTTTGATGTGCAGTAGCTCAGCAAAATAATATCTGTGCATTAGGTCCATGTTAGGCCAGCAGCTTATTCCAAATTACTCTCAAGAAAGGTAAATATTTGGGGCTTCTGGCCAAACAGCTGTGCATGCACAGATCAGCCATAACATTGTGACCACGCAGGTGAAGTGAATAATCTGGTTATCAGTACCTATCGAAAGCAGCCCAAGGTAGGAAAAATGATAAACACTGAAAGCAAAGGCTGGCCAAACAAGCTCAGATTGATGAAAAAGTGAGTGAGGTGCCAGAACACACAGTTTGTTTGGATGGGTGTGGGGGTGGGGAGCTGGAGACCGGACAAGGAGCCCTTGAAGAGGCTGTGTGATGCTTTGACCAGTGTTCTGCTGGAACACCTTGGCTGCTGCCATTCATGTGGATGTTACTTTGACACTACAATGCACTGGTGCAGACCATGTACACCCTTTAATGTAAGCATTCTCTGTTGGCCTCTTTCAAGAATATTGCATTTTCACTAACAATGTGTCCCAGCTCCAAATGGGATCTGTGACAGGATCACTCAAATGTGTCCTAAATGCACTGACTGTTGGAGAAAAGCGGACCTACACATTACTAGATAGGTGGTCATAATGTTGTGGCTGATCAGTATATGGAATTCTGATTTTGTTTCATTGACCAGAAAGTTGGGGTGGAACGCCATTAAAGTAACAAACCGCGAAGCCACAGTAAGTAACATTATAACAAGAAATTAATGTTACCCCCTGAACTGTTGCTTTCGGCCACGGCTCTCTCCTGATTGGCTAACTGCAGACATGTCTCATTCCCATTGGCCTCCTCTGGCCCATTGTGATTGGCCCACAGGGAGGAGGCATAAAGCTGCGCTGTAATTGGGCTCAGCTGGCTGTCTGTCTCACAGAAGAGCCCCGCCCCCATAAGGTGTTGCTCCACCCCCAGCTGAAGCTCTGAGGAGAGAAGAGCACCTCTAGTGGAGAGACGCTTCAATGGCAGGAGGATCGCTAGGCGGCAGTAGCAGGGTGTTTAAAAAAAGTAATTGTTTAAACTGAAACTGAACGAGCAAAAAATAAAATATAATAAAAATAAAATACTTAAGACTGGCAAAACAGTTTTGGCTTTCCTTGACATCTCGTATAAACTATAAATATCTTCTCTCATCTGTCACTGAAGATATTTAGCAGCTGTTTAATTCTCAGTAGTAAATATCTGTAATTTTGCAAAGACACAAGAGCACCAGCAGGAGTAAAGCAAATTAATTTTTATGCAAATTCCAAATAAAGTCTGTTTAAACATTAAAGACCTCATAAGTCTAGATAAAAACCTTTAACACTCAACATGAAAACACGTCATAAAATACTGTAAACACCATAGAGAGAGAATAAATCCTCATGAGATCCATAAATACAACACGTCTTTTTCTGACCCTGCAGAATGTCGAGGCCTGGCATGTGTTTGGTGCAGTCATTCACAAGGCCGTTGGCTAACACACACACACACGCACACACACACTCAGCCGGGATCAATAAAAGAAAAGCTTTTACTGCCTCCACTTCCCAGAATCAAGTCAGTGCTTCACTCCCTGGCAGTGCTCTGCACATCTACACCCTTTAAGTTCACCGTGTTCTTCTTCCTCTTCCTGCCTTTTTCCCCAAACTTCACACCTTTACCTCGATTAAAACTCGAACCATTCATAAATGATTAGATCGGAAAACAAAATACACAGCTCTGCTTAGTCAGCCTCTACATGAGCTGCTTCCTCCAGTCTCTGCTTTCAAGGGAGTAGCTGTGGAGCAGTTTTATAAATTATTCAGGACAAGTGATGATGACAAAATGACAGCAACTCCAACAAGCTTTGTAGTGATAAAAGCCAGCAGACGGGGGATGTTTGCATCATGTTATTGGCGAGAGCAGAGCTGTGTCACGTTCTTTCCAAATAAAGCCTCTAAAAAGGTTCTAGTTCTACATTTCCATGGATACTACGTTCCACTAATAATCAGAATAAAACAGCCTCATGTAAACACCTCAGTCAGAGCAGACTGATCAATCAGATGTAGAGGGGTGGCATAAACCTCTGATAATCTGTTAATACTTGCTCCTAGTAACCATGGAAACATTTGATCCGATGGTTTCTTTCTGAGCATGTTTACTCCACATGGGGTAAACATCTTGGTCATCTTCTCCTCTATTCAGTGGTGTCAATAAAGTTGGGAAGGAAGCTTCTCCTGCTCCCTCTCTTCTACCTCCTCATTCTTCATCTTATCCTCCTCCTCCATGTTCTTCTTCTTCTCCTTTTCACCTTCTTTATTCTTCTCCACCTCCGTCTTTGGCTTCTTCTTCTCCTCCTCCTTCTTCCGTCTCCTCAGTTTTCATCTGCTGCTGCTCCTTCTCCTCCGTCCCTTTCTTCTTCTCCTTCTATCTCCTCTGCTACTCTTTTTTCTTCTCTTCCCTCTCCTCCTCAGTCTGCTTATGTCATTTTTTCTTCCTCCTTCTCCTCCAGTTCTCTTTCTTCCTCTTTTCCTCCACTGCTTTTACACCGATTTCAGGGAGACTGAAGACATGTTTTCCGTGTGAACGCAGTTAATGACCCAGTCACGTTACATTCACATATCTCAAATGACCCTCAATGCTACTTAAGATAACTGATTACAGTAGAAAAAGATGGTAAAACATATTTGTAATAACATTTAAATAGAGTTTATAGTGATTTTTAAAGTTTATGTTTGTGGACGTCTTGAAATAAATGTTAGACAAGTTTCCGCCTGTCGCCCTCGGACTCCAACTCATCTGTTCCCACGCGAATCGGTTAAAATGTAAATATAGTTGAACTTTCTCTTTAAAATGTCATATTTAGATTTTGGCTGAGGCCGGTCAAATATGAATACATAGTGGATTTGTTGCAGGGTGTTTTCACCTGCAGATTTATTTGTTTTTGACAACACTGGAGCTGCAGGCCCAGAGGAAGATGTAGACCAAGCTAAAAATACAGAAGAGCACTGGCCTCATCCTTAAAGTTAAAACGCAGATTTCTCAGATTTGAGTTGATAATTGGGTCCGTGGTGCAACATTTGAGTAGTAACTCTGAGCACCAACTCCAACCAGCTGGAGCTACAGGTCAAAATCTAAAAAAACGAGAGCTCAAAGAATGACCAAAACGCAGTCACAAAAACAGAAATGGGGGCAGAAATAGCCACGGGTAACAGAAAGAATGACAAACGACATGTTGTAAAGCAAAACAAACAGGGCGTCCATCCTAAAGGCAAAACACATAGACGCCATGAAGCTCAGAGGAGAGGAGGGAAGAGACGGTGTGTACACAGCTGCAAGAAAACCAGCACAGCGGCTGATAATACAGACCTTACAGCATGAAACTGCTGGACACACCATGGACTAAAGAAGATGAAAAGTCTCTTCAAAAAAACAACATTTCATCTTTTTAAATGCTCTCCAGCAGTGTGTCGAATGCGTGTCCCGGTCACGGCGTAAATCAAATCAGACGACTTCTGCTTTGTGACGGACAAAAGTCGCTCTTGTTGCTCATGAACCAGAATTAAAAGCTCTGCAGCGTGAAGGAAGAAACCAACAATGGATGCTTTCTATTACTGATTCTGTGCCTTTCTCACAGATTCTAAGCACCTCTACTTTAGTGTCAAGCAACATTTTTAGTCTTAGACCTATAAATGTTGCTTCTGGACAGTATTCGGTGCAGGTGATCTCTGCTTTCTACGTTCCAAACAAAATAGAAAAGCAGATCAGCAGAGAGACTCAAGATGCACCGAGTTAAGCCTCCTCATAATCCTCTCCTCCAGGGGAAACAGATTTCCTCTGCTTTCCGTGCACAGAGCGTCTTTTATAAATTGTATAGACGTCATGCACATTTTGCAGACTCATGCATCGAGAAGAGTCAAAAAGCTGTCCAGCATTTACCTTTCATGGTGGGAGGGGCGTAGGTGCTCTGCTTCCTCTGAGAGGTGTCTGAAGCCTGCAGGCCAAAAGAAAAGATGTTTACCCTCAGGTTATTATGACTAAATGACAAAGCTACAGAAATAAAATATCCTAAGGCAAGAGTTAAAGGTTTCTACAGAGTAAATGATTCTTCCCTGACACTGATGGTGGTGTCTGCTTTACTGCAGATCCAGAAAAGTGTTTTGAAAGTGACCTTAGCGGACACATGTTTACCTGCACCTGTGTGTGTGTTTACAGCCATTTATACAAACCTGCGGTTCTCCGCTGGCGTTGTGTTGATCGCCGACATCTGCAAGGAGAGACGAGACAGCGGCAGTGAGCGCCTTATCCTTTAAATCTTTAGACGTGTCACAAGCTTCTCCTTTACAAGTTCATCCATTGCCTTTTCTAAACAGAGGCTGAGTCAGTGTGGCAGTTTAAAACTCAAACTGTCACCACGGTTCTTCAGAGCCTGGTTTCCTGAAGCCGCTCTGTGATGATGTCGAAATCAACCAGCTTTAACGTGACGGTTAGAGGTCGTGGATAAAGTTTTAACCGTGCAAGAGTTAGTGGAACTGGTCAACACGTCAGCCATGGATGGGTGACGGAAAG
The DNA here is from genome assembly GCA_005024645.1 of Planiliza haematocheilus. Taxonomy (NCBI): domain Eukaryota; kingdom Metazoa; phylum Chordata; class Actinopteri; order Mugiliformes; family Mugilidae; genus Planiliza; species Planiliza haematocheilus. The sequence continues at coordinate 646,657 of SRSE01000429.1, forward strand.
AGACAATATGACTACAGGCAGTACTCAGTGTTTGGTCTCTGCAGCCATTTTGTCTCTGTTTTTCATTTACAGCTGGTTGTGTCTCATCTGAGTAAATTTGCACAGGTCATAGTCATTTTGTCACTGTCTGGTGTTTGGTTTGTATTTCACAGTTGTCCCTTTGTTTCCAATGTGGTTAGTTTTCACTGGTTTGGTAAATTTGAGTCTCTTTGTGGTCCTTGAATGTCTTTTTGTGTGCCTCTGCCATCATTTTGTCTCATTTGTGTTGGTTATGTGTCTCTTTTCTAGACGATTTGCAGCTCTTCTTGGTACTTCCTTTGAATGAACTGACCGTCACATCTCTTTTCTGTTATTCCACCTTCAACAAAGCTCCTTTCTGTCAGTTTCGCATCTATTTGTGTTGATTCTGCATGTGTTTGCACATGTTTGGCGTTCCAACAAGAAATATTCACTGTCACTTCAAAACAGGGGCCCTCTACATCCTATGGCCCTTGCTAATGCACCGTGTAGTAACCCTTCCTCTACAGGTGTCTCTTTAAGTGACTCAGGGGTGGCTTGACAAGATGCAACAAAAGCTGATTAATTCCCTTCAATGCGATTTACCCTACATTAATTTACGCCCAAACCAACAATCGGTTCGTCTGTACTCCCACACTTTTGAACTTCCTTGCTCCCCTGTGTCTCAACATAGTTGTAATAAATATTTAAAAATGATTTTTAGATAATAGTCAAAATCAAAAATCATACAGTGACAATCAACCTACTTTCATCTGTGGATTAACACATTTGGAGCTCAAGTGGTGAACGGTATTTTCTACCCACTGGTGTTGAATGTTTTTTACAGTCACAGTGACACATCTATTCATTTACCTGTGCATAAGGTGATGCATGCGTCAGGTGATTATCGCTTGATGCATTAACAAGGGCCAAAGGACATAGGGTAGTTATTATTCCCTGATGGAAAATGAATGAAATGAGCTAGAACACATACAAAACAAGCCAATAATACTGAAGAGAACAACAGAATGAATTCTTGTTCTTTATATATATATAGTTCCACGTCATCAAACTTGTCTCAGTTGTGTTACAAGCTCAGTCCACAGCTGTAACCTGTGACATTTTAGTTTCTGGACAAAGAACTGAGGATGCAGCTTGAAGGCCATGGCTCCTGAAGGTTTGGACTAATCTTCAACAGTGTGCAAAATACTGAAAATAATGAAACGGCTTCAGACGTTAGATGGTCTCTTCCTGCCATGTTGGCCTTGTTTATTCCAGGCTAAGAGCACAGGGTCACTTCTTGTTTTTACAGCTGCCAGCTGGATTTGACTCCACCGACACTCAGGGACATGTTGCCTCAAAATGAAATCATTCCTTATGCTTTCTAAAAATCATTAAGCTAATCCTTGGTGTGCTTTTCATTTCTCTAAGAGGCTGGCGTTGTGCTTCTGTCTGCCTTTATTGTCTCCTCTGTCAACATTCTTGGTGTTTCTCATAGAAACAGACAAAATGGCTGCTTGAAAGCACCTCAGGCGCCTGAGGAGCTCAGTAGAGGCTACACTGGAACTAGACGCTCTGTGCTGAGCACAGAATGGAATCAGGCCTATTATTCAATCAGTCATGTTCAGCATAGAGAGATGTATAAGAGCTTAGAGCCATAACACACACACACACACACACACACACTTGCTCTTGAGGCATCCATCAGTCCAGTCTGAATGCTCGGATCACTTACCAAAAGTAATCTAATAAAGGTTCCATTATAGCTGCAGCTTTTTAGCACTCTCTCTCTCTCTCTTTCTCTCTCTCTTTCTCTCTCTCTCTCTTTCTCTCTCTCTTTCTCTCTCTCTCTCTTTCTCTCTCTCTCTCTTTCTCTCTCTCTCTCTCTCTCTCTTTCTCTCCCTGTCTTTCAATGTAAAGCCTCTCTTTCTCTCTCTCTCTCTCACCTGTGCCAGGTTGTCTGTAGATCTGCAGAGTGGCAGGAGTTGGTCTTCTGCGACGGATCTGAAATAAACACACACGTTTTTATTGTAGATGCTCGAATCATCTAAAAATATATATCTATATTCCCATGCAGAGTCCATCGTTTCAGGTTTGATAGCTGTAGGAATTACGCAGATTTCAGTTCATTGCCCCAATAAAAGAGGCAGGATACGGGCTGTAAGGGAAGCTGGTGACTGAAAGAGTCAAAACATCTACAGACACACGTCGGTACATTTGCATCAGTACTGTAGAAAAAGTTGTATGTCTGGCGTGAGTTCGCCTGCTACCCAGGTGCACGGAGGAGGAAAAGGGGTCGTAGAAATGTCAGGACTCCAGCAGCACTTGTAGTAAACAGAACAACTTTATTAGCCCGTCTTGTTTCAGCTGGTGGCCTTCGTCAGGGTTCACATGTGCATCAGTCACAATCTCTTCATAGTGATTCTGCAGCTCACGGTTGTCATTTTGTTTATATTTTGGTTCATTTTCATCGGTTCATGTTACTTTATGGCAGTTTTGAGTATTTTTGCACCGTTCCCATGCCTTCTACTGCCTCTACCTTCATCTAGTCTCTGTTTGAGTTAGTTTTGTCTCTATTTGTGTTGATAATGCATCTCTTTATAGCTGATCTGCATCTCTTCTTGGTCACGTTGAATCGCTCTGGTGGTAGTTGCTTCTCTTTTCTGTTATTCTGCGTCTCACACAAGTCCTTCATGTAGTTTTGTGTCGGTTTCTCATCTATTAGTGTTCATTTTTGCGTAAAAGTTCATTACAAACGCCAGCCAGAGTTAATTGCCCTGAGCATTTGTGTAATTAACTCTGCGAATACTCTGGTTTAATGCCCCCACTGCATCTTAAAAATGCAATTTTCCACTTACAGCTTTAATTCAGTGTTTATAGGCACAACTTTCCCACATGCTGTAACGGCCTTCTTTCAAAATCTACAAGTGAAATATTTAAAGATCTATCGACCTACTGTGGAGACACCTTGGTGACAGTCCTAATGCTCACACTGGTGATAACTGCTTTAAAACAAACGGAAACACAAAGTTTCAGCCACTTTCACATGATGAAGCAACATCTTGTGAGGGCAGAGACTTGGTTTAAATGATGCAATCTGATAAAAAAACATTGCGAAAATGTATCTTTGACCTGTGGAAATGCTGCAGAGACTCCCCCCCAAAAACAGCCACAGAGGGGCCCTAATCTGTCGCTGTTCATTATCAGCCCCCTTTAGGAATGAACGGCTTCCTGCTCCCATCAACTAAACAGTCCATAAAGACGTCAGCGGAGAAGCGGTTTGAGACCAGCTTCTGTTTCTTCTGACTGTAGCTGCCATTCAGGAGCGGTTGAAGGGAAATTGCACCACAGATTACACGCTGTTTTGCCTTTCTGTACCTCTGGCAGCCATTACAACTTTTACTTAAGAAAGGGCAGTTTGTGTCCTGACAGTTTGACTTAAATTATGTCACACAACTCTCCAAGAAAGACCATCAGTGCAAACTGGAAGAAATGAGTAAATCTGATTCAAACTTCTCCTTTAATTCTCAATCCTTGTTCATAAACACACAAATGGACCATTTAAACCACTCAATACGACAACACAAACACTCAAAAGACACTGCAGAGTCACATGCATGACAGTTCAAATAAGACATACCCATTAAACACACATGCCGTCACACAGATGCACAAACAGAGGCTTTCATAATGCCGACTTATGCACACATGCTGCTCTGCACCCACACGCAGAAAATTCCAGACAAGATAGAAGCAGCATTCAGACGTCCACACACGCCGTGAAACCTACACGCAGAAACACTCACATGTTCGGCGGCCTGCGGGTCAAGCTGTCCCTGCAGTGGAGGTACAGCAAACTGGATCTTCTTTGGACTGCTGGGCTCCATTATTACTGACTGAGAGATAGAAAGACAGACAGAAAGAGAGAGAGAGAGTGAAGGAGGGAGGGAGTAGAGAGGGAGGGAGTGGTCTTTGCCGATGGGGTCCATTATCACTAATTGACAGACTTGAAAAGAGAGAGAGAGAGAGACAGAAGAGAGCAGCATTTTCATTGCAGCATTTTCTAAAAGCCATATGACGTAGAATGATATTTTTTATTTCTTACTTTCAGTCTCAGGTAGGGGTACATGCAGAGCAGTTTTAATCCCAGCTGATTGAATTTACAGCTTTCACTTCTTGGCTAGAAGCCACGTTTAGTCCCTGGATCGATGTCATTTGAGGTCTGTTACGCAACAACCCTGATGGTTTGAGAGTATGGGATTGATTTTATGATGGAAATAGGTCGTATGACAGAAGAAAACAAGAAGGATCATGTGTGGAACGTCCTTTTAAATTAGACCGAAGGCTGCAATCAGCAATGCTTTGTGAGGCTGCACTAAATACTGATTATTAGCCTGCTTACAGGATCCAAAAAAAAAAAACAAGCTGAAATCAGGACAACTGGAATTGGAAGGTTTCTTGAACGTGTTCATCTAAGTAGCGTCCTCAGTTCTAAAAGGCTGGTGAGGATTTGGGTTTAAGTAGGAGCATCTGTGGCTGTTGTTCACTGAAAAAAAACCTGCGTGTTAGCGGTCTGTAAACGACCAAATACTCACCTGTAATTGTTGTGATCCATCTCCCCAGTCTTTTAGAACTGAAGAAGTTGCTCTTGTTTGAGGTTTCAGGCAGCACACCATGGCACACCACACCTGGCTGAGAACTTCTACAAACAAATGCTTACAGTATTGGTTAAGCATGTTAGTTTGATACTATAGATTTATTATTAAGAATTCAGGAAAACTGAATTCTTGACCCGGTGCACTGGTTAAAGGTCACACACATTTTTAAAAGTCATCCTGAGCTGAACATGAATTTCTAAAACCAAATTTATTTGCCAGTGAACTGATAGCCGTTGCCTCTTTAGTTTGGGAATGACAAATGGCTGCACAAAAGTTTGATCCAATCAAGTGGCAAAAGAACTGCAATTCCTCAAAACCATGTTTGGATGGAGTCAGCAGTCAGGCGCTGGCCGGAGAGACATGACAGAGCTTTCGTCCATTTTTGTGTTAAAAATACTGATGATACTAGCATGCTTACAGGATTACTTTATTTAACCTTAATTTAATTCATTAGCAGGAAGGAGGCTACAAAAGTTATCTTGAGGGGAAAACAATGGCTGCACAAAAGTGTGATCCTCATTGACTGTATGGTGATCCCATCAAGCGAAAAAATTAACTGCAGTTCCACAAACGACCACTAGATGCTCCCAAAGTGAGTCCATCTGCATTGAACTCCAATTTAAAAGTGTCCAACTTCAAAACACAAATAACCGTGTTCAAAGCAAGGTACAAAACAGTTTTGGTCACTAGCAATATTTTCCATCCATGACAGGGGCATGGGGATGCATTTTTATATAACTCTAAGTCTTTTATATAACTTTTAATCATATCAAGGCTTCTGCGATAGACTGGCGACCTGTCCAGGGTGTACCCCGCGACCCTTCACAGGACAAGCAGTTACAGAAGATGAATGAATGAATGAATATTAAGGCTTAAAGCTATGAATAATTAAGGGGTGTTTTGAGAGGCATGTGGGTGCTAACTGTCTGCCTTACTTCTAATCAGGCTCCAGCTCTTTGATCATTCTTGAATTAGCTGGGAGTTAGGCGGAGGCATTGCCAAGATGGTGCCAGCTGGAGACACCAGTACTGATATATAGTGACGAACAGAGGGTAACCAGTGAGGTAGAGTCTGGATATAACACTGCAGTGTACTAACAAACAAAGAATAAACGTGTTTACCTTTTTATTGTGATTAATTATGGGATTTTATAGTGTAAAGGGGTCAAAATGAACATGAAATCAACTCAGAAACTCTATTTTGCTCTACTCTATTTAAGAACTTTTGCCATGAATTCTCGTTGTTATTTATGTTCTGAAGCCAGATGCTTGTTTGGGTCGGTACACTTTCTTCTTTCACATGCCCTTAAAGCCGCTCAGTAAACCTAACGCCCAGCCACATGTAGTCCTGAGTAACGCAGTCCCACAAGAATTGTAAAATGTGAAAATTCCCAGAAAAAGTACAGAGGAGCTGATGTCAGTGTTACTTCACAAACCATTTACTATAAGTTCTCAGACTTACGAGCCACCCTGGGTTCATATGGTAAAAAATATATAGGTTTTCTGACGTGGAAGCATAGATTAATAAACTGGGATCAAGGATTAATAAAATGTGTTTATAGTTTTTACACAAATGACCAGGTGAGTGCTCAAGAAAACCATTTCAAAGAAACCAGATGTTTTTATAACAACTATAGCAAAATGGTTTAATATGCATCCAGAATGTCATTATAATATTATTATATTATGATAGAACTTGCACATTATGGGTCAAGTTTTGACAAACATTCATTTATTTTCTGTCTTTACAGGATATTTTATTTTGATTTATCTGCTAAGGCCAATTTAGTTTTAGTTTAGGCAGTTTTCAGTACAACTTCACTTATTTGGATTAATTTAGTTTACTCTCAAACATTCTCCTGTTTAATATGATAAAATATCTTTGATTTTCCAGAGATAAACTGTTTTTCTATGACTACTCACTAGCAGATTTTCCATGAATGTAGTGTAATCCCAGCTAAGATGGGCTTCAATAGCACAATATCAGTACAACTAAAATTGTAGCCAGCCAGTTGTTCATTCGTGTATCCAGATCCAGACTTGTGCAGCAGAGTTTATTTTTTTCATTGACTGTTCTGACCTGGAAGCAGCTCACTGCCACACACACTTCTGTTTGTCTACGTTTGACTACGGTTTAGGTTCTATGGGATTAATATTTATAAAAAAGTTACACTTCTCTTTCCTGTCCGATGTTAGAGAGACAGCTGCAGTTTTATTCAGTATATAATGATACACTAGGCTTGAATGTTACCAGAACAAACAAAACGAAAACATGTTGAAGATTTAGTTTGTGTTGAGTAAGAGAGCAAACTAAGTCACTGTTAACATTTACATTTTCTACCCCCAGCTCAGAAGCCTGCATCCTTTGCCACCAGTGACATCAGCTTGCATGCGTGTTGGCAGTCCGGATGGAAACACTTTGTCTCACTGGAGACATCTGGAGAGACTTAGTGGCTACTGTAGGTGGAACAAACCGCACTCACATCATACAAAGAGCCCCTTGTGTTGTTGTGTTTTTTTCTTTTCTTCATGCACTTGGAAACTGTCCATCTCTGCTCTGTGAAGGTGAGACAGAAAAGACTGCTCTGTTGTCTGCGGCAAACAAGCACCTGCTTTTTCCCCACTCTCAATAATGGTCGACTTCCTTCCAGGACGTGAGATTCTGGGCAGGAGTTGATAACATAATGTAAAACACCAAAGCACAAAGAAAGACTGCAGGTCAGTCAAGTCCACCGCTCTGATCGGATACTCTTTTGCAATCTGTTTACACCGATTTTCATAAATATTAATCTCTACCACGTAACCCCAGAGGATCTCTGTTAGAGTGTACTCATTTAGTGCCACCAGCAAGTTAAAACTTCAGCAGGTGTAAGCAGTACACCCACAACTGAACATTCCCTGATTGCCTCATTGCCTGATTGTTGGTGTGTCCAGGCGTCACCACCTAACTCATTCAAAATCAATCAAAGAGAAGCTTGAAGGGAACTGAGGGGGGGAGGTGACACAGAGGCAGACAGCTAGTGATCTGTGAGGGCGGTCACCTGTCACGAAAAGCAAACACGTCTTTAGTTATGCATTACTTTAAGCCTGAATAGAATTTAAACAGGTGAGTTCCATGCATTAGCTACAGAGATCCAAACTGTTTCCTCAGTGGCTTTGAAGCTCAAAGTTGCAGTCTCTGGCTGGCCATCTTGGCCGTGACTGCCACCTCTACCTGCTGTCTCCATCCTAACATGTTTTTCTACTGCAAAGTTGATGACTTTGGATGTCTATCAGGATTTACTCGCTTTAAGAGTCAGCCTCTAGTGGCCGTTTGAGGAACTGTAGTTATTCAGGTTTTACCACTGCTAATAAGCATCTATAGTATCAACATGCTAAATTCAGGTCAAATAATACTGGAAGCATGTCTCTATGAAGGTTCTCACTCATCCAGGTCATGGTATATCCAATAATCAAACTGAAACAAGGGCAACTGGATTTTTAGAGTTTACTAAGGATTCCATCCAAGTATCGTCTTCATTTCTAAAAGTGGACGTATCTAGTTGTCATCAGACCCTAGTTATGTGATATTTCACACCCACGGATGTTCCTATTTAAACCCCAACTCCTCACTCTTTTCGAACTGAGGAACTGAGTCTACTTGAGTCCTGTTTCCCTTGTTTCAGCTTGTTTTCTGGCTATGACCTGAAGGATTGAGAACCTTCACAGACATATGTTTAATTTGAAGTCTTCCATAATTGTTGATGTTTGACTCTTTTGTCTGAAAATGGCTGAGCAAAAGTATGAAAGGAAAATGAAAGAGGCAAAAACTGCAGTTCCTCTAATGTCCACTGGAGTCCCCTAAGTGTCCCGAAAGCAAGTCAGTCCCCACAGGCCCCTGTGTTAAAATGTCCGACTTCACAGGAGAAATGTACAAATGGTGTGTTTAAGGCTTGTGCGATCACAAACATTTCATCATCGCTTTATTTAATGTTTCACATGTTACATGCAACACTGCCTGGCTGCTCAGTACTTGTGTAGCTGTGCTCTACTGTAGTGATTCCACTGTGGGTTAGAATAGTTCGTACGGTTGCAGTGCCAGTAGGGATGTTGAGTGAGCCCGTGCACATGTGTTGGGGGTGTGTGGAGCGTCGGGGGAGGTAGCACAGGAAGCAGCTGAGGGTGTGGCATCAACATTTGACCCTGAGCGGAGAAAAAAGGCTGAGGTGGTCCTAGTCCTTGTAGGTATGACGGCTGTTGCGGTGGTTGTTGGTACAAGTGTGACGGCTGTAATGTAGGTTGTGACCCCTGCTGCCACGGTATCCCCACGTGCTGCCACTGAAAGGGTTGCCACGGCGGTGGATTGTTGATTTGTCCTCTTCCGTCTACTTCTTCTCCCCTCGTGCTTTCCTGTCCCTCGGCAAGCCGATGCCGCATGGTGTAGAATGTGTCTTCCTCCTCGTTCTGGCACACCTGCAGACGAAGGGTGGAGACAATCCTCGGGCGGCGGGGCAGCTGAGAGAGAGGGGCCGGGCAAAGTGAGAGCGAGGCGGGTAAAGAGGAAGACTTGACAAGTGGATGTCTTCGAATCATCTTTTTTCCCTCATCCTGCCGTCCGCCATCACCTCCAGATTTGGGCTCTTCGCATACAGGTGACTGCGTCTCCGTTTCAGGCTTCTCAGGTGTGTCTGCTACAACATTACCAGAGCATGTGCTGCTGCTGCTAGAGCTAGACTCCGCTTCAGACTCAGAGTCTATATCTGGTCCAGAGTCTTCAGCTGAAGAGCTTGACTCACCGCCCCCCCATCGACGCGCAGAGTTGTAGCAGGCTGCACAGCGAGCCAGGCTGTGGACGTCAGGGCCTGATCTGGGCTGGACACAAAGGGAGGTAAAGACAGTCAGGCGGGTCAGCTCGTAAATCGTCCACATTTCTCTCTTGTTTGGTTTAGCTAGCAGCTTATTTCCACTTCTATCACAGCAGGGGACGCTCCATTTAGATTTCAGTTGATGCAGAGAAAAAAAACAACGATGACATGCATGACTACGCCACAGTTCCGCTTCTGTCCATCACCACACAAAGCCTACCCAAACGTTTTGACAATGAGTTTGCAAGAGACTGTCTCCATAACAACTTTGCCATTTTTGGCCTTCAACACCCAGTAGGAGCGAACAGATTGACAGTGTTGTCAATACAAGCTTTTTTTTCAGCTACGTCCTGTGGTCAAAATTAAAACATTTTTGGAGTTGTCACGACCTTGACAAAGCTACTGTATCCATGCTCTAATTATTTCCAGACTGGACTCCTGCAATGCTCTATATGTTGGTGTCTTCCAGTCCTCAACTCCAGCTTGTGCACAATGTAGCTGCCCGTCTTTCAACTAGACCAAGAGAAGGCTCTGGAATAAGCTTTTTGTACCCAGTAGTGTGGTGACATTTTTACTTTATTTCACTTTTTATCGTCTTATTTAATTTTTTTTTTTTTAGCTTACTTTTACTTGTCTTCCAGTGTGTTTTAACCATTGTTTGATCTTTGTAAAGCACTTTGGTTGACCTGTGGGTTGTTGTACAGCGCTATATAAATAAAGTACATTTACATTGCATTTACAAAGAGCAAACACAATAATGTGGTACATTCACACTCACATGACAAAGCCTGTCTAATGGTCATAGAAATTAAAGGAGGACGTTGATGGCGTTAGTGTACAGCCTCACTGGAGTTCATGGACGGGTCACTAAAACACTGGAACTTAATAGAGATCTCTGGTTTCTTTTAACAATGATAACAATCAGATTCTGAAAGACCAGATAAAAGCAAGAGGTCCCCAAGCCTTAATAAAGCTACTGATACTACTGACCCCAAAACAAAAGTAATTTTGCTAAGTCACTCTGTTTGAAGCTTATATGCTGTCTGTATGACATCTGTAAACAAAGCTGAGATAGTTTAGCTTCAAGCTAAAACCCTGCTAGCGCCTGTCACGTTATGGTCCTGCTTTTACCACTTCCACCTCCAAATGAGAACATTCAGTTGATTAAATAGTTTTAAAGGTGTCAAACCTCTCACAAGTTCTCAAACCAGCTAGTTAGAAAGTAGGTATTTTATTAAATAGCTTTGCTGTGTCAGTTGTATTGGCAATAATAAAAATAAAAAACACTACCTTTGACACTTTTGGACTGTGTGCATGTTGGTTCTCAGTGGATCCTCCGGCGTACGACGGAAGATGTCCAGATGGCTCTAGAGGGACAAAACAAGAAGGAAAGGAGGTAAATAAAAATAATAGAGAGACAGAAGCAATTGGAGAAGAAGTAGACAGGTGGTTTGTATTTTTATGACATAACTACACAAACTCACGGTCACTTCTGGATCCTCCACTCATTGCTCCAGCCGTTTAGCTTTGACCACTGCTCATCCTCAAGGACCTTAAACACCATCCACCGACACGACCTTTCAGGTTATCTGGATAATTGAAATTTACCATATTTGGACTAATGTGGTTTTAGTGACGGTATTTCTTGGAGACTCCTTATAAAGGCTGAAGTTATTTAGTGTGTTGTTACAAACCATGTTTAAAACTGATTTAACTTTTAAAAACTTTCAGTAGTGTTACTGTCTGACACATGATGTGCAGCCTGACGGGTTTATATTTGTATATTTGTCTGAAGTGACACCATTAACCTGTTCAAGTTCCAGCTTCCCAAATTAGAGGATTTGCTTCTTTTCTGTTTCAAAGTTTCATCAGAAATATTTCAGGAAATATTTACAACATCAGTAACATTTTCTATACAGCATTTGATATCTGACGGGATTTAGTAAAAGTCTGCTTACCCAGCCTTCCTCCTTCTTCCTGTTCAGGTTGAGAATGCAGCCCGACTGTATCAGGTTGCTACGTCTGCATTAGTTCTCGTAAATGAGCGCCAACACCCAGTTAAAACAAAAAGAAAAGCCACAAGTCGACACACACCTTCTGCAAACACGCCGCAGGATCATCCTCCAGGCCCTCTGACAAACTACTGTATCACCAGCTGAAAACATACCAGCCTCTCTGCTGCTTGGAGTCACTGTGTCCAGTCCCTTCATTAGCTATCTCTAATGTGTTAAGGACCATAAAATATACACACTTAGTATACAACGAAAATTCACTTCAAATATTTCTTTATTTAGACAATAAAAGTCTAATCCGATACAACCACGAACGTCACTTTGTGCAGAGACACTTAAGGCATGAAAATCTGCAGGTTTGGCCAAAATGAACAGAAAAAAATGAAAGACTGCAGCAGTTATTTTATTTATACTCAGATCAGAGTTGTTTGCTTTGACCGAGCCCTCACAGGACAGTTTATAATCATTTTCTCACAGTAGAATCAAGTAGGAAGATTGAAACCACTCTCATAGCTAAAGAGGAAGCTACGATTAGCTTAGCAAAAATACTGGAAACAGTGGGAAACGGTTAGCTTTGTACAGGAAAATCAGGCTACCAGCACCTCTAAAACTCAGTAACTAACAACTTACATCTTATTTATTCCCCACAAAACCCCAGCAACAGATTATTTGGCGGACAAATATGAGAGCGGTGTCAATCCTCTAACTTAAAGAAAAGCATATAATTGTTTCCCCAAGAGGAATTTTTAAGTCTAAATCAAAATGAGGGATGTTAAGATGATGAAAACACTAACAAGACGATATGTGCAAACTTGAGAACTTCTAAATCTCCTTTAAAAGCTGCAGAGAAACGTTACTCTTCTTATATCTCACATTCATTTTAGTTTAACTTATCGTCTGATTGGCAAGAAGAACAAAGATAAAATACGGAAACTTTAAAATAACCATGCCATTGCACATAAATCAGCAACAGGAAGTGAAGCCCACGAGTGTGAGAAATTCAAACTGTCTGCAGCCTTTGATTAGAAACATTTCTTCACAGTAATTTCGTGAAAGTCAAGAAAGAACATGTTCATAGCAAAGCAAACACTGGTTAAGTTTGGTAGAAGTAATATGAGGAGGAATGAAGGAAGGCTTGTATGTTACATACTGTTACAGTTAAGGCTGCCCCAGCTCCAAAACACCCTTTATATAAAAGACTCACAATCATTATCCAAAAAAAAAAAAAGAGAAAGAAAGAAAGTGCAGCATCTGCAAACTGTGTGTGTAGGGAGACGTACTGTGAGGTTATTGGTGGAACTGTAATGACTCATTATTATGAATAAATAAATAATAAAAAAAAAACCTTTTCAGGATCTGTGAGCAGGACATCTAATCAACAGGCTAATAAAGCTAAAGAAAGTGTAACATGGCATCACATGTGACTGGACTTGATTTTAAGGAGTGTACCTTCATTTCAGGATGTGTTTATAGATAAAAAGCTGTACAGCTCGCTATAAATGAGACAAACAGGATCTCGCCAACTCATCGGCTCAAGTTGTACTCCCATAAACGTCAGTGTCAGTCACCAAGGACCTTTTGTTTGCTTTGACTTCAGGTGACGTCTTCCGGGCATGTTTAAACAGTAAAGTGTGTCTCTACATTACAGTGTATAGACTTAACAGGAGATTTATCAGGAACTTCATCTCAAAATCTGAGCTCAGTTTGCAGTCAGTTTGCTTTTATGTTAGAACCTGTTCAGACCTTGTATAAAGATCTATCCTGGGCAATCTGATTGATTGAAGTTCCTGTGGTCACACCTGGCATTAAAAGCTAAATCTGAAATTTGGAGGTGGTCTGGGACACGTTTGACCTCATTCCTTTGGTGGTGCTGGGTCACATTAAAGAGCAATTACTCTGCAGGGCTGCTCTTAAGTAAGAAGAGTTGAATTAATTAATACAAGGGCACTGTGCATTTCTGTCAAAAACGTAGCATGTGGTTAATGTAATGATATAAAGGAGATCGAGTGGAGTGTATTTCCTTAAAGACTGTTACTTTTGCTGCGAAAAAAAACAACAAAATTCATCACTGCTTCACATACACAGCAGTGACATTACGTATGGAACTAATTCCAGGGTGGAGATCACTGAATAAATAATAACTCAACAGAGAATTTACTTTCATTTGCAGTTTGAAGACGTTACCCGTAGGCCGGTACAGCTATCTGACAGCAAACAATGGAAGAGAAGCTGGCAGGTGAATAGCTCGTCATATCAGGGTCTACTTTTTCACGGATTACTTATTTCCTGATTTCATAAAATCCAATTTTCCTGCCTGTCTACAAGAGCACAGTGTTGAGGGCATGTCAGTTTTGTCTCAAACGTACCGTGAACATGAACTCTATGCATTATAAAAATTTGAATCGAACTTTCTGCACAATATTTTAGAAATAACAAAGACATGTGGTCTATCAACAGAAACGAACAAAGTAGGATAACGGTTTGTGAATCTGTTGACGTCACTGTATGCTCATTTATTCTCAGGGTCACCATCTTCATTAAGCTGACTAGATGTTTTCTAATTTGAAGTTATTTCTACAAAGCTTCCTCACGTTCACATTATGATAAAGAAGAGCTGCTTTAATCCGGACGGCTGGAGAGAAATCTGAATTTAAGTGTTCAGCTTAAATTCACCATCAAGTATCTGTACTGCAGCGAACATTCCTTCGCTTGACCTGACGTGTCTTTGCAGCTTCTCTTCACGTTTCCTCCTCTAGGAAAGAGCTGCAGCTCAAACTAAAGTCCTCCACTTTCCAGTTTTTAACACTGCTTTGGATGAGCGGGACCAGCTGGATCCAGAAAGGTGGCAGCTATAATGTATGCAATTACATTTGTGCAAACGTCCGCTCTGCGTGGATGCTGTAACAGACTAAAACTGGCTTCAGGCCTCGTTACTGGCCCCGGCAAAGCTGGCAGGAGGCTGGGATGGAGTTCTTCTTTGTGCCTTTCAGCCTGGAAGAAGAATACGGAAGAATCACGGCGAGTTTCCAGAGAAAGGTTTGGAGTTGTTGTGGAAAAGCGTCACAGTTTCTGGGGAAAAGTTTTGGCTTCAGACCGCAGCAAGACTGAAAACTCTCTGTACATTCCCAGCTTCAACTGAAGCATCTAATCCGTCCAACGGGGATTCACAGTTAAACTGCGCCACAGAAAGCTGCCTGATACAATCATCTTAGTCCAGAGTTACCATCTTTGTCCCCACCATAATCCCAGGAGGGTTAAAGCATCAAATATTTTACACTCACAATGTCTAAAGTTAGAGTCCATCTCAGGACTGTACCTCTGTCTTTTGTCCAGTGTGTACTGTGCAACCTAAACACTTAAGCGTTAAGGTTACTCAATGAAGCCCAAGTACTTGTGTTTGTAATAATTAGCTGGCACTCCTAGAAGGATGACGTCAGTAATATTGATCTTGTGGAGTGTGTTTTTTGTTCCAGGCTTTAAATGGGTATCAGGTTCCTCAGATGGACAGGTCGGTGTCTGTGTCGGTGGGTGTGGTCTTTGGGCTCACGCCGCCTCCTCTCTCCTCAGGAATGGAGAATGAGTCGCCGTTGATGCTGGACAGCACACCTGGAACACAACCAATGGCAGCTGTAACGAGTAAGTCGCAAGTTAAGGGTTCATTAGTCAGGATGTGCCAATTTAGGGAGCAAATGATCTGTATCTGTGGCACAATATGAAAAGATGCAAACATTTCATAAACGGTCGAACTAGTCAAGTCCTAGGTTTCTGTACTTGTTATTGATAAATGGCCCGCGTCTTACGTTCAGTATCGTAAACATAGCTGTCTGAGCATGTCCTGTTTCTGCGCTGTGTTGACCTCTGACCTCCACTCACGTACTCCTTCAATACACCTGACCTGAGAAGGAAGAAGAAGGATTTAAAAAACAGGAGACTTCCTCACTTCAGTTAGTATCTTATATGACACCGTAGACTTTTACGTTAAGATGTAGTACACTCACTTACCAACTCATTAGCTACACTAGCTAACAGTGCTGGGCACGTTACTTTTAAAAAGTAATTAATTATAGTTATTAGTTACTTCTCCCAAAAAGTAACTGAGTTAGTAACTGAATTACTCCACAATAAAGTAACTAGTTACCAGGGAACGTAACTATTGCGTAACGTTTAAATATGTCTAAGAATTAGATTTTAGCATAATAATGTACGTGTACATCCTTGCCTTTTAAGTAGTGCCTATACTTCCACCTTGAAAATGGCAACTTTACCTCTGAATGCTCCGATCTCTTCACTGCTGCAGGCCATGTCTGATCGCTGTGTGATACTGCTATGCGCGTGTGTGCCCAACTGAACACTGCCCTGCCGCTAATTGGCTTACCACGGAATCTTACCCTACCTTAGCCAATCATCATCACTTATGCAGCGCAACGTAACGCATAACATTTCAGTGTTGGTAACACTGTTGTAGCGGAGAAAATAGTAATTAATTAGAGTACTCGTTACTGAACTCGCCGTTTATTTCAACGCTGTTATTCCCATCACTGCTAGTGAAGGCATTCTAATGTAACAGCCCTGCACTAAATCTTTAATTAGCTTAAAATAACAGAGATGCTGAAAATGAAACCGTGTTTTCATTTTGGAGGCTATAGTTTGTAGTGGTAATGAAATGTACTAAATGGGCTAAGCTAAATGACAGAAATCTAGTTTAACAGCACCACAAACTACACCCTCCAAAACGATCATCCAGTTGAAGTAACACCTTTCTGTTTCAACATAAACTGAACATTAGACCAGTCGCGAAGAAAGATTTAATGCAGGACTGTTATATCATGATTCATTTGTTTTTACCAGCGGACTTAATATTCTGGCATCTGAATATATTTTCCAGTTGAATGTTCACTTGATTTCTGGCAGGCATTTGTTTTAACACATTCAAGTTCACGTTATCAGGCTACAACTGTTTTATTATATTAGAAATTCAAAAGTAGTGTGCCCCATAATGAGAAGTTACAGTCTAAATTGTTACTCTTTGCTTCAAAACAAGCCTCATACTCATACATATACAAAGATAAACCAAACACAGGCACGAACACAGGTTAGGGAGTTTAATCAAGTGGATTTCTTTTGAATTTGCAACCAGTTTATGACAAGTTCCTAATTGATGCTTCTCTGGATGGAAGCTGTGGACGACATTTACTAAAGAGGACTAAACGCACATTAAAACTGGAAGATATTCACTTGATTTCTCAGACTCTGAAGGCCCCAATTAACTTCAGGAAAATGTTGGAAGATATTTTTGCACACAAAAAAGACTGAGAACTGATGAATATAATGGTATTAATTAACCGCTGTTTCAAAGTTCATATGACCAAATTATTATTAATATTCTAAGACATTGAAGGTGCTGCAATGCTGCCTCCTAGTGGATGTGTATTATATCAACTGAAGTAAAATATACTGTATGTTTAACAGATACTCTAAACTGAAAATGCTTTGTGAAGCACTGTAAGCTGACTGGAAGGTTAAAAGGTTTTATGACTAGGAACAATGATATAAATAAATGTGCCTTAACTCACCTGTCAAAGCTGTATGTTCCAGGATGACTGATCGACCTCTTCATCTGTGCAGAAGAAGAATACATTCATGTCAAGTTCTTGAACATCCTGGATGTATAGTTTTTGTTTTATTATATATTATATATTATTATGTCATCCCAGAGGTGTTCTGTTGGTTTTAGGTCATGTGAGCATGGGGGTCAGCCAATGGTATCAAATACAGTGAGCACAGTGCCCACAAGAGCACGCTGGACGCTCAGGCCACCTTCATGAAGTCTGTTTCTGATTGTTTGGTCGGACATTCACACCAGTGGATCCTGCTCCTCCTTGCACAACAGAACAGGTCCTGCTGATGGGTTGAGTAACCTCATGCTACCAGTAGTGACAGTGACGCTAGCCAAATGCAGTACCAGTGAAAACTCCTCTAGCACCTTAATTTCATTAAGAAAAAAAAAAGCTGTAATCGATTTACAGCCCCTCTGCTACTTAACGGACCACTTTAATCAACTTGATGCTAAACTTAAAAAGTGTTCCTTTCATTTTTTCTTTTTTTTTTTTAAGGAGCAGTGTATTAACACATCCAGTTTTGATAGCACTGATCTTTTTGGCATTATTTGGCTTTTTTATTTGGTATACACAGGTCTAATTTAGTTTGCTGTAACTGTTCTTGTGAGCTGAGATGAATCATACTAAGTCCATCTGAATGAAATGGTATCAATTACATCTGTGTGTACCCAGCTTTGAAAAGGTTTGACTGGGATTGATTTCTTGTAGAGACTTTAACCTGCAGACAACGGGTGGCCAATGGGAAGCAGAATATAATATAATTAGAACAGTGGCATGGAAGGAACAAAGTGAACAAATATAATTGAGTAAGCATAAAACAAAATATTAAATAGTGGATGGTGTAAAGAGGAATCGCTTCACTAACTGGCGCAGATTTGAAAACACATAAATAAATGTCATTACCATTCATTCCCATTTCTACATGTAAAACTTTAAGGTCTCTGAATCCTTCTTTGAACAGTAAAAATAAACTGGCAACGATAAAGCTCATTTTGTGTAGAGGTCAAACTTGCCTTTCACGCCTCATTGGCTTTTGTTCTATGCTGGGTGTGTAATTAAGAAATAAAAGGGAAATGTTAGCTGAATACGTTCCTTTTTTTAATGCTAATTTCAGGTTATGTGATAAAATGTGCAGTGTGTCTGTTTAGATGAATATAAAGTCAAAAAACAAGTCACAGCTGTTCATCTTTTATGAACTGTAATAATAATATTAATCTTCTACAGAGCTTTTCAAAGCAACATGACAAAGCACTTAACAAATACTGAAAAAATCTGCAGTTTTAGAAACGCCCATAAAACAATTCCGACTCCCAAGGTCCTGATTTATTTAAACATAATTTTGAGTCATGAAAGAGATTTTCACAAAACTTGTGATTGATTTGTGGCATTTCCACAATATTCTACATCTAGTTTCTTATCTTGCATAGGTCTTTGCTTTTGTCCAGCTCTTCTCTGTTGTCATATTTGTTTAATTATGTTTCAGGTCTGACGGTTCTCTCAGAGTTGAAGCTTTTATCATGTTTTGGATTTCCTTCACATATGGACTAACCTCACTGTGGGATCTTGCGAGACGGCAAAAACATTGATCAGGAGATTTTATGATTCCATATTGGATCCTTCGAAAGAGGATCAATTTAAAACACTGTCCTAAATGATTCTCTAAAAGCCTCAAAAAGGTACAAGAGGGCAGCACTGGCTTTCTTTCTTTCACTTTGTGTGTTAACTGCACAAGAACCAACAGTTTCCATCAACTCTTATACACCACATGAGTTAAAACCAACTTGAACTGTCAGGCCCTACATTCTTCAGACTGGACTATTTTTATTTCGAAACCATGCACTCTGAACAATGGCATTATTTTACTTGCTGTATTACCTAAAATAAAGAAGGTGAAATTACCCTTTCAGGAGGTCGGAGGTCAGGGGTCAAACTTTGGTTAGCCAGGGTCATACACTCCTCTAGAGTCTTTATGAACGTTGCACAGGTGGCACTGAGGAGCGAGGCCTAAAGAGAGAGAGAGAGATTAGTAATCATCTGTAGATGTGTAATTCACACTAATGGGTAGTGTCATGACGTGACATTTATCTGCCAAAACCTGCTCAAGTATATCTCTAACTTAAAGCATCCAACAAGCTAAGTTTGAGGTATCAAATAGAACTTGTGAACAATATAATTCATGCACTAAAAATGCTTAATGATCAAATGGTAACACTGAGAGTAAGTTAGAACTGTTGGCATTTGGTTAATGGTTATCAGCAAACTACCAGGTAATTTAATATAGGAAATGTAAACGTATAATGAAAAAATTCAATTCGATTCAATTTATTTATATAGCATCAATAAAAATACAAACTGGAGACAGAAAAGAGAGAGAAGAGAACAGCCAGAGAAATGAGAAATGTGAGGCAGCTGGGAATATCCTCATTTTGGTTGTACATATTATAAAACTACAATTTAACCAAACATTTGTGCCATTTCTGAAAACGTCACAACTCGTAAATTCTGTCCTTAACAAAAATTCCCATTGCTAATGCCGAAAGAGGGCGCAGCTCACATGGACTCTTCTATTGAACACTTAAAGCCTGATCCCATTTAAAGACGGTGAGAGAGAGGAGTGTGTTTCTCACCTCAGAAGTGGGTGTGGTCTCAGGGTCGGCAGTATGCTGCGACTGGATGGTTTGGACTTGCTGGACAAGAAGGTCACAGTACAGACGGAGCTCAGACATCTTTGTCTTCAGACAGTCTGGACCTGGAACCAGACATGGGAGGAGAAATGTCAGGGTTTTTGACAAATCCTTCAAAATGTGAACAACTGTAACTATTATGCTGAAACTCTGAGTCCACTTTCAGACTAAATATCTTAGCTTTCTTTTTAATTTTGACATTCACGTCACCCCCTGGATAAAAGCTCCACTGTGTTATGGTGTTACTTCAGAGATTTTGTGTTGTTCTCTGCTACCAAGGACAGAAGTGCTGATGCAAAAAGATGTGGATAAAGAAATTCTTCCTCGTGAGGGGAATCAAGTGATATGTAAAAATGGTCTGTACCTCGGGTTTTGTTTGTGCTCCTTCCTTTTTTTGTTTTATACTTTTAAGGTAACCTTTCAATTAGTCAGCATTTGACCTCTCTGTACTTTATTATTCTTCTCTGCATAGATGGGAGAGCTCCACTAAAAAATGGCTCAAAGCAAACATCAAAACAAAGGAAATTCATTAAACAGAGACCCTGGCGCTTGAGAGATGTTAACAATTTTAACCTGTGGAGCGCAGTAATACAACCAGTAATTTAAGTAGTTTAATGCCAACTACAACTGAAACTGCTCCCCACTGTAGCTGAGCTATCACAGTGAATTTAGTCTGATGGTTGGATGGGGCCTGGCAGTCTTAAACCTTATCAGCTGTTGTTGAGAAAATAACTCAGCAGAGACATTAGAGCAGATGCTAATGGCAACGTTAATGGAGATGCAAACGGACATGGCAGCTCTGCTTCCCATTCATTTACAAGTTGAAAGCAAATTGTTTCTGCTATTGTAGACCGATAGAACTAAACCAAGTAGATTTCCATTTACCTTCCATAAAGTGGGTGTTACCAACCCTTAGCAGTGATTAGCATCACAGCATGAGGTTTCTGGTTTATAACCTGCTGGGCAGCTGGGGACTTAATGTGGAGTATCTAAGTTCTCCCTGTGGCTGCTGTGTTTCCTCTCACATAGACATTCATGTTAGGATAATAATGAGTGTGATCTTATTTTTATTTTCGTATTTGGTGGATAAAAACATAGATATCACTGACTATACCTGGTTTCTTTTCAGTGAGTTTGTTAATTTACCCAGCAGACAAACAGATGTACCTTTGTGTTTGTGGCTCTCCAGTGTTCCTGCTTTAGATGATCCTAAAGCCACCAGCCACCTCTGTCTCTCTGCAGCATTCATGGCCCGCACGTAGAAATGCTGCTCACCAGGGATTATCAACTCCAGACGGGTCGCATCTGTCGGATGAACTGAAAATATAAAGTGTGAGCAGCAGCTTTGTGAAGGATGTGTTTTCGTTTATAATGCCATGAGGGACATGTGAGGTATACGGGGGTCTAACCTTTAATGTCACACACAGACATCTTGATGGAGCCTTTGCTTCCTTTGCCAACGTCGTCCTCACTGTCATAGTAAGAGATGACTCCATTCTCCAGGACGAACCAGCGAGGCTGCCAGCCTGAAGGCAAAAACATGCATGTTGAAAATTAAAAGACATGCTGAAAGACGGTGCTGCAGGATGGGCTGTGTAGAAATTTGGTATATACCACAAGATTATCATTAAAGGGAGGAAGTGCTTCTCCTTTTTTCTCCACTAACATTTATTTTGTACACTTCAAACATACGTAGAAACAACACATGGCCGTAAATCTGACTTAACTCTGATTTTACCTGAGAATTATTATGTTTTTAACATTTGCAAAGGTTCTAGTGTATCCAAAGAACAAGATGAAGCAAATACAACTGGAATGAATGTAAAAGCCCTTGTTCTAGGGCTGGCTGATAAAACGATAATGATATATATCGCGATAGACACGTGGTCGATATCAATAGAAAATACGTTCTAAATACGTTCGATAGAATGTTCGATAATTTCACCTGAACTCCGCTAGTGGAAAAATAGGAAGAAGCCCCCGAGCCACAACTGCAAGTCATTCTGGGGGATGTAGGCAGAGGACCTATCATGACCCAGCTAAGCCACCAACAACAACAACAACAAAAAAGAACGGTGTGGAGTGAAAGTAGAATGAGTGCGACAGCGCGAGAGGAAAGATAAAAAAAAGGAATGATCACGTTACCAGTAAACTTGATGGCAAGTGCGCATAATTGTCTCTCTTGATTAGTAGTGCAAGAGTCGGTTAAGTTTTGTTTATCTGCCGGCCGAGTGAGTGGCTGCTGACTCGGTTAATCAGGGATCCACAAGCAGCGGTTATGAGTCGTTAAGTTTCGTTTCTCTGCTTATTGTTTGCTGGTCAAGTCGGGTAGTAGGGTTAGGGTTACGTTTTGTTGCTCTGCGGAGTGAGATGTTTGAATGGTGCCGTCTACTGATTGTCAATCAAAACAATTAATGAAATTTAAATGCTATTGAATATGTCATTGTTATTATTATTTTTTAAATTAAAATGACGGAAAAAATGGGTTATGACAGCATTTTTAAGACTCCGTCAGTCAAAATAACAGACAAAGAAAAAGTCCAGCGCACTGCAGCAATGCTACACGACAAAACTTCAAAGTGATATAAATAAATAACGATGCAGCTTAACACAGTTGAAAAGTCTGGGTAGAACGGGTTAAAAAAATGAATCAATAATTATTGATATTGACTGTTATGAAACACTTATATCGTGATACATTTTTTAGCCATATCGCCCAGCCCTACCTTGTCCCAACTCTTTAATACCATATTAAAGTATAATCTCAAACTAATTAAGTGAAACTTCTATTACTTTTCAAATACTTTTTTAGTTATCAATAGCGTTAGTTTGGTATAAGTTTTCGATCCTAAGTAGTTGTAAGTCTCTATGGCAACATGTATCTAATATCTGATAAGCCTTTATTGTCATTGTACAAGAAGAGTGCTAAAACTTGGCTCAAGAGTGCTAAAACTTGAGCCAGATTTTCAGCCAATCAAAACAAATACATGACAGACCACATACAATATGATGTAATAAATGATGTAAACTGGGGCTAAAACTGTGTAAAAGCAACATTTTAATGTCAGCATGATGGCCCACAGATAGGAATGATTTTTAATTCTACTTGACTTTTGCTTGACTATAAGTGAGCTCTTATGTGGAAGAGACATGATAAAGTATGATAAAGTAGAGAGGTATTCGGCCAACGCAAGCTCACCTACAGCTGGCAGAAAGCAGGTTTCAATGTGGGAGTGTGTATTGCCTCCAATTATTTATAGACATGCTCTGCTGCCACTATTAAGGTCAAATGCCACTTTAGTCCTTGTTACTGTGGGTAGGCTTTCACTTCTGTGAACAACTTATACCCACTTGCCAGTTCATTAGATACACTAGTAAATGCACTGCAACATGACAGTCCTGCACTAAATCTTAGCTTCTTCTTTAGCTTTAGCTAACATTTCTTCATCTTCAGCCTTACATTGAGTTACATATATGTTAAATACAGGTACATAACGTTAATACATCACATGTATGTGTGTAATGTCGGAAGTATATCATTGAATATCTGTGATGGAAAATAATCCGGTACATTTAATTAAGTACTTAATTTTGAGATATTTAACTTGCGTATTTGTATTATTTATTTTTATTTTTTGTAGTGCAATGAAATTTAAATGCATCTATTAAATCCAAGCCGCTAAATTTACTTTTTTGGGGAATTGTCCCTATTCTCCCCGAGCACTGCCAGCAACTACTCAAACATATGTTGAAACAGAAATTAAATGCCAACGTTCCTGTTTGACGTCAATATTATTGATGTTGTTACCAACTCTGCATAGGAGAGTCATTTCTGAGTAGTTACACAATATATTAGTAGATTAGATTATCAGTAAATACGTCAACGACACAACTATGTCATGTTGCATCTTTATTAGCATGTTAGCTAACAGCTAATTTGACAGTTGTCAGACTTTGACAAGCTAAGTTATGAGCTATCTAGAATTAGCTACCGTGATTCAAAATTAAATAGCTAGCCAGTTAAAAGAGAGAGAGCGCCTTACCGGTCATGTAATTCGTCCATTTGTACAAAACGCCCTCCATGACTTCCCTTTACATCGGGTAATGTAGGTAGGCTGTTCTCGCTGTAGCTAAAGCTAGGCAGGCTAACCAAAGATAGCTAGCTTGCTAGCTAGATAGTTAGCTAAGATTACGGTTGTGGTAACGTTAGCGTCCTCTCTCAAATGGCGGCGAGGCAGAAAATGAGCTGCTAGTTCTCTAAAACGGTGTGAACTATTTGTGAGGTTTGTGAAAACAGTGACGACAGGAAAAATTCATGATGAGGGTCAGTTTGTGCTGAGCTGTTTATAACTCCAACGCTAACTTGCTGGCAGTCAGCTGATTGGGGAAAAAAATGTCAACAAACCAGCTCGTTTACGGAAGCCCGCAGGAAACAATTAGTGAGGCGAAGGCAATTATCTCTTAAATGGTTTATGTTTTTACTATTACAAGTGTTAATTCAAATGTCTTACAAATGTAGGACATTTTTTTAAAGTTTTTCCATTATAAGATACTTTCAGAGGATAATTTCATAGATTTTGTTTATTTTTGGTGTGTATTCATGTTTTTACCTCACTATATTTAATAGTTGCAGTTCCCCTAATTAATGAATTACTCATTCACAACGTATGGTCATTATTTAAATGATAGAGCAAAACGTCCATATTACTTCACTTCTTCTATAACTGAGTTCAGTCACTCTAAAATGTCTAAATAAACGGCATTTCTGCAGTGAGAACTTACTTCTTTTGCACTAGTAGTAATAGAAAACATTTTTAACTGATTTATTTTTGGTGAAAAGTGTAGTCTTTTTACTTGACGTGTAATAATTACTGCATGGGTGATTATCTTTCAGCTGGTAGCAGGTTATTTAAGCCCGACTGATGCAATGTGTAGCTTCTCATTTCTTAAACAACCATGTCTAAAGACACATCCCGTGGTTGTGGAAAAGATGTTAGTCTGTTTTTAGTCTGTCAAACCATCAGCATGCATCAAGCAGAGAAAACACCTAAGGCAGGGTTGTCACGCTCAATTTAGTTCAGGGGCCACATACAGTTTTTTGTTGTTGTTTTTTTTTTAGCATTTATGTTGTGTTCTGTTCGCTACTCTGACCAAAACTACTAAAATCTACAAGCGTGTGCTTTGTGAATGTAGAACAGATCAGCATGTATCTGCACTGTGAAAAAAAAAACACTGCTTCTTAATGCACTTTTATTTTAACATGAATTTAGAATCCCCACTTCTTTCTAAAAAATGACAAAACAACAACAACAAAACTTTGGCTTTTTGCTGAAAATAGTGCAATAAAAGAAAAAGTATTCAGACTTGGAAATGAAACTTAAAATATTTTGCCGTAAAGCAGCCTATAAGAGACTGTTCCACAAAGCAGATTAAAAGGTTAGCCAGATAAGTGTGACATTTTTCATTATCATGGTACATGGTGCAGTCTGCTATATATTGTAATGCGGTCTATGAACAGAAAAATCCAAAGAAAAGTATCACAAGCCCTGAAAAAATATCCTGACCTAATAACTCAGACAGTCAAATTAACATTTCAGAAAACAAATTAACAAAACAATACACTTTTACAAACGCTGAAACAAATTTACAAACCAGCACTGATGCCTCACAGCAAGAAGGTCGCACCATCCAAAGACATGCTCATTAGGTTCATTGGTGACTCTAAATGGGCTGTAGGTGTGAATGTTAGTGTGAATGGTTGCCTGTCTGTGTTGGCCCTGCGATGGACTAGCGACCTGTCCAGGGTGTACCCCTGCCTCTCACCTGATGACTCATTTAGAACTTGTGTTATTTCTTTAATGTTGAATGTAGTTTTTCAGTATTTAACATGATCACTCTTAAAACATTGAACTGTAGCAGGTTCTCACGGTGTAGTTTATTCTTATTCACCATTCATGCTTTCAGTAACAGTTTGCTGTCATGGGGACAGAAGCTGTTCTTGACCTGAATACATATCATAGCGTCTCACACTAAAGCTATGGAAGATTTTCTGAGAGTGTAGACCATGTCAACACCATAATCACCGTCAGCCTGACTCTCTACAACCACACCAAAAATGTCAACTAATAGAATACAATAGAACTGAATATAAGAGCATTGAGAGTATTGACATGAGCTTGTCGATACTGTGCGCTACAGATAGGTATAGTCTGTATAAAAACAGGCAGCACCTCAGCATCATCTGTAGCATTTAATAGTACTCCACAGCGTGTTGTTAGATGGGATAGTGCAGCAGCAAAAGATCTAATAACTTTATCAAATACTTTATGTGCAGCCTGTCCAGAGGATTTGGAACCGTTCCTTTGCTAACATTAGCCTTAGCATGTCTTTTTTTGCAGTAGTACTTTAGCTGCATTTCAGGACTGACATGTTACGGTAGCATGGGCTTCATCTTAAGTGAAGTATTTCCACACACTTGATAAACCAATGAACCATTGGGCTCCTCACCTGTCTTCTAGGCGGTGTCCATGTTGTTTTACACATGATCTGTGACTAGTCCACATGATGCTTAAAGAGTCATGGTACAGCTAGTCAGTACAACCCCTAATGTGGACTAGAAGATGTTTCCTTCAAGTCTTCAGCTCTAAATGACTGGTGGGAGTTTAGGGTTTCTCTTCTCGTGCGATCCCATCTTTTGGAGCACTAGTGACTGGAAAAGCAGCTTTGGTAGGTTCTTCACTGTACAGGTTTATCCTAAAAGAAGTAAGCCGCATAAACACACATACATGCACACACACACAAAACAAAATGTGTTGACTCCTCCCCCAAACACCTGGCAGGTAGTTTTTCTGGTTTCAGTTTAGTTTCTCTTTCACCAGGATTGTGTCGCAGATATTTTTCTCTCCGTGTCAAACTCTATCTGAAGGTGATAAAGCAGTTTTTAAATGTTTTCTTCGTTAACATCAGATGTCAGCAGCTCAGCTCCAATAGAACCAGCAGAAATCTGCAGCTCCATAAACTGAGTCAGAGCTGAAATTCCTGCATCTTGAGGAGGACTAGTATGAAACTGTTCCACCATTCATAGTCTCTGTGTGAACAGCACGAGACCTGCTTCCTAAATATGATTTCAACTTATTTGATTATTTCCATTCATGACTCTGTCTCTAGAAGTTTGATTTGCATTTCTAATGGGAAGCGCTGAAAGTAACTAAGCACTTTTACTCCAGTTCAACATAGACATGCTTTCTATAGGATACTCACATTTCTATGTAAATATAGGAGACTTTAAAACTTGGAATGGACATGAGATATGTTGTGTTCATATGTAAATCTATGTCTGATATCTAAGGTTTTCTATATAGAAGGTAAATCTATTATAGACTCAAGTGGTGTTTCTTGTCACCACCTCAGTATATGAATGACAACATATTAGTGTGAGATGTTACAAGACAGAATACAAAAGGAATAAATGAACAGAAGTTTTCCTAGTATATGAAGAATGTGTCTAAAAATATATAGAAGATATTTAATGTCTGTATAAAATATAGAAAGTCTATGAACTGTAAGATAAATATATACGTTGATCATGCTGGACCTGAGTTTATTCAAAGTCTCAGTGTCTGTGAATGCATCATGTGTGTCCTCCATCTAGTGGACGGATAGTAGAAGTACAGCATCTGATAAACAATAATTTCCCCATTGTGAGACAAATAAAGGCTTTTCTTATTCTTATTCTTAAGAGCCAATCATTGGAGGATCAGCTGATCTGTTTACAACATGAATGATTAGTGTTTCAGCAGCATGGACCACAGAAAGGACAGACTGGAGGGACCTGGACCTAGACCTGGACCTGGATCTGGATCTGGATCTGGATCTGGATCTGGATCTGGATCTGGAGCCAGCTGTGTGTCCTTGAAGAGCGACTGGTCCAAGGCAATGATTGCTGATTTTAAAGAAGGACATGGTTGTGCTCCAGAGAGGTCTGGAGTGTCAGTAAATCTGTCTGACTTGAGGAGCTGAGGATAAATAAACATTGACTTGCTCATGTTTGTTTCATCTCTGCTACTCAGATGTAGATGTTTCCTGAGAAGATAAACAGATGTTGATCTAAAACAACACAGACACACTGGAAGACGAAGATAGACAACATATAGATATACAGGAGAACAATCACTAACTTTATACAAGTCACATGGTTTGAGTAACTTGCTGAATCCTGTTCAATGTCCCATCACAGTGGTGTAGAAACATATCCTCAGGCTCCGTCCACGTTCATAAGCATCCAGTAGGTTCTCAGCAGCTTGGTGCAACAAGTGTTTCCCAAACACAAGTCTTTCATACGGCTAGCATGAGGAGCTAGCTAGCAACAATCCGCAGCATGGTCACAGTTTAGCATCAGCTAAGAATTTCCAATGGAAAAAGGCAGACAAATGCACTAAATTGTGCAGACAGGCACGTAACTAAATCACACTTAAATAAATATAGCTTATTGAAATAACTAGTTTAACTCAGCTAGTTACTTTATCCTCTCAGTCCCACCAACCTGGAACTGGTACGTTGACATGAACACACTAATTGGCAAATCAAACAGATACTGACACTTCATACCATTTTCAACGCAAGACATAGGGTGAGTTCAGGGACCATGTTGAACATAGGACATTCCACATATTTAATGAACCTTCCCACATACAAGTAGGCAATGTTTGACACCCCTGATATGAGGAGATTACAGAAACTAAAACTGGGTTAAGATCTGTCCTTAATTAAAAACTGGAACAATGGGGAACTGTTATCTTCCAGGAAGAAATGTGGTCTTAAAAAAATCCTGATTGATTGTGATCAGATCTCAGGGCTATGTTTAATAGTGAAAGTAAGATGTACATGTACACATGTACAATGCAAAGGGAACTCAAGGGATTGTGACTGAACAGCTGTGTAGCCTTAAGAAAACCAATCATCAGTGAAGCTAACCAGAAAAAAGGCTTCAGTTTGGTAGGGAGTATAAAGATTGGACTCTGGAGTAATGGATGAAGGTCATGTGGTCTGATGACTCCAGATTTACCCTGTTCCAGAGTGCATGTTCATTACATTCACCTCCTTGTCTTCATCCAGGTCTGCCTGAGCAACGTGAGCAAAAATGATCTGGTCAAGAACAGTTGGCCTTGCTTGGCCATGGTAAGAAACATAAAAACCCAGGGTGTGTCTAACATGGAGAGACCTCTGACCCGTACATGACTGCCCAGTGGTGTGTTATTGGCTATTGGCAGGGAAATCAATTTTCCAACAAACATCATTGAGTTGTACAATGTTCGAGCTGACTGCTGGGTGACACTGTACAAAAGGGAGAAGGACTTGCGTTTATCTCAGTGGATCTGTTTATTGTATCTGAGGCTTTGACTCTGTGAATTATTCAAGCAGCACTGAGGTTTCCTAATTCATGAAGTATGAATGATATCTTAGCTAATGCGTTTGTGGGGCTCAAGGCAGTGACCTCTGATCTCTGGCCAACCAAGCTCACACATTTAATTCCTTTATAGTCATCCACAGGTAATAGGAATCTCTGGTTTTAGTATTTGTCTTTGCACAGTCCTGTGTCTTTTGCTAGCTTCAAGTTAGCTTGGAGAGGCTTCAAAGAGAAGCT
Source organism: Planiliza haematocheilus (assembly GCA_005024645.1). Taxonomy (NCBI): domain Eukaryota; kingdom Metazoa; phylum Chordata; class Actinopteri; order Mugiliformes; family Mugilidae; genus Planiliza; species Planiliza haematocheilus. Next base: position 676,112 of record SRSE01000429.1, read on the forward strand.
CCATTTTCCAGATGACTTTCTGTTCCCTGATTTCAAAGTATTTTTTAAAAACAATCCCATAACTTGTTAAACAGAACAGCACAAAAGATCAATCCAGTTTTCATATTTCTTAATCTCTCTTTATTGCATTAGAACATACATTTCTCATATATATCTATATATATATTTTATAAATGTGAATTTGTACACTACAATCTTTTATTGTAACATGTTAGAAAATACTCGAAACGCTCCAAAAACATAGCACTAAAAACAGTTACCAAACAATGATTATTACATTTCCTCGTTTTGTTTTGGCCACCGAGAACAGAAAAAACAAGATGGCGGAGATGAGACAGTCGATCAGGAGGAGAAGAGAGAACCACAGGCGGTGACAGACAGTTGGACAGTTGCAGTTTTTTGTGGCGGCCATATTCGTGATCAAACAGGTAGAGGGTGGGGTCTATTGCGACAGGTACAGAGAAGGCGGGGTTATGACTGGAGGAAAGCTTGGAGAATGGTGGTCAATTAAAGTCCATTTAAATTATAGGCAAAAGGGGTGGAGGGCCTGGTTAGGACAGCTTTCACTGCAGTGTCCTAATTGTTATTGTTCAACCATTTAATTGCACATGTTGGACATAAAATAAATCATGAACACATCTCTACTTTGCAGACCTTACAGCATCTTTAATTTGTTGTATTAATCATACAATTTAGCAAAATCATACCAGCCATAAATTTATTTTAATACCAGATATAAATGCAGAAGACCAGATATCATTATCCAGATACATGTCTGGGAAAATTCGCAGTCATCCAGGTCAATATATATACCAAAAACAAAAGTAAAACATTGACAACTTTATGAGTTTTCTCCATGACGTTTCAACCGAGTGGATTATTAGGTTTCTGCAAGACTGCAAGCCAGCCAGGCCTGAGGCTCAAGAGAAACTATGTCGATAACTAACCAGAACATGGCTGCACCAGCTGTTCCTAGCCTTGATGATTTCAATTTTACAAAACTTCACCGTTATCATAATGGTTAGCTAGCTAACATGCTAATTGACAACATTTGCCAACAACTAATGAAAAACAAAAACGTAATTTAAGTCAATGTTTTGCTAAAACTTGGCTTAATATCTTAATTTAACACTTAAATAAAATAATTTGCTTCATCAGAATGTGTCGTTTTGACCACATCTGATTGACATTGACCAAAAAAACATGATCAGTTTGGATCAGATTTCAAATTATCAATAAATCTTTGTTTGTTAAAGTCAGTACCTAAGAAATTATATTTTAATATATAATCTTAAAAATACGATTTGATTGGATGCCCTTCCAGATGTTTTCTGCTTTAAATATTAGCTGGCCATATCATTTCTCAACGTCTACTGGTGCTACTCAATATGAAGAGCTGATGCAACTGTCCAGATGTTTAGCGGGAAGAATGTGCAGTGAGCCAACAGAAGAACTTACAATGGATGAAGAGTTATTGAGAACAGGAGAGTTTCTTTTTAAAAACGGCACAGACCAGAGTAAGACGAAGAAGGGACAGGGACAGGAGAATCTACCAGAGAAATATGAGGAAGGTACAGTATAACCATCTAACTCACGAACACGCACACAGCGAGGCTAAGGTTCAAAAACTAGCAATACAGACACGATGACTGGCGCTGCGGTTATGTAGGGTGGTGAAGGAAGAGAGAGGCAAGGTGAGACATCAAGGAAACATTAAAGATTCTAATTTGTTTAGCAGATGGGAAACATCAGAATGATTGTCACCTCCCCTCCTCTTTTTAAAATAGTTTTTTTTTTAAAAACCCTCTTCACTCATATTCCATCGCTTCTCTTTTCACGGGTTTACTCTCATTTCTCATGCACTCACATACACAAAAAACCCTGTGACCATAAAGACAGTTAAAAACACATGTACGTACACTCTCCCATACACAACAGGCACAGACACGACAGGCTGACCCGATAATATAGCTGACTGGTTTGCTGACAGGAAGCAGAGGTTTGGATAGTGCACACATTGATTACAGCAGAGCTGAAAGCTGGCTGGCCAAACGCACAGACGCAGCAGCCTGATATTGATATGACAATCAGTGCTTAAGTGGGACAATGTAACTGTACTAGTATAAAAATCTAATTCAAATTTGACAGTTTGACCACTTGGTGAAGAGGTGTATTCTGGTGACATTTCAGTGTCTGTAAACCAAAATCAAAACATGTTCTCAAAAAATTGAATAAATCATTTATAAACACTGTTATATTGTTAATTCAATAGTTGGGAGTTATGAAGGAAACTGTGATGGGCATCCAACATATCCGTCCAAACAACATGTCTGTTGATTAAGACAAATTGATAATGGAAAGAAACAGTACTTGCACAGTACTTGAATATTTGCATTTCCTCATTGTTGCACTGTAGAACAAAAACAAAGTTCCTACATTTAAGACGTCTCGTGCTTCCTTCCTTCCTTCCCTCCTCCTCCTTCCTCTCCACCTCTCCCTCAGTGAGCAGTATTGTGAAGTTATGATGTTAGGTTCCTAAGGCAGTATCACAGTACAGTCCATAGAGAAACAACAGCAGTACAGAATTACACTGGCCTGCCCAGAACCTTACATCCAGCTCAGGTTGGACACTGACAACGTCTGGATTTTTTATTTGTATTTTTTTCAAGCCTCTGGTTATTTGGTTTCCAAAACAATTTTAGTTAGCTAGTTGCCAATATATTATCAGATACTGAAATAAAATAAGAAAAAAAACAGTAAAAAATACTCTGGAAGTGACTTTGAAAAAAAAAAAAACAATTAAAATCTCATTTCCTGCGGTGCCCTGGTAGCGCAGCGGGCTAAGGCACATGCCAAGTTCTTGCGACGTTGTTGGTTTGAAACCTGCTCATGACCACAGTCGCTTGTTAAGATCATACCTCTTTCGGATCCCACTTCACTGTGTATTGCAATGCCGTCAATTCAACCACACGACTTACAGCTAACATTATCTCCTCTAATATTAAATCATGACAACTTCAAGGTAGAAAGTTAAATTAGCTAGTTTAGCTGCCAATTAGTTTGAGTCTTTGATTTTTCTGAAATAAAAGACTTAGTCATACTATCAATACGGTTTCCTAAGGTTGGGTAAATTATAACACATACTGGGTAAGTTAGATATACACACAAATACTTTTTGCTTTAATACAAGTATCACTCATACAGTAAATACTGCAGAGATGTACACATGTTGCTTGTTTTAATCTTTATAAATGTCAAACGTGTTGGTTTTGCCTTCTTAAATGTGAGGATTTCCTGCTTGGGGTCACAATATCTTCTCAATAAAAACTCAATCTCCTTAAGATTTTTGGGCTAAAAGTTAAATGATGATTCATTTTTTAATTTTTGGCATCCTGTTGAAACTGACCAACAGTTTTGGCGTTATTTTTGTCTTAAGTGGAATAAAAAGACATTTTACAGAGCTTCTACTAGCTGTGAGGGTGCTTTACAACTTCCCGAGGCCTCCAGTTAATTCAGTGGCACAACCCGTTTAGATATAGGGTTCTGGGCCAGAGCTGGGCCACTAACCGCCCGGCATGATGTGGGCTGGTTCTGGCACCGAGGCAGCCGATTTCTGATTGGCTGAACGTCAGCTCAGGTTGCCCTTTTTTCTTTATGTTGAGTTAAGATAAAGGAGATTTAACTCTACGCTATTACTATTAGACAGTTACAGTAACAAGTGACAACAATGCAAGCCTCTGGTGTGCCACAACCAGCCCGGCTGTTTCTGGTTTGAGTGATAATGTAGTGCGTATGGTCTATAGTACAGTAGCATCAACACAATGGTCCAATAGACAGATCATATAGAAGATATCATACAGATGGCCCAATACAGTTATAGTACAACATCTATACATCAACTATACATTGTGCGTTTTTTTTTTTCCTTTGTTATATTTTCAAGGGGTCTCGGGGGTTAGACTTGGTCACCATTACATCACTGCTGTAAGACGAGGAGGGGGTCGAAGTAGTGGTGTGCAGAGCCATTGATAAACCGTGTTTGATCATTATAGTCTTAAAGTTTGTCAATACAATGTTAGTGCTGAAATCCTGACTCTTGGCAACAGTTGTGGACCGTAAAGAGTGCAACACTGTCAGAAATAAACAGAGTATGTGAGCTGAGGGGAGTGGCAGTAACAGAGCAATACAGCAGACGAGTTTATATTGAATAACTTAGAGGTAGAGTTTAGAGTTAACATTCAGCAGCTGGAATCAACTCACTGTGGATTTTGGATCAATTTAACTGCGATTTTGTATAAGTTTTGTTTCTGAATGCTACATTAGATCAATAAGTCATCCAGGAGGTCCCCATGTTCTGCGGTAAGGAATTCAAAATGAGAAAAGTACCAATACTCCAAGGACTGAACCCTGTTTCACCCTTATACAGAATTGTGCTTTTTCGGTTCAATATTAAGGAAATATTGAGTGAGAAAGATCAATAAATTCCTGAATCTTTCTAATAAGCAACTATGAACTCCACTCTCATATCCTGTTAGAAAAGGCGCAGGCCATCACGGTCCATCCTGACCAAACCTTGTGTCTATCGATGGCTCTGGTTCCAAAACAGGGGGAGGGTAAAAGGGGACAGAAGTTACAGGTTGAAGGGGATAGGATACTGAGGACTTAAAGGGGTTAAAGGACTAAAGAGGGTTACAATACTAAGGTGTTCAGGAGTCTGGATGATGATGAGAGTTTTACCGAGATACAAGATTTGAGAGATTTATGGGTGAAGAGGGCAAGGTTAGTATGAGTCTTATGGGTCGGTAATGTTAGGATATGACTGTGGCCTCCGTAACTATAGCAGGGTCTTCTATGTCGGCTTTACTTTGAACCATCCTCAGCTCCAGCTGGGGCGGACTGGGCCTCCGACCAGGACCTGCTAACTCTAAGGGAGAGAGGGACGGTAGAGGGTGCACAAAATGAAGATTAATGATAAATTTAAGGCTACATTACACAACATTTATTAACACATAAATACTTTGAAGTGGCTTGAACTGATTCACACCTTTTGTACGTGAACAGTTGGAGCAAGTCAACAAATAATGAACAAAGTAAGAGCTGCATTTAACCTGCTGTGGTCTTGATATTTGTGCCACCTGCGGCCAAGTTGGCCCCAAACAATATATTTTGTTACCTCAAGTATATGCTCTCTTGAATATTGAGAATAAATCTTATTTTAGAGATACGTTTTGAGTTTATAAATGTTTTAGTTTTAAAATTACCGTGAGCATAAGATATGGTCCTCTGGATAACATGGTGCATCACTGAAAATGTCTTCTCACAGGCCGTCTGACAGAAACACAAGAGAGAAAAGTAATTATTTAGTTTTGCAGCCTCACATATCCGTGTCTCCATCATTTAGCCACTTGACTTTTATTGCACCTTTAGGTCATTAGGGTAGTGATGTGTCCATGCTAGCAGCATAGCAGCAAACAAATCTCCGGTTCCTACGAAGACGGCGTCCACTTTGGGAACTTCTATTCGAACTCTCTGTGTCGCCCTGCTGCCGTCTGGACGAACTGAACAACAAACGCAAGCACTGTCAAACTCTACAGTGCAAAAACACACATGAAGAAAAGTCTGCTACACGACGCTTACCATGACGCTGGCTGCCCAGTGACACAAGGAAGCGGTCTCCCAGTCTGGAGGGAAGATCAGAGGAGGTAATGACCACTGTGTCTGGGCCCATAGCGTGGAGAAGGTCCATGACCTACAGACAGTGAGACACCGTTAGAATAAAGCTGCAGCAGCTCATTCTGTAAACAAAGAAATGATGCAAAAAGGGAAAAGAGGATAAAACTGCATATTGTCCATTACCTCCACTGCATCTTTCTCTGTGCTGATGTTTTTCCCTGTCAATAATCTGGAAAACAAGTAAACAAATAATCATTAAGTCAACAACACTGAAACAAAAACTCTCCTCCAAAAAGAAGGTCCAGTATTAAAACTTGACAAATTCAACTCTATGGTGCAGAAGAACCTTAAGTCTGGTGTCGGTATACAGGAACACCAGCAGGTGGAGTAATCGGTCTGATAAACTGTGGCTGGAAGTTAATATTATTTAGAAATGCAGCAATGCAGGAGGAAAGGGAAAAATGTGATATAAATCAGAGAAAGTCGTATGAGAGGCTGGTCTGCCTGTTTCTCTAAGATAATCAACAGGTAACAATTTACAGAGACACTGAAATTAGGTCGAGCATTGCAAACACCAATTTTATGAGCAGCAGTGTTTTCTAGCATAGTGGAGGACTTTAATTTGAACGTACGATCAAGACAAAATAACAAGCCCTAGCTAACCAGGACTAAGGGCTTGCTGCTCTGAACATTTAGTTATGCTATTAAAATGTTTCCTAAGGTATTTTAGATCATGACAGGGAGGTTTGTTATTGACATCAGTCATTTGAAGCAGGTCATAGTTTGCTCATACAGCTCTGGAGAGATGATCAGATCAGCTACCCGTTTAAATCCCTATCGTATAAAAATACCAAACCTTTGTTGGTTCAGCTTCTCATGTGTGCGTATTTAAATATTAAATAAAAAATGACAAGAATTGCATCAGTTTGCCAAAGTGCCTATCTATCATCTTGTGTGTAATTGAAAGACTGACAACGTGCTCAAGAATTTAAATGAAATCCTTCAAACTTTATTTAAAAATGGCATGCTAGCATTTGATGCAACCGTGAAGCCACAGGGCGTCTTGGTTCGACTGTTTCTTATAACATAAACATCATGTAGCATCACAAATAAGAATACATAAAACATATCCTTATACCGTAAGGAATAAAAACAACTAAATTAGGTTAAAATGAGTGATGCAAGAGGGGTGCATAGATGTATTTTTGGGAGCCCAAAATGGAGACATTAGATAACAACATAAGTGGCATTACATAAAGATGTTTGTGCTAACATGCTGCTCTCTGCACAGTAACTCTCTGAGGTGTGTGCAACGGAAATATATATATATATATATGTTGGAAAATCTAAAACATCCAAGATACTCACTCTGCCTCAAACTGGTTGGGAGTAATAATGTCAGCAACAGGAACCACCTTGTTCTTATAGACCGGGTAAAGATTCTGAGGAACATACTGTGGAAGGAGAAATGAAGTCAAATACACAATAAAAACCCACAAACACAGCTCTACAGGGTGAATTCCATAAATGTGTGGGCACGGTTTGATCAAAGCTTTTCTCTGATCTTTGTGTTCACAGTTTTAAACCATTAACTGACAGAATATGATCTTAATGCCTGACATTGCAGCACAGTGTAATATCCTGTGTACACAACAGAGATGTACACAGTGAGAGTGAGTCACTGTGTATATGTAGTTCTGTCACATCACTATAATCCATCTGTCACAAGAAATGAGGCTTGTAACACCCCCCCACATCACGACTCCAGAAAATCCCACATGTACAGTATGCAGATAAACACACTCAGAGGGACGAACACTAACCCCCTCCCACACACTAAAATCATCAAACATATATTAACAGAAACAAGCGCACATACATTAGATAAGGGGGGATAAACCCTAGTAATCTCACCATAGATCCATGGTCACCAAGGACAGGGTCACAGACTGAAAAGAGAAAAACACAGTCAGAGTCACTGCAGTGATAGGGAGCATGAAGGTGGATTTGGAGATGTGGACGTATCCAAGGCAGCAACCTGAAGTTTACATCATTAGACTAAATGACTCTTCTAGTGGTTCTGCACAGACTCACTTACTACACACCTTTCTAATATGAGACATTTTTACTTTGACTAACCCAAACCTGCTCTTGTGTAGTTATTTACTTTAGGTTTATCATAAACCAAAACTATGTTCCTGTAGGGTCAAAACGTATTCTTCATCTTCTGTTTTAATGGTGGTTGGCTACCGTCAAAGTTGCCAAAAATCAAAGAAGAAGAACCAAAATCACGTGACTAAACATGTCTGCCATGTGAAAGAACTTTACTCTGGAAAATGAAGTCAGTCAGTAAATTGTAGTGGTGATTGTTCTGATAGATAGATCTGGAGTAGATTGAGGCAAAGGCTGCACTGAAACACCAACAGCAAACACTGGATGAAGCGCTTAAAAGAAGAGAAACGTTTCCTGGAGACAGGGAAAAGAGGAAAAATATTTGAGAGAGGGTTAGGGAGTTTAAATGACCAGCCCATTTCTGGAGTGGAGAACAGGGGTTTTCAGGAGCCAATGTACAAGCTACGCTCTCCACACTACATTAACACCGACAGCCCTATAATTAGATCACGAGTGCACCATATGACTATACATTCGCATGGTGCACTCATGATCGAGACTTCCCAAGTAATAATAGCAAACATAGTATGTATTAAAAACTCCCTTCATGGTACATTTAGAACAGACACAAAATGTGCTTTTAATTTGTGATGCAGCACACATTAGATAAGAACTTAGAACTTAGGGAAAACCTGGACCTTTGTGAATGCTACAAGGGGCCGTCCAGCTATATGGATATTACTTCATGAACACAGTAAACGCAACACCATTAGACAGTAAAGTAACAAACCCAACCCAACAAACGTATCCATGTTTAACTTTAACCGTAAACTGACCAAGATTTTTTATTTATTTTTAATAAACAACTAAAGTCACAAAATTATGATTTAAATGAGACAGTAGTGGATCTATTCTAGAAAACACTTTCCTATAAGTACTGCACTATAGCTCTCTGCATCACACATGAAACCAACAGAAAAGACCAGTATAAAATATTCAGCAACATCTACTCACTCTACACTCACAGTATAGTCAAACACAAAATGCAGCCTTTTGTTGTTTATTATTTTTGAGCTGTGGCAGTTGGACTTCAGTATATCAGCTAACACAGTGTCTACAGGCAAAGCTGCATCAGTCTTGATTTGAGTGAAACTGATTGGTGCAGCATGAGATGAAACTCCTCCAGCTAGAAGGAGAATTGCCCACAATGAGAACCGGGCATTTTTTTTGTGAAAGTGGTTAGGGTTATATTAGAGCTCCTAATTAACATTTATATGACAACAAAGCCTAAATGGCTTAATGTAATATGATATAAGGTGGACTCAAAAGCAACACAACCAACAACTATGGAGCTCTGCAAGTTTGAAGCCTGTTTTACCTTAAACCCATGCTATACCCACTGTACAGTCAGCCCACAGACAAAGTAATGACTGGAGGACATTACACAGCATATAGCAGCAAAACAGCTTGATAATGCATGGAGCTTAAAAACGAGAGGAAAAAAAACAGGTTGGTGGTGAAAAAGAACAGCAACACTTCAGAGTGAAGAGAAGCCTCAGTATATATAGGACACGTGGCACCTAATGCATAAATTCAACATGCATTTGTTACAAATGCTTGACAAGCTAATGCTCTACAGGACAATAAAAATTCAGCAAGGCAGACTGAATATCTAATATATATATTTTTTGTCAGACACAGATAGGGCCTAACTGTAGTTGTGGCTGTATCAAATCCCATCTGATTTAAAGTTAGCTAAAGATGAAACAAAAATGAAGATGTCTTTATTTATCGCATATTAAACGTCTTCTACAACCAAATGCTGCAATCAATACAAGAACATATTGGGATTCCTTACCATAGACCAGGTTGGGGTTGGCCCTCTTTAGCTCCTGAACAATGTCCACCACCATCTCCAAGAAGGATGTGTCTCTGGTATACCCTGAAATCACAAACCCAGTTAACCTCTAATTTGGTTGTTTTGTTGTCTTCTGTCTAAACCTACAATTAGTACCATTAAAGTGTACTGGAGGTGACTGCTCTGCATACCCCATGGGGAAATTTAGATGTTTATTATATAATGCTTAGCCATTACGCACACGTATTTTTTTTTATTGTGATTGAAGTTAAGGTATAGTAGGAGCTTTGTTCTGCACACAAATACAGAATACAAAGAGACTAAGACAGGAAGGGTTGTTACTAACACAAAATTCAGATTTAGAGAAAAATGGAACAACCCACCTGTTAAAACATAGTCATAGTGGTGTACGTTGTTCAGTTTGATTCCCTCGTAAAGGACGTGGAGCTCGTCTGCTGTCAACACCTGGCCTTTCCAATGAGAATAACCTGCAGAGAGGACAGGGCAGGAGTTATTGTATTTGCCAAGTTGTTGACTCTGCTATAATGCTAATGCTAGTGCAATCAGTGCCGGAAAGGCACATACAGCAGAATCGTTGCAGACTGCAAGCATCGACAAATAAAGAAAACGGTCTTTCGAACAGCAAAGCCTTGCCAGATGGGTCTCTCAACAAGAACAAAGTTATCTGGATTTACTGTTGATGTGAAGCGGTACCACCACAATATGCCGAGTCTCAAATATCACTTAGTGGACAAGCACACAGCTGATACACGAAGCCCTCCTCCCTCTCGCCAAAGGCAGATCACGCTTGATAGTTTGAGATTTTTTAGATTATTCTGGAGAATAATCAGGACAGTATTTGTCACTGCTTTGAACCGTAGCAATAATAATAACATACCTTTGTATAAACCAAACATACATATACACTCCCCTGTTCATAAGAGCACCAACATGCAACTTTGCTGTCAGTCACGTTTATAATTTATGACAGGCCAAGTAACAACAAAACATTCACAGCAGTCATTTTCTGACAACTTTCAATTTACTGGTAATCAGGTACATTTTGTTGTTTTTTAGTTACTAAGTACTGGGAAAGACTTAAAATCAAACTACAAAAATAATTTTTCAGGCAAGCTATAGCAACTGGATCTGATTTTTTGACACAAAAGCATATTGTTAGCTTATGTTATTTGTTACATGTAACTGAGGAATGCAAAGTGAAGACAAAAAAGGAGAAGTGTGGAGGTGTGACTGCGATTCTTTATCCTTAATCAATTCCCACAGCAGAAGCCTGCATCTGGCCAGACAGTGACAGAGGGGAGGTCGGTGGAGGTCGGTGGAGGTCAAATCCACTATTGACAAAAACACCTACACTGTGATTGTATATCGTTTGTGTACATGTGTTGAATACGGTATACACTGTACCAACAAGCATGCATATGTATGTGACGTGAATGCCAATGTAAGCATGCGTTGGTGCACGTCTGTCTGCGTATGACATGTTTGCTGCAGGCCCATGATGTCGCAGCTCCAGGTGAGTCACAGCCAGGTCACGTGGTGGGGGGTTCTGGTTGCTAAGCAACCAGGCGGGAGAAAGCCAAAGGGGCTAAGAAAGAGAGATGAGCAGTCTGTGTGTGTCTGTGTGTGTGTGTAAGAGAGAGAAAATGAAGGCAGGCCCATAGATAAGAGCTGCTTCTGTCGTCATCACATGCTGCTGTCGCAACTCCCGACGCCTGCCTCTGTTTACTGCTGCGTCCTCATCCACTCCCTCCATCTTTCTCTCCATCATTCGCTGCCTCTCTTTCTGATCCATTTTCACTCCCGTCTCTCTCTGTTCACCTTCTCTTTTCCTCTTTGACGCAAACGTCTTTTCCAATATGTCACGCCACATTATACACTCTGCTCAAAGAAACTGCAAATCTTGGTGTCCAATACACAAGACTGATGATGATTTGCAGCATAGTTTCAGGCATTTAAAGTCACTCAGATTCACACTGTAGACGTGAGGATGTTTTCCCCACAACGCAAACTTCTACTTCATCTGCATCACTGCCTACTCTGCAAGTGGGATGATAATATCTATGATCTTGAACCCTAGGATTAGATTAGTCATCCTAAAATGTCTTCTGGTAAAAGGATTTAAACGCGTCTTAGATTAGGAGGCCATGTTTGGACAGACAGAGCAGTGTGAGAGAGAGAAAAATAATAATATCAGTTGGACTGTGGAAGCAGAAGGTTTCTGGAAAAGGCTGAAGCTGGCTCAGCTTTTTCTGCAAGGCGACTCAATGGCATCTGGCAAGGAGCAGCAGTGGCCAACACAAACCTTCTAACATATATTTCTACTGGTTTCTAAGTAACAGCCATGTTTTACAGTTTAATATACACAAATCAGCCATAACATTATGAGTCCTTATTAGACCTTTAAGCACTTTGCCCCTGACTGGCTTTGCAATGGCAGCTCAAGTGTCTTTGGTGCATGGGCTCAATCAGCTTAATCTATCACACTTGTAAAAGTGTGAATAAAGAGTATGGTTGAAAAGGTCTGAAGGAGACACCACTCTTCAGCTGCAGAAGTTCAACAGGCTACAGCTTCGTCACCTGATGTGTTTTAATGTCATTTCTAGAAATAAACCATCCATTTTTGTAAATGCAATGTTGGTCTCCACTCTGCGTTGTAGCCCTCCATCTGGGGGGTGGCAATGCTGCCTTGTAATGTGTAGGTGATCTCTGACCTGTCGAGCCATGGACTCTTTTATACCTCTGAAGATGTGTTGTGGTGTCTGGTGTCTTGGACTGAGATCTAGGGAATTTGCACCTTGAACTCATTGTTATGTTCCTTAAACCATTCCTGAACCATTTTTGCTTTGTGGCAGGGTTCATTATATTGCTGAAAGGGGGGCACAGTCATCATGCAATACCATTTCAAAGAATGGGTGAACATGCTGCCTACCACAGCACTGTGGCAGACCACTGCCCAAAGCATCACATGCCTCTACCCACTTCCCCTTGTCCCAGAGTGCATCCTGGTGTCATGTGTGTCATTTTGTCAAATTTGTTGACAGCGCAAGCTCTGTTTTTCATGGGCTGAAAACAATCACGTTATATTAAAATCACTAAATACTTGTAGTGTTCATCAAAATGACTCATTTTCACAATGACTTGACTTGATTTTTTCAATGGTACTCACATACTTTTAACTTGTTTACTCTGTGGCTTATGTTGGGTAATCAGGATACCGTACAAAAAGCTAAATCACTACTGAGCTTTTCAACCCATGAGTAAGGAAACCTGTCCGAGGTGCTAATGGACGACAGACATGCTGCGACACTTTAAAACGTATGTAAATTGCAGCATTTATTTCTGCATCTGCAACATTCAAGTCCCAGGCCCGCCTACACAGCAACACTTATCCTACACTACACCGACAATTATGTTTACCCTTAGGCAGTGGGTTACTTTCACTATTTTTAAGTTAAATATCATCTACGGTACCATGAAAGCTGATATCTGATTTCAAACACGCTCACAAGCGTCATTAAAATCGGGTTACAGCTTGCCGACCTTTTCAGGCTGGGGTAATTAAATAGAGTAGGTTACGATGACTTGTACTCTCAGATTAAAGCAAATGAAAAACTAGACAAGCATGACGTGGAGGGGGTTAAGGTCATCCTCTTTGCCACAGAACAAAAAACAGAACTGGATGTCTAAGTGGCTTATCATGTAAGGAGGATAGCTTACCAACAACAAACTAAATATATTTAAAACTGACTTTATGTAGTGATCCCCCGAGGATTTCTTGCATCCTCAGTGAAGCAACAGCTGGGCAAATATATGTGTTTTCACAGCTGCTACGTTCTTAGAGTTCAGTTTGCACAAATAACATGAGCTAAGGTCACCCATCAGTGTAAAACGCTGCAGATTATTCATTCGTGGGATTGACAATTAGATCAAAATATTACATGTAAATATGACACTGAGGGATGATGCAGATGCCCCCTCTGGGGCCGCTCAGTCTGCGTTTCCCCAAAATCTAATTATTGCTGTCACAGGTTGTTTTTTTTGATGTGATTTTAATTGTCTTTGTGGGATTGGATTTTAATATGTTCATACTATATGTCACCACCATGCTTCATGGTTGCAATGTTTGGTGTCTGCCAAACATAACGTCTAGTCTGATCAGAACAAAGAACCTTGACCTGAAATGTAGTCGAGATTTATGTTCTCTCTCTTATAAAGCTTTGACTGGTGACGATCCATACAACAGCTGTTGTTTCACTAGTCTTATTCAGAGTGGTCATAGGGGTCTTGGTGGTGTCCCTCATTAGTCTACTCCTTATACAGTCATTCCATTTGTAAGGATGGCTTGTACAGGACATATTTACACATACACAAGGCATGTTATTTCTATTTCTAAATAATGGGTTTAACTGAACTATTTTAAAATCCATCTCCTGACTTTTCAATACCCTTTCTCTGAGATACTTAGATGGTCTTTGGTCTCCATGGTGTGACTGGACCTTCCAGACACAGGTGCCTTTATACTACAGCCACTTGAGGGATATTCACTGCACTCATTCTGAGGTGTCCCATGTCTGACAGTGCTCCTATAAAACGCAAATGAAGTTTGTTCCCCCTGCAGCTACATCTGTTTGTGAGCTGCCAATGAAGACGCCGACACCCCCACCAAAACAATCCGACTCATCACGGCCGCTGCCTCAAAAGCCACCATCTCTGTTAACACTCGCTAACATCTCATCACGACACCAGCAGCACTGACTGACTCATACACCCAAACACACTACATAAAAAACATTCACACACAAGCTCAAAGATGGGCTGTGGTACTGTGTGTCATCGGCCTCACCTGTGTGGTTGGAGAACTGCACAGAGTTGATCGAGTCCACCTCAAATCCTAAAACCTGGAAACAGAAGACAGTCAAGATTATTTGAGTTATAACAACTCATTCCTTATTAGACTGCCTTCTAGCCGATACAGAGCATTGTTAGTGCTCATCTGAAGTCATGCTAGTGTCCACTTAATAAATGCAAGTGCGACATTCATTCTCCTCTTAGCTCTATTTTTAGTCTCTACCCTTGAGGGAAAGATCTGTCTCTTTAGCTGCTAAATGCTTCACTGTGCTCACCAACTAGCCTCCAACATGTGGGTTTTAGAGCGTTACATCTGAATACAGCTGTCAGCTACAGCTGCAAACTGGAGAAGCAAAATAATTTACCGAAGATAACACTGTGGAGATGGATATGTGGAACTCAAACTGCAAAGGGGATTTAACCCCGGCTGTGATCGGTTAGTGGAGATAAATAAAAACATCCTCTCTGTAAGTTCAGCTGAAATCTGCACAGAGATCTGGAGCGGTTCGTTCTGTCTTATTTGCAGTTTTTTTGTGGCTCATCCACGTGCAAATGTTATCTGGATGACTTTATTTAATTGGGTTAAAGGCAGCAGAGTGAAAAAGTTCTTTGTTCTTCTCAATTGAATGTGAGACAAGAATCGGCTTTTAGTGCCCGCCCTGCTCAGACAGCGTGAAGAAACTAACTCTGACCTTGGGTGAATTCATCAATGCTCCTAAAAGCACGGTGAATCGCTGCGTTTATATCTCCAGCATGAGACATTCAGGAAACATAAACCCTGTTCAGAGCTGGTATTAACATGTGTCTTGGGTGATCTGATCACAAGTGGCCAGCTTTAACTACTTAAGATCAGATGTGACCACAGTTGTGCACTCCCTTGCATAAATACATAACTTGTATTTATTATTTAGTAAGTTAGAAGGACAAAATACACTGCCTTCCCCCCAAAAACGCTGCTACCTGGATGTAACTAAGCAAACTGGTACAAGCCTCCTATTGGATAATTAATATATGGGCAATTATGTTTCACCTGGAACAGGTTACTTAACCCCTACTGTGCCTACTGTCCACACCTGTGGGGGCAGTGCTATGATCTGGGGTTGCTCCGGTCTAGGTTCAGAAACATTATGAGTCCAAAGAATGAGGTCAGCTGACTACCTGAATTTACTGAATAACCAGGTTATTTCATCAATTAAGTTTTTCTTCCTTGATAGCACGGGCATATTCTAAGATGACAATTTCAGGATTCATGGGGCTCAGATCGTCAAAGAGTGGTTCAGGGAGCAGGGGACATCATTTTCACACATGGATTGTCCACCACAGAGTCCAGACCTTAACCCCACTGAGAATCTTTGGGATGTTCTGGAGAAGGCTTTGTGCAGTGGTCAGACTCTCCCATCATCAATACAAGATCTTGGTGAAAAATGAATGCAACACTGGATGGAAATAAATCTGGTGACACTGGAGAAGCTTATGGAAACAAGATTCTGCATACTAAAGGTATGTAGTCAATAATAATAACTATTAAAAAAAAATAGCTACTTCCTAGCATTTCAAAGGCATATTGAGATCTCATTGCATAGATTTATGGATTAGTTTAGATAGTTAACAGCAACATATTTTAAAAGGCTTTCAATTAATAAACAAACATCAAGGGATAGGGATTTTTTCTTTTCTGGCAACCAATCAAAATCGCGTTGAGTGAGTTTCTTTCTTACAGAATGAGGCAAATCTCTGGTTACACACGAGCATTTCTGAGTAGGTGGTCCTCCAGAAGATAAACATTTTACAGATGTAACTTAACTGCAGCGATTTTGCATTAGACTGCATTTGGCTTAGTTCAATGTACACTCTGTGAGTATGCAACATCTTTAAATCCCACTGAAGATACGTTGTTTATAAAGTTACTGGGCAAATGACTGAGTGTGAGCAATGAAAGTGATTGTGTGTCATTTGACCAAGGAATTCTGGTCTATAGCCTCCTTGGTGTATTTGCAAAGATGCGTTTCTGTTTGCTCTGCCACAAAATGTGCTAGACTGCTTTTAGAAAACCTGTTTATCACAACATGTTCCTTTGGCTGATCCAAATTGGCAACCAGTGTGTATTTACAGCTTACTGATGTACATTGGTCTAAGAATATGTTATTTAGGTCGCATCTTTTCTCGCTCTATTCTCACTCTTTTCATAAGCCTTGAGTCACTGACACAAACAGACTGTTTAAAATGCTGCTGACTGGAAAGCTTCCACTCAAGCATCATCAGAGACTGAGGCGAGGATCTCAAAACGGCAACATTAAAAGCAAACATTTCCCCTTTCTGAAGAAACACTTAACACTTTTGGTAAATTCCCAAATGAGGAAGCCCCGCTCACAACTGACAAATGAGGGGTTTCTTTAATTAACGTGTGTCACACTACAGACTGATCCCATCTGAGTCAACACAAATGCTACATTAGCTGGCTGCCTTTCCTCAGCTATGATATCTCCAATCTGACATGTTACTGTTGTTTGTTTCCATGTGTCATCTCTTTCAAGCTACATGCTAATGTTAGCATGCTCTAAAATAACTGTTACATTCTTAGCTGTGAGTCTTAACATGCTCACATCTGGTAGTATTGGTAACACAGGGGTCTAAGCTCTGCAGAGGCCGATGGCGTGAATGTTTTGTATGTAAATGGTAATAAATCAAATATGTTTACATGATAATGGCAATATAGGAGGACTCAGGGAAAAAGGTACAACTGGGCTAAAATCTCACACATACTAATTAAGAAATTCAAAGAATAATGCAAAAAAATAAAAATAAAAAATTGCTTGAACTCATCTTTTATGCAGCCAGTTTGTACCCTACAAATATTTGCTATTACCATAAATGACGTGAATGATATTAAGCTACATGTGTAGTTATACACTGATCATTTTAGGTCTAGCAACTAGGATTTCCTTTTAATTGCAAAAGACCGAAAATAAACATCAAATAAAGATTTGTCTGGCCATAAACAATAAAGGATTAACAAAAATGTCACAGGACTTCACTCTCCTGATTTTGGAGATTAGTGCCTGAAATTGAATGAGCCACCAGCTGAAAGACCTGTGATTTTGATGATAGTTTAAAAAGGTGCAAAGGAGCTTTTTCTTGGCATAAGCAACAGCAGGATTCCTTATTAGCAAATATCTGAGGAGCTGAATCGTCCTTGGAAAAAAACACTGCCTCCGTAGTGCTTTGAGAGATGCTGTTTGTGTGCAACCCAAATCTAGAAACACATAAAAATAATAACATTGCAGATTTTGCTTATTCTGCTTTATGTACTGCTTTTGTGCACCCTTATCCCCATAAATAGTTTTGAAAAACTACTGTGCGCCAGCTATGAATGCTAAAAATAAATCCTCATTTTGCATCCTGATTGCAGGCACCACTGGCCTTGACTTTGGCTTCTGTGTGAAATCTATCCAGCTCGGCTCTACGGCAGCCTGTCTCCATCTTCAGTGACGTCACCAGGAGGAATCCTGTGGCAGCCAATCAGGGCCCTTCTTCCTCATGCCGATGTCTCCTGCGTGCTGACAGGCCAGTGGCTGTGTGTCCGAACAGCATAGATAGAGAGGGATACCCAGCACACTTGCTGACATCATCATCATCACCATCCTCGTCATCATCCTCGTCATCATCATCATCATCATCCACATCATCATCATCATTGTCTTATGCCTGATGTCTATCACCAGCTGAAATGAGTTGTTAATTTGAAAGTGAGAAAAGCTCTTTCACAGACCTGCAGGGTTTTTACACCGAAATCTAAATGCAAGTCTTTTTGTTGTTGTTTTTTTGCTTATGCCACAATCATCACTTCTGCTTTATTCACAGACTGGTGATCCACCTCCCATGTAACCTCATTCAAGTTAAACCATGGTGCCTGCTGAAGTATGTACGTCTATGTCTGTGTATGTCTCCTCTGACTTATCACAAACAAACATACGACCATTATTATGAAAGCCACCAATATATAGATTTGAACTGTTTACTTCCTTGTTAGTGTATAAAGAAATACCAACAACAAATACCAACATAGTTTACTATGAAACTAGCATTTTTGACAATTAAATTAGTTTAATTGGAAGCATTTTTTTTTTTTTTTAAACAGTGATTAATGCTGCCATAAGCAATGAAACACAATGCTTTGTTTTGATGTTTGTTTTGTGAGCTGCTCAGTAAATAGTTAAAGAATGCACTGGTGTTATCCATTTACTTGTAGATATCAGTTGTTTTGATACTGGCAAACACTACTATAATAGTCTAGTTTAGTACAAACTGGCATAAATTAGGCGTAGAAGTCAAACATTAGTGGCTGCAGTGAACCCCTGTGACATGCGTCAAAGCCCAGCAGCCATTAGGATAACCGTAAAACACATCCTGGAGGATCGCGGGGCTAAAAATAAATCCAGCACTTCTCCTAACAAGCCAGTGTCTTTCAAGATAATGGGACATGTACTGTAGGGCCTACTGTAGCCTCACTATCACAAAAGACTACTACTATTACCGGTAGATAGTATGAAAAAGCATCATTATTATCAGTTTTAGGCTCATAGCACTCAATGTCAACACTAGAGATCCCAAAAAGAAACTAATAACCCCTGTATCATATGAAATAAATTCAGATCAGTGGCTTATTTTAGATGATGTCTATCCCTTTTTTATTTTTTCTACTTGCAAAGCTCAGAGTCAATACCACAGGGAGCAAGACAGATGTTGGACCAGTCAGGAGTTCAGAATTCAACAGATCTGATCTAAAATTACAGTTCACATAATTTATAAATAAAATATAGTTGATAAGATGTATTCCCAAAGAAAACAAACACAAAAAACATCCGTTTTCTTTGCTACTATGGTGCAAACTGTTAGCAAAAATCAAGCTCAAACAATGGAAACTAGACTTGTTGGGTTTCTCTAAAGCCTTTTCATCCAAGTGGCTTCTTTAGTCCCAAATAACTGATGGGTTTTTATTCAGAGCATCTGTGGGTGCTCCCCCCTTGAAACTCACATGACTAGGGCCTGTGACAGCCAGACACTGTACTTGGTAGAATTTCCCCAATTACAGGTGCATATCTGTGTGTTAGAGGCATAGTAGTTTCGTAGGGCACCAACGTTCCAAATAAAACCCCAACCAGCTATTTACAACTCAAGAAGCTACTTGGATGGAACACCTTCATGACACCCAAGGACTCCAGCTGCCCTTTGTTTCAGCTTTGTTTTTTCAACATACCATGACCTGGCTGACCAAGGACCTTCACAGATGTTTGCTAGCCGGTTTAGTGATTACTTAGATTATAAATTAACAGAGTCAAGAAGCAGAGGCATGCCCCGTGAATCTCAGAACTATACAGTACAACAGGATTACAAATATGCTTGAGGCTTGTATTTCCTTTTTCATGTTGGCCAACTTCTGATACATTTGATTAACTACCTGTTAATCTATTTTGGTTGTTGTAGCTTTTCTAATTAGAAATACAGTTGTATTAGGTGTAATATAAGAACCTATGCAGAATTTCAAATATTCAGGTAATTATCTGGCTCGAATGCTCACTGTATCACGATGAACAAATTCAATTTTATTCACTTAATTTCAACTGCAAGCTGCAATCACACTTTGTAAGCAAAGAGGAAAATATCTGCACAAAACAATGGGAAAAAAACAATAATTAGGAGAATGAAAATGTGTATTTCCCTCAATTTTAAAGAAACCTGAGGTGTCTTTGTATATTTGAACTGCCAAAAGTAATATTAACATGTAGACTTGTAAAATTATTTCAAAAATTAAACAGTCACAGTTTGGCTCTGCCTTTAAATTATTTATAGGTTTAAAAGAAAACTCAAATGCGCCAAGTATTGATCCTCTATCCATCTAATTCGACATGAAGTAAGATTTGTGTGCATCCAGATGCCCCCATACAGCAGGATGACTGATAGCTGCATGTGCGTTTATTAGCAGATAGATTTTTGTAAACTCTGTGGGAAACATTTCTCTTCACTGTTATCCACCACCTAGGAGACCGGGGATTGACCTCTGTGTCCTCAGGTAGCAGGTGCCAGTCATTTTTACCTCTCATTCGAGAGCAGGGGTCATTTGATTAACACCGGGGGATCCATTATCAGACACAACCCTGCCACAGACTGCCTATTAACAGCGTCCAAGCCTTCTGTCATTAGTGTACGGGGGAACACGTTTACGGAGGATGAAACCTCACACGGGAACACCTTGCTCCATTATCGGACACTCTCAATGACAGGTGTCGTGCCAATGTGTCTCCAGCAAATAATGAGTTACCCGTTCATTAATCTACCTACAAAACAACATGTACATATAAACCAGACGTGGATGACAAGAACGCCACAACTGTGTTACATTTTATCTATCAAATAAAGGAAATAAAATGAAGTAAATTTTGTAGGAGAAACAGAATTTTACCATTGCCGTCGCTTGACAACTAATTCATGATATTGCCGTCTCTTCATTATTGTCCGTTGTGGCCGTTTACACCAAAAATATTAGAGAAATATACAAGTAGCCACAAATAAACGCAGAGACAGTTTACGCGAATAACTGATTCTCGTCAGCTCCGATTTGATCAACTTTGTATGGCGTGATGAGCGTGTATCCTTATACAAACACGTATTTATATGGATCACTTCAATGCCAATAAAAAGAGGCTGTGAAATATTGAGGTCAGAGATGAGCAAAACATGTCAGACGGCGTCGTGTCCGATAACGGGTGTCTGGGTCGCCCGGGTTGTCCGATAATGGGCGCACGTAAGTGGCGCTTACCTGTAATGGGAAAGACGCGCTCTTGTTGCCCACATACCCCCGGACTACATGGCTCTGTATGGACAGAACACGGCATTCCATGGCGGCTCCCGGTCAGCCGAGGAGAGATGCAGATAATCCGTTAGTCAGCGAGAGTCACGTCCACACATAACAATGCGAGGAAACACTATTTAAAAAGATAACAACGCTGTCAGTTAGCAAGAGGCAACGTTAGTCAGCCTGCTAGCTAACCTGCTGTGTAGCCGTTGTTAAGTGTGTGTGTGTGTGAGAGAGAGAGAGAGAGAAGCGTGGTGATTGAGTGTGTGATGGAGAGAGAGAGGGAGAGAGAGAGAGACGCGTGCGGACCATTGACGGTGCGGACACACAATCAGCGGGAACCGCTTTAGCCACGGCCGTTAACGTTGTTATCGTTAACGTTTAACAACCCGGAAGAGTGTGGTCGCGAGAATTGGTCGCGAGCTGGCCAGATCACATCTAAGGGTCGCGTGCAAGGAGAAAAAAATCAATAGGCACACGTGCACGCGCGCACGCCGGCATTCAGTACAGGCACTCTGTGTGGCCGCCTAAAGCCGGTGACGTCACTGCGTGGCCTTTTAAAGCGCATCCCGAGCAGATCCTGATCAACACAGCTGGCTTTGAATGAATATGAATGACACCTCCCTCCCGTATTGATTTGTTTCATTTCATCCTCCATTTACACAACCGAATAGTTTTGGATACAATTTCACATCAATCCATTTACTTAAATTTGTGTAATATAAACGACAAACAAAAAAAATGTAATATTTGCATCTTTTAGTATGTAGTTTGGCGCTGTTTTTTTCAGCGCTTGTGACTCACACTATCTATGGCAGAGTCGTGACTGAGGATGGGGGGTTTGACTTGGCAAATGCTGCCTCTGTCACCACACAATACAGCCAACGGCAATGGAGAGGCGAGAGTACATGTACTGATAAATATAGCTGTCAAATGCAGGTAAGAGATCCGAAAATGAAGGAGAGGGAGCTGCAGAAAGATGAGTCAAATGAGCCGAATAGAGAGATGTGGCACTGACAGCTCCACCTGGTGTTCAATGAAGCATTGACTGCTTTACGTGATGCTATAATTGCAGCTCGCGTGCAAAACACGGCCACTCTCCTTAAATAAAACGGCAGAAATTAGAAGATTAAATCAGTGCAAGGACAAGAACGGTGACCAAGACACTTCTGACTATGAAGGAGTTAAACGCTTCAGTAGCTGACATAGGTCTGTCGTAAAGGTTCTTCATCACGCAAAGCTTTATGGGATAATAGCATAGAGGAAATAAATCTCAACTGTAAATGCATGTAGAAGACTCCGAGATGTTTTTTCAGAGTTTGGTGTGACATCCTCAGCGCACGTACGTATGATGCGTCATCCATGGCGTCACCTAGCTAGCTTGTTTGTGTGAACGTCGTAAAAACATACAGTCAATGGTAAAAACTCCTCGTGGTACATCCATATACAGTCAATGGGTACATCACATTTAAAGCTACAGTAGCCGACTTGCACCAGCTCCGAGACCATCTGTGGCGACACAGACACAAATAAAGCAGCAGGACATATTACTGCACATGCGTCGTGTTTGTTTGGATAGATACCATGTGTGGAGAACTTGGCTTTAGGCAGGTTGTACCACCTTTGTTTAGTGTCCGGGATGACCGGATCCGGTCATGTCAGGGGGACAACAGAGATGGGAGTCCTGCTGTACTGGCCGAATGATGTTGGTGAGACATACGTGTTTGTAGTATTGTTTTATGTACTTGAATTATGAGTGAGTACACTGTGTCATGGCAACTGCTTCCCAAGTAACTTCCCAACAATAACGTGTAGAGAAATGTGCAAGTAGTGTGCGTATTCACTCAGATACAGTCAATGCTCCGGATATAGCGTAGGGGCCATCAATAAATTGCAGAAAAAAATTTACACAAAACCACGTTATATTCAATTTCTACATGAACATGTTAGAGAGAATTATGAATTAAATGTATACATGTACCTCATGCCTCATGTAGCACACTATTTTGATGTGTAATAATAATTTATGTTAACTTAATATGTAGAAAGATCATTTTTTATAGTTTAGCTTCCATGTTACGTGATCCACCTGAATACAAGCTTATCCCAAATTGTACTGCCACACTGGCCAAAATTACACACCTCTAAATATAGGCTTCAGTGGCTGTTACTGTTTTATATGAACATGTTAAGAGAAAAATCATATTTTTTATTACTTCTTCATTCAGTAATTTTCTCAGTAGCTTTCACATTGTGTGACCCATTTAATAAAAAGTTATGGACAAACAGGAAACACCTATTTATATTGGATTCAACTGCTTCTTCAGTTTTAAATTAGCATTATAGGAAAAACTCATAATTATTACTGTTTCTCCTTGCTTCCACGTCATGTGACCAACTGACTCCAGACATATGCCAAATTGTACTAGTACACTGGACAAATAAGACTCACCTCTAAATGTAGGATTCAGTAGCTGTTTATATTAATATGTTAAGGGAGAAATCATAATTTTTACTACTTTTTTCATGGAAAATTCAGTACTTTTCTCAGTAGCTTCTGCGTCATGTGACCCGAAATGTGATTCCAAACTTATGGACAAATAGGACACACCTATTTATATTCTATTCGACTGCTTTGTATTAATATTTTTTGGGGAAAAAAAATCATAATTCTTTAAGGTCATGCGACCTACTGACACCAAATTTAGCACTACATTGGACAAAGATTAAGATTAAGTGATCTCGGCCAAGTATACTTGTGTATACAAGGAATTTATTCTCTGCATTTATCCCATCCGTGAATTAGTGAACACTCAAGCACACAAAGTGAAGTGAAGAACACACTAACCCGGAGCAGTGAGGTGCCATGCTACAGTGACACAAATAGGACACACCTCTTTAAATTAGTTTCAAGGGCTTCATCTGATTTAAATTAGTATTATAAGAACAATTATAATTATTACTGTTTCACTGGAAATCCATAAGTTTTCTCAATGGCTTCCACATTACGTGGCCCACTGACTCCAAACTTATGCTTAACTGTACTACTGCACTGGACAAATAAGACACACCTGTTTACACTGAGTTCAAGGGCTTATTGATTTTTCTACTAAAAAATCCTGTAGCTCCCATGTCATGTGTTTTTATATTTGTGTGAAGGAAAGATACAGAAGGTCTTTCCTTCCTGCTGCTGTTAGGCTTCACAATGAACACTCTTGATAATATGTGCAATATGACTACATTACATGTGCAATAGTACTACACCATAAGTGTAATAACATTTCCTACAATCCCGTGCAATATTATAACTCAATCTGTGCAATATTTCCACCACTTATATATTATTTATCCCCGGCTTTTTTGCTATTTTCCTATTTGCTCTGTAAGCTGTTGTGAACTGCAATTTCCCCATTGCGGGACGAATAAAGGTCCTTCTTATCTTATCTTATCTTATTTACAGTTTTTCATTTTTTACGGTGTGTGCATTGCAAAATTATTGTTACCCTTCATTTTTATTCCATTGTTACCATTCTTAAAGAAAACAGTGAGAGAAATCCTACTCGGGCTGCTCATTAACAGAATTTAATCCCAACTGTTGTGGAACTGGTGTTAAAAAGGTGAACCCTTATCGTCAGTGTGCGACAACAATATCAAACTTTTAGCCACAGACAAACTGTAAAATGTATTAGCATTAACTTGTCATCGTAAAAAACTATAAACTATATACTATAAAGAGAGACACATAGACACACATTTATTTATTTGTTTTTATTATTATTATTTTATTGTTTTTTTAAGTTTGTGTTAGGGGTGGGGGTGGGGCAGGCAGGGGTAGTGGGGGTGTTTTGGCCGGGGGGTAGTGGGCCGGGGTGGGTGATGTAATGGCGCTGTTGGGCGGGGCGGGGTGGGGGTGTGACGGTGTAGTGGGGCTGTTGGGGGGTGGGGGGGGGGGGGGGGGGTGTAGTGGGGCTGTTGGGATGTGGGGGGCTGCCGGGGTAATGGGGCTGTTAGGGGCAGTGGGCGTTGGTGGGGTGGGGGGCTGTTAGAGGGCGAGGAGTAGGGGAGTGGTGAAGAGAAGAGGGATGAGGGTGTGGGAGATAGGAATGATGGAGGGGTGGTGAAAGAAAGTGGTTTTGGCTAACCTAACTAGGATCTGCCACTCTCACATTCTTTCACTCTTATTTCCTGCACAGCCAGCTCCACAAACAGTTCTTCTTCTTCATCTTCTTTTCTTTCTTCTTTGACCGTGTGGAGTCTTTCTCTTCTGTCTCCATTTCTCTCTTCACCTCAAGCTCTTTAGTCCTCTCTTCCAGAGTAGCATTTCTCTTCTCCATTTCTTTCTTAACCTCTTCTACTTCTCTGAGCTTCTCCTTCACTTCTATGTATTTTTCCTCTATTTCTCTCTTCTCCTGCCTCAGGTCTTTATTTTTCTCCTCAGTTTCTTGATTCCTCTCCTCCAGTTTTGTCTTCTCTTGCTCTAAATCTTCATTCTTCTTCCTCAGTTCTTCGTTTTTTTGCTTGAATTTCTTTCATATTCTCCTCCAGATGTGTGTTTTTCTCCACCAGGTCTTTTTTCTCCTGTTCCAAATCGTTGTTTTTCTCTTTCAGGGTTTTACCTGTCTCCTGCATGTCATTTTTGGTCTCCTCCAGTTGTTTAATTTTCTCCTCCATTTCTCTACTCTGCTCCTCGAGTCCTTTATTCTTCTCCTCTGTTACTCTCTTCTGTTCTTGTAGTTCTATATTTTTCTCCATCAGCTCTGTCTTCCCTCTAATAAAGTCTTTAAACTTATTTTTCAGTTCTTCAGCTTTCTTCATCATTGCTTTACTGTTCGTCTCCAGATTGTTCTTCTCTCGCTCCAGCTCTACATTCTTCTCTGTGAGCGCTTCACTTCTTTTCACCATTTCTCTCTGAGTCTCCTCCAGATGTTTGTTTTGCTTCTGCAGTTCTATCATCTGTTTTTCCATTTCAGTGTTCTTCTCACTCAGTTCTTGTCTGCTTTTTGACATTTCTTTCTCAGTCTTCTCCAGCTGTTTAATTTTCTCCTCCATCTCTTTGTTCTTGTCTTCTAGCTCTTTCTTTTCCATCATTTGTTTGTTTCTCTCCTCTAGTTCTTCCTGTTCTTTAGCCTTCTTGTCTGCTTCCTTGTAAATCAGTTCTCTCTTTTCCTGCATCCATTTTTTTCTTCTGCTCGTTCAGTTTTGTATTCTGTTGTTCCAGCTGGTTCTTCAGGTCCTCCAGAACCTTCTTCTCTTCCTCCATTTTTTTTTCTCTCAGCCAGCAGCTCTCTGTTGTCACTTAGGCTTGCAGAGAAATTCTCCTTCTCCTTCTGGAGCTGAAGGATTTCTTGGTCTCTCTGGCTGAGTTCCTTTTTCAGGTCATTGACCTCTAGCTGGAGCTTGTTGTAGCTCTGTGAGGTGTCCCTCAGCTCTTTTGCTCTGGTGTTTTTCTGCTCCTCCATCTGTGCCTTCAGCCTGTCATTCTCATGCTTGATTAAGTTGTACTCTTTGTAGAGCTGGTCCTTTACAGAGTGCACTGATTTTAGCTGATGTCGCAGATCGCGGACTTCCTCAGCACACAAGTCAAGGTCTGCTTCGTCCCCAGCGAAGGCAAAGAATTTCAGGGCGGCATTATTCTGAGGAGTCATTGTAGACTCCTGTCTGTAGGTTGGGTTGCTTCTTTGGGCCATTGATCCGGGTAACAGGGACAATGTAGAATCAAATGTATGCGGGATTTTTGTAGTCCGTTATAGAATGTGTCAAGGTTTGTTGTGAACTGTTGGAATCACATTTTGGGTCACATGACGCAGAAGCTACTGAGAAAAGTACTGAATTTTCCATGAAAAAAGTAGTAAAAATTATGATTTCTCCCTTAACATATTAATATAAACAGCTACTGAATCCTATATTTAGAGGTGAGTCTTATTTGTCCAGTGTACTAGTACAATTTGGCATATGTCTGGAGTCAGTTGGTCACATGACGTGGAAGCAAGGAGAAACAGTAATAATTATGATTTTTTCCTATAATACTAATTTAAAACTGAAGAAGCAGTTGAATCCAATATAAATAGGTGTTTCCTGTTTGTCCATAACTTTTTATTAAATGGGTCACACAATGTGAAAGCTACTGAGAAAATGACTGAATGAAAAAGTAATAAAAAATATGATTTTTCTCTTAACATGTTCATATAAAACAGTAATAAACCACTGAAGCCTATATTTAGAGGTGTGTAATTTTGGCCAGTGTGGCAGTACAATTTGGGATGAGCTTGTATTCAGGTGGATCACGTAACATGGAAGCTAAACTATAAAAAAATGATCTTTCTACATATTAATCTCTTTAAAGCATTTCATATGTTCCTGAGAAAAAAAAAGCTTAGATTAATTTTATTTTTTGTTATTGGATCTTTATTTAAGGTAACATTTTAAATGCAAGGCTTTTACTTATGACACAGTGTTTTCACAGGTTGATATTGACACTTTATTTTACTCAAACATCACAGTGCTTATCCTAAAACAGGTGTAAATGCTGTGTATTGGCTTGTATGGGTTGTTGTTAGTGACACTATATAAATAAAACTGAACTGAATTGTTTTTGCATAAGTACATTCCACTTCCAGATTCTGGTGTCTGCGCAGCACTGGTAAAGCTTTATCTGCTGTATGTGCACAATAAAGCATTTGATCTATGAGAAAATGAGTCTCTTTCTGTTCTTTTTCTCCTCACATCACAGGTGAGGTGTTCAACACACCACTCCAGTGCATACACCAGCCAACCCCACTGCAGTACAGTGACAGAGGACACCAGACAAAAAACAATTAACACGTCTCTCCTGAGGAAGCCGGTGACATGTAACATAAAGTACAGGTATTAACACCCCAAAGATGTATTGGATCACATTTGAGAGATTCAATCTATGAACATATTTGGAGGTGATCTGTGTCACAATTGTCCACATTCCATTGGTACAGTGAACACAATGAGCCTGGACCACCTATGCTCTTTTTAGTTTTGCCTCATTTATTCAGAAAATAAATAATTTTACTTGAAATTCAATACTTTAACACGATTCAGCTGATCATTTATAAAAACATTTATTTTACAAAAATGAAGCTGATAATAAAGTGAGTACTTTTTCCATCTCTGAAAATCTCCTAAGCCACTAGGTGTCTGTGTGTTTGTGTATTGAATGTGCTTCACTTATCAGACCTCAAACAGCAGGATCCACAGCATCCCCCTGCCCAGATTGACCACCATTAAGTCTAGTCATGACCCAAACCTGGAGGTCTGGCGCAGCCTCCTCGCCAGCCAGCCATCCACACCTGCACAGAGAGTGTAGATGCCCAGGAAAACCATCTTCAACATTTTATTAACAATACGTCTAATTTAAAACAAGTAGCAAATTTGGTGAAGTCCATTTGAAGGTTCGCGGAATGGCTGAAGGCTATCCCAGCTGTCATCGGGCGGGAGGCGGGGTACACCCTGGACAGGTTGCCAGTCTATCGCAGGGCTAACACAGAGAGACAACCATTCACATGTGCGATAATGTATCGTTTACGATATATCGTCAAAAACATTCCCCACGGTAAGAATATGTCATCCCGTAATAAAAACTATAAATTTCCATTGATGACGTATATATGTGCGCGACACGCTCACAGCCCAACACGTGTGCAATATTGACAAATTGACAATGGCGGAAGGCGGAGCAGATACGCCGGGGAACGAGGAGCTCGTTCCTAGACGATGCTCCATCTACATTATCTTCAACTGGTTTAACCTCCTAAGGCTTAGTGGCCACATACGTGGACAGCACTTTCTAGCTCTTGTGTCCACAAGCGTGTGCACTGTGGAATTGTGGGTGTTTTGGACACATATGTGGGCACTTACACTGCCATCTGTGGTCTCAGAAGAGTATTACATACTACAGTCAAAGTACAAAATGACGGCAAACACAGCGGAAGTTTCAAGTGGCGACTCCATACACAAAGATCGATCAAGTAAGATGTCCAATCATATTTTATGGCTTATTTTTATTTAGGTAATTATAGAAGCATTGGATATTTGTCACGAAGAGCAAATTTGGGGAAAAAATTGTAAAAATAAGAACTTAGCATGTCGCTAAAAATGATGTACACGTATGTGTACTCATGGACTGAAGCTCCTCAAAACAGCTAATATGCTAGTAAACATGCACACATGTATAATGAGAAAAAAAGTATCTCTGGTGCAACTAAAAAGCTGTAAATTGTCTAAATGTAATGAATAACAATTAAATCACTAAATACATACAATAATACACATATATACATAGATTAGTTGGGTTGAAAATGTTAGTAAACTAAGCTAGCTCAAAGCTACCTAAACTCTATCTCTGGTGCAGCTAAGATCTGCACATTGTAGCATTGAAATAATCTGCAAATAAACAATGCATAACTACATGAAAGACATTTGTTTGTAGTTGATTTTGTCATGTTTTTATTTTCAGAGCGTTATTCTGTGCAAAATGTTTTGGAGCTACTTGGTTTAATTGATGGAGATAACTCAGATTTGGACTTGTCTGACAACGACGATCACATCCCGGATGAAAATTACCAACCATTTCCACAGGAGCAAAGCAGCAGTGAGGATCAGGGTGACAGTAGTGATGATGAGGACCCCATTCCTGAGCCCACTGAGCACAGCAGAGGACGTAAACGCCTCCGTAGTGCACATAATGGTTAGCCAAGACCCAGTAGATATTTGTTTATTTTATGTAGTTAGGGCCTCAGGGCTATTTGTAAGCAAAATGCTTATTTACAACACTGCACAGGTTCATTGACAGGGACAGAGAGTACAGGTTCAGGTACAGGTTCATCCCGCACTCCCAGACATCAATGTCAAACTGACACAATTGAGACTGATAGCTCAGAAGATCACTCTGATGAGCCAACACCAGGACCAAGCCAAACCAAAGAAAAGAGAAAGGGAGAGTCCAAACAAGGTAATTGTTATTATTTTGGTATGCCTTGAGGGTAAATCCTCAAATTTTATATAAATGTCCACTCAGATTCAAGAATTTCACACAATTCAATTGCTTACATGGGTAAAATGTAACTTACTGCAATAAATGCTACTTTTATTCTGATTCTGTTTGTGCAGGACGTGGAATACGCTGGAAGGCTACTCCACTGATGCCAAACCTCACAGAGTATCCACAGCAGGACGAAACTGATCTAGACAGACATGGCTGGACCCCACAAGACTATTTTGAACAGTACATAGATAGAGATCTAATGAAAAAGATTTCAGAATGCACTAATGCTATGTCACTGTCTAAGAGTGGGGATCCACTCAACATGTCTGTCGATGAGGTTTACCACTTTTTTGGTGCCTGTATTTTGATGTCCTGCATCCGATACCCAACCATTAGGATGTATTGGTCCAAATCCTTGAGAACCACTGCAATCACTGACAGATTCACGCATGCCAGATTCTTCAAACTGAGAGGAGCAATAAAAGTGGTTATTGATGATGATGTGCCAGAAGACCTGAGGAGGACGGACAAATTCTGGAAGGTTAGGCCTTTTCTGGATCGGATTCTGTGCGGGTGCAAGTCTCTGAATCGACCTGATTGCGCATCTATTGACAAGCAGATGATACCCTTCACGGGAGCCTGTCCATGGAGACAATGTCTGCCGATGAAGCCAAATCCAGTTGGCATAAAGAACTTTGTTTGTGCTACAGCAGATGGCATTGTGCTTGACTTTGAGCTCTATTAAGGAACACAGTCACTGATTGAGAAGGTAGAAGAACCAGAAGGCCTGGGTTTGGGAAGCCTAGTCATTGACAGCCTGTGTCAAACTCTGCAACCTGCCACAAAAGTCTATTGTGACCGATTCTTCACCACCATCAAAGGTGCGCAGCGAATGATGGAGAAGGAGCTGTACATAACTGGAACAATAATGAAGAACCGACTTGCTGGAGCGGACCACAAGTTACCAACAAACAAAGCCATGAAGAATGCAGGACGAGGTACCTCATCAGAATTGTCTGCTGAAGATGGAAAGTTGTGTGTAGTGAAGTGGTATGACAACAAACCAGTATTGATGATGTCTGTTGCCCAGAGGCGGTCCTGGGCGAACCGTCCCTTCGGAAGAAGTCAACCAAACCAATTCTGAGTGCAGTCCACAGATTGGGGTAGATTTCTGCAA
Organism: Planiliza haematocheilus; assembly: GCA_005024645.1. Lineage (NCBI taxonomy): Eukaryota > Metazoa > Chordata > Actinopteri > Mugiliformes > Mugilidae > Planiliza > Planiliza haematocheilus. Next base: position 707,667 of record SRSE01000429.1, read on the forward strand.
GCTCTTTCTCATGGATGAAAGTCAGCAGCTCAAGCAGAGTCATGGATTTTGATGGGAGGTCAGGGAAGTTCTTCAGCTCCTGCACAAGCTCTCTGCCATCCACATCTGAGCGTCCCTTAAAGTGCAGTGTAGTTTGCAGGGTCTCACATTCTTTTTGCAGCATCAACAACAACTTTGAAAAATGTGACCTCCAGCTTCTTCAGAGCATCACTGAAAGGCTCATCAAATGCCTCATAGGAGAAGTGACGCTTCGTGGACCTCAGTCTCTTCTGTTGCAGAACAGCCTCAACATTCATTTCATCACAGATATCCTTGGCTGACATCTGTGCTGTCACAAAGCCTGTTGCCCTGTAGCTTTGAAGATCTCTCTCAACCCTATTGAGAAGACTGACTGCTACATCAACTTGCATGCTGGGAGACTGCATCAACTTGCTCACATGGTGTGTCTGGCTCAAGATGTCGTACCACACCACTGTACAGATGCTGAAGCGGTAGGATCCGACCTCCTCCGACAAGGACTGGGCCTCAACCTTAATGAAGGGATCTTTAGTGTGATCTCTCACCTCAATCGCCTCTCTCACAGCCGCTGCCTGATATCTTAGGGGCTCAACACTCTTCACTTTACTTTCCCACCTTGTGTCAGTCCACATCTTCAAAGTGATGCCTACATGTTTTTTTCAGTATGGCCCATCTCTGAGTGGAGGCTGAAAACAGGGTGAAAAGCTTGTGTAAGATGCCAAAATAATTCATGGCATCAGTGGAAGCCTTTGAAGCATCGGCTACAACCAAATTCAGGCTATGAGCCCCACATGGTACAAAAAGAGCTCTTGGATTCATTTGTAAAAGCCTGGCTTGAACACCCTTGTTTTTCCCCTTCATGTTTGCCCCATTGTCGTAAGCCTGTCCTCTGCAGTCCTCAAAAGGAACTTTAAGCTCCTCTAGTCTTTTTAGAACAAGAGATGCCAAATGCAGACCTGTTGATTCTTCTGCCTCCAAAAACCCCATGAAATGTTCCTTTATGCAGGGCTTCTCCTCTGTCAGTGACACCACACGAATTACAATTGACAGCTGTTCGGTGTGACTGATGTCTGATGTGCAATCAAGAATAATTGAGAAATACTTTGCCTTCTTGATGTCACTCACCATTTCAAAAATGATCTTGCTGCTCATCAAATTTACCAGTTCGTTCTGTATGCTGTGACTGAGGTAACTGGTGTGGCCAGAGGTACTTTTCTGGACCCGGTTAAGGTGCTCTTTCATTACTGTGTCAAATTGTGCCATCAGGAAATTGCCATTAGATCGTGTGAACAATGTTTCTGTACTCCCCCTTAGTGCCAGATTTCTCACTGCCAGAGACTGCACAATCGCAGTCAAACGGGTCAGCACTGCTCTTTATCTCATCTTCTCAGCCTCTAGAAGTGCCATCTCCTGGTTATCAATTGTTTCCACCTTTTTTATCCTGACTGCCAGTTCTTTCCATACTTTCATGGAGTTGAGGTGTTCTGGACTGTTGTCGTGAGAGGTGAGCAAAAAACTTGCATGCTTCCAGTCTGTCAGGCCTGAGGTTGTTAAGTGAATTGTCCTCTTAGAAAAGAGTTTGCAGCAGAAGCACAAAAGACTGTTGTTTTTCTCTGAATAGACTAACCAGCTTCTGGCAATCTTTTCACCATTAACCAGTGTCTTCTTGAAATACTGGTGATGGCAACTTCTTCCATCCAATTCATTCCTGGGGAAAACAAAGTCCACAGGTACCTCACTTGGTCCTCTGCAAACCAGCTGTGTGCGAATTCCGTCAGTCAGAACTGAAGGCCAATTAGCAGGGTCAGTAGACAAAGGCTCGTCCTCAGGCACAGGATTTGGTGGGATTTCTGGTTGAGGCATTTCTAATAAAGAAAAAATTATATTGTAGAATACATGTTATTCACAACATTTATAGCGTTTACAAAAGTAAAAAAAATAGGCAAAAATGCACACATACACTCCCCACACACACATGCACATGCACACACACACACACCTGAGAAATCCTGCAAGGAACATGTGGCTGAGGAGGTAGATGGCTCCAGGACCATCCCTGAAGAGGCCTGTGTGGCTGCAGAGGTAGATGGCTCCTCATCAGACTCCACGACCATGTCTGTGGCTGCTGTGGAAGGATCTGACTCCTCATGTTGGCCAGTGGGTGCTCTAGCACCAAAATATTTCAGAAGTGCCCCTGAATTTACAATTAAGATACAATATGTAAGTTTGATCACAATTACATCACACATGTATCAGTTACCCAATTAAAATGACCATAATGCACATTTTATTAACATTTGTTAACGTCCTATAAACTAAGTATAACAGCTATATCACATGTAGCTTACAAAATACAATGCCAATGTATATTAGAAGTTATTTAAGTTAGCATATAGCGTATAGCAATAACAAAATTGCAGTCAGGACGTCTGTGTGAATTTGCACTTGTGTTGCAAACACAAACTAGACTAGGTTGCCTATGGTTGAAATTAGTTGCATGACATGATGCCTCAATTCTAATAATTGCTAGTTCAGCAAAACTAAAAACCAAATACAGTCGTATTCTGTGGCTAATAGCAACATATTAGCAAGAGGCTAATAACAAGCCTATAGCCTACTGTCACTCACATCACTCATAGAAATCTGTATACCTTTATCTTTTGCCCGTTTTTCCTCTTCTTCTTTTCTTCTTTTTTTGAACTGGGCACCTGATGGCTTCTTTGGTCTCTTACTTTGTTGATCCATGATGAAGCCTCGATATCATTAACTTTTTTGCATTGCTTTTCCGACACTGTCCGTTCGCCCGTCAATCAACCGGAGTTACGTGAGTCACGTAAATGACCGCACAGTTTTTTATTTTCGTTTTTTTTTTCAAATAACCCAATTAATTACATGTAGACCTGTGGGGCTATGTTAATTTTATGAATGAAATACAATTTATTTGAAGCAGTTAGTGTTGTGTGGCCTGGGATCAGTCTATCCCCCGCCCCTCCCTCTTGCCTGTTACAATGGTTCTGACACACACACCTGTATGACTCTCGGCAGAAGGTTGACGTGACAATGCGGCGCCCCAGCGCCCACTCCACTAACTTGACGTGGAAATGAGCGTTAGTCTAGAAAACTGGTGAGGTTTTTTTTTTTTTTTTGAGGGTGCTCGTGCGCCCCCACGTAGATTGCGCCCTGGGCGGTTGCCCACATTGCCCATAGCAAAAACCGGCCCTGCTGTTGCCCATGGTACACAGCCTGAAGACACCTGCCAGCGCTGGGACAAGAAATTGAAGCAATATGTCACTGTCTCGCGGCCAAGCATTGTCCGTGAGTACAACATCAAGATGGATGGTGTTGACTTGATGGACAGAATGATTAGTTATTATCGCATGAGCACCCGTACAAAGAAGTGGACAATACGGATGTTCATGCACTTCACAGATCTGGCTTTAGCCAACAGCTGGCTGCTCTACCGCAAAGACCAGAAATGTGCTGGACCAAAGACAAGACCCATCCGGTTCCTTGAGTTCCGTATGGAAGTGGCAGAGACCCTCTTGGCCCAGCATCATAGTGCAGATGTAGACCTGTCAGGGGAATCAGAGGAAGATGATTCAAGTCAAGGGGTAAAACGTCATGTGACAGAGTTGCCCCATGTCTCAGTCCACAGGAAGGCTAATGCCCATGAAGAATGCTTTGCGCTGCAGACAACCAGGCTGCACTGGAAGAACCCGAGTGCATTGTGTGACCTGTAAAGTGTTCTTGTGCCTGCAAACCGAACGCAACTGTTACTTTGCTTTTCACACATAGACAGGGACAGAGAGTACAGGTTCAGGTACAGGTTCATACAGTGTACATGTACTCTTTCACATTATTACTTGTGTGTGTGTGTGTGTGTGTGGATGGGTGGGTGTGAGCGTGTTCATTCATAACAAATTAAAATTAATAATAATTCATTGTGTTTTTGTTTTGTTCACTTGATGTTCTAAACACATTAGTAGCCTGATGCAACTGTGATGATTTAAGAATTATTTGATAGTTTTAACTGATAGTTTTAACTGTCCAAAAGGGGCAAAAATGGAATTTTAACATGTTGTTTTTACTCTATGATATTCAAAACATGTTCAAAAATGTGTGTGTATGTGTTATTAATACATGCAAAAGCAGTCAGGGAAAAAACTGCTGTGTTCAAGTTGGAAATAAAGAGTTTTTCATTCTGTTACACAAAGGTGACTTAATTTTGTTTTATGGAAGTTCGGAACAAGAGTCCACATATGTGGACATCATTTTTCTCTAAAAGTACATCATATTAAAATATGATGCTTAGTTTTTCTTCTAATTAGGTTCCAATAAGCCCAAATAGCAAAAAGAAATAAAAAATGCATGTAAAAAAACAGCTTGTGCAATGGTGTAGAGGTACCCGCCACACTGCCAGCAATCATTAAATGTGTCTGACTTTAGGCTAAGCTTGCGATTTGCCATTCGATGTAAAGCCCTCCTCCAGGTCAGGTGCGCCGGTCATGCTGGAGTCTATGAGAGCTAGCTGTTTCTGCTCGTACTGTTTACGAGCAGAAACAGCTTTTCATTGGCGCATGAAAATTCGATTCTCGTTCGCAGCTCTCTGCGCCCAGACCAATGGCATTGTTTTCTATTTTTTTTACTCTTAGCATGATTGGAAAATTCATCAATCAATCACGTCAATCAGGAAGCATTTGCACCACAGCTGTAACTTGTTCTGCTAAACGGAATTGGCTAGCTGGATGTGCAGTATGTGCACACTCTCACTCTCTCAAACACACATACAAACAGAGAGAGAATGTTAACTTGTGTATAATTCCTATTATTGATGTATTAGCACTTCTAAACTTGTTGGATTTTACAAGGCAAATAAATTAAGTTAAAACTTAGTTCCATGGCCCCATTTGTCTTTGTAAGGAAATGTTCTATTTTGTCTTTATTATTTTGTCAGAATGCACCAAAATTCTTAGTTTGTATGTGAAAATCACAAAAAAAAAATTACTGGGGGAAGATGCCCCCAGACCCCACGTGGGTTTGATTTACAAACGTTGCGCCCCCTTAACATAAAATTCACCAGCTGCCACTGGTGTCTTCCACAGACAGCCCCACATTAAGGGAAATCTCCCTCCACGAATTGTGTGCCATTTGGCCATCTTGGTAATCTTTTAAAGTCGGGTTGTACAAGTGCTCGTCATTTCCATGGAGCGCCTACGATAGTTAAAAAAATTGGGGAGGTGCGGAGATACGGATGAGCATAAAACAACCTTCAGTTCATTTACTGGAACAGACCACCGCCGTCTTCTGCGCATTCTCAACAAAATGTTTTCTTCTTCAATGTCGATTAGCTGGAGCAGCAACAGAGATCTTGTCCTGGGGTCCATCGTTCGTTGTATGTGGAGGAACATCACAACAACCTTGTGGTTCACAGTGGCGTTTATGCGCCACGCCCCCTATTGATAGGTATCGCCCCCTATTATTCTGGCGATGAATTGCTTTGCAACGTTCACCAGCAGACGAAGAACTTCGAAAGGATTCACCTCTGCGTCAGTCCGTCTACGTGACCACGCCGTACGCCATCGGAGAAGCATAACCTTAAACCAGTTGAAGATAATGTAGATGGAGCCTCATCTAGGAACGAGCTCCTCGTTCCCCGGCGTATCTGCTCCGCCTTCCCATTTTGTCAATATTCCACACGTGTTGGGCTGCGAGCGCGTCGTGCACATATATACGTCATCAATGGAAATTTATAGTTTTTATTACGGGATGACATATTCTTACCGTGGGGAATGTTTTTGAGACATATCGTAAACGATACATTATCGCACATGTGAATGGTTGTCTCTCTGTGATAGCCCTGCGATAGACTGGCAACCTGTCCAGGGTGTACCCCGCCTCCCGCCCGATGACAGCTGGGATAGCCTCCAGCCCTTCCGCGAACCTTAAAATGGACTTCTCCAAATTTGCTACTTGTTTTAAATTAGACGTATTGTTAATAAAATGTTGAAGATGGTTTTTCTGGGCATCTACGTTCTCTGTGCAGGTGTGGATGGCTGGCTGGCGAGGAGGCTGCGCCAGACCTCCAGGTTTGGGTCATGACTAGACTTAATGGTGGTCAATCTGGGCAGTGGGATGCTGTGGATCCTGCAAGCACATGAAGCACATTCAATACACAAACACACAGACACCTAGTGGCTTAGGAGATTTTCAGAGATGGAAAAAGTACTCACTTTATTATCAGCTTCATTTTTGTAAAATAAATGTTTTTATAAATGATCAGCTGAATCGTGTTAAAGTATTGAATTTAAAGTAAAATGATTTATTTTCTGAATAAATGAGGCAAAACTAAAAAAGAGCATAGGTGGTCCAGGCTCATTGTGTTCACTGTACCAATGGAATGTGGACAATTGTGACACAGATCACCTCCAAATATGTTCATAGATTGAATCTCTCAAATGTGATCCAATACATCTTTGGGGTGTTAATACCTGTACTTTATGTTACATGTCACCGGCTTCCTCAGGAGAGACGTGTTAATTGTTTTTTGACTGGTGTCCTCTGTCACTGTACTGCAGTGGGGTTGGCTGGTGTATGCACTGGAGTGGTGTGTTGAACACCTCACCTGTGATGTGAGGAGAAAAAGAACAGAAAGAGACTCATTTTCTCATAGATCAAATGCTTTATTGTGCACATACAGCAGATAAAGCTTTACCAGTGCTGCGCAGACACCAGTATCTGGAAGTGGAATGTACTTATGCAAAAAAAACTGTGATGCACTGTGATGTTTGACTAAAATAAAGTGTCAATATCAACCTGTGAAAACACTGTGTCATAAGTAAAAGCCTTGCATTTAAAATGTTACCTTAAATAATACCTAAAATAAAATGAATCTAAGCTTTTTTTTTCTTTCTCAGGAACATATGAAATGCTTTAAAGAGATCACTTAATACTATAGGCGCCAATTATATCTCTCAGCTTATTCATTACGTTTCCAGTTGTTAATAATGTAATCAATTCTAATGAACTCTTATGGGTTTGTTATTTTAATGTAAAATCCCAGCACCTTATATAACTGAAGATGAGAAGGTAGTGGAGGAAAATGATATATAGACTAAAAATATATAAAATATTCAAATAAAAAAATAGTTTAGAACTATATAGGCTCATATTATTTAACCGTTTCTTCCTTATTCTGTATAAATCATGAAATAATATGCATTATACAGCAAAGATCCACTTTTCAAGAAGTGAAAGTCAAAGAACTGAGTGGGATTCAACCAGAAAAGCATTTACTAATTAGTATCATCCATATGAAAGTGTTCTTGTATGTATTTCTTTTTCACTCTGATGTGAATTCATATTTAACTGAACCACGTGAGCGCAAAAAGGAAAATGGTGCACGGTGGTCAGTGATATACATTTTAATGTTTTTGCAGCCAACAGTGAAGCGGTAACAGGACAACAGTGAAAATATCCCCTTGTCGCTGTTGGAAAGTTCACAGCTTTTTCAGCATCTTTCAACTTTGCCCAGTCTTCCCCAGCAAGCACGCCCGCCATACTGCCCCATGGTGGTGGCATCATGATGCTGTGTGGGGATGCTACTTGGCAGCAGGTCCCAGAAGGCAGGAATACACACTGTAGGTAAATCCTGGTGGGCAAGAGAACTACAACTTGGTAGAAGCGGGTGACAATAGAATATCAGTTTTGGAAAGAAAACACTTAAATTGTGTCCAGGTCTACATGCATCTGAGATCAGTCCACACAGACTCAGTGCTGTAACTCCATCCAAAGGTGCATCCATTAAATACTGAGTAAAAAATGGGGTGGTTACGTATGTAGTAATCAACATTTAAACAGTTTTTGACATAATACGTTTTTTTTAATTAACTGACATTACTTTGTAAAAATCTGCTTACATTTTGACAGTTATAAGAGTAAAGGCTAGTCTGCACAAAAAATGGCAGCCACAGCAACTCATCGCTGTAATAATAATTAAAGTGTGGTTAAAAACAAATAAATGCTACAAGAAAACAATGATACGGACAGCTGCCGTCTTGGTCCAACTGAAGTTTATTCTGAACATTGAAAGACAACAACTTACATCATCTTCTACAGTGATAATTAACAGCAGGCTGCCTTTATCGCCCCTCCCCCCTTAGCACTCATATATTAACTCTCAGATAACAGCAGTATTATACACAACCTGGAAGGTAGACAGTAAGAACAGGTTCATACTGGATTAATTTCAGTACAATGTGGAAAGAACAGGGTTAACAGTACAGAGGGATGTGAGACAACTTCATCATCATCATCATCATCATCATTAGCTTCACTCTGGGGATACACCAATATTCATTCACATCTTCCTCTAGAGTCAAGCTGCTGAGCCTTGCTGACTTCTGATTGGACAGTGGCTGGTCACTAAGGTAACTGTTGTCTCAGTGTAACCGTGGCTTAAATTAAAACGACTAGCTGGATTTACTACTCGGCCGAGTGGCTAGCTAACTAGCGTATATACAACCTTGCTGAGCGACCCATTTGGGAGTGGGATATGACCCGATGACTGATACGGCAGCCATTTTGAATACTCAGGTGGGCGAAGCGTACATGGAAGATTAATGCTGCCTTTAGAGCAACTCCTGAGTTTTCAACATGGAAAATGATATGCTCAGTTATACCCAAACAGTGAACCAATAAAATAAATAATAAAAAAAATCTTATAAGTTCTCATATTTGAAAAAGAACAAGGAGGCTAATTCCACAATGTGCTAGCTTGTCAATCAAATGTGCAGCAACATACGTCTATTATTATCATTCGGGGATCAAATTCTTTAAAGAGTTTAAAGAATTTGATCTCCAAAAAATTTAACACATTTTGAGCTACTCAAATCATTGTGGCTCACAAAATGTTGATGCAGGCTACATTTACACAGTAGCTAGTGTTCCACTGATGAGCAGAATAAAAATGCCTCCATCAGAACAGACTGGCCCAATGAGAAGGAGCTTTCAATCAGACTGAGAGGAGTGATATGAACCTCTGAAAATCTGTTCAATAGGAAAACATTAGACCATGTAAATAATAACCATGGAAACACCTGATCTGATGGCTTCTCTGGTTGGAATAACCATTTCTGAGCTTGGTTACTCTACGTGAGGTAAACATCATGTTAGGCGTATCCAGGAGGGACAGAAACATGGAGGTTGCAAAAAAAAAAAAAGGTTGTTCAAGTAATGCTACAAAAACAGAAACATCTTAGTCATCTTCTTCTATTATTTCCTCTTCCAACTTTTATTTCTGGTATATTTGACGCTTCACAGCAGCAGAACCACTTTGTCAGTAAAGATCTAAAGTGGACGATGTTTTAGGGAATGTAAACACCTATATCGGATCATTTTATGTAGCCATCCATGTAAAGAGTTAAGGTGATGAGAATTAATTCATCAGAATGAAGAAACATTGTCCATATAAACGTAGCCCCTGTTGCACTTGGTGACAAGCTTATTTTGACTCAGGATTAATCCAACAACAACAAAAAGCATAAAAATAGTCCGCCACAAATGCATTATTACCTCTTAATTGAGATACATTTTCTAAAAACTACAGTGCCCATGTTGAAAAGAACTGTCTGCTTGTATCTTCCAGGTAAACGTTCCTACTCCAAGTACTCAGAATGGCCGCTGCATAATGATATAAGTCAGTCGTGTCCTGTTCTGCTCTGACATCGGCGATGTTAGAGCAGAACAGGACACATCGGTCTGCTTTGAAAGTGCTGGGAGAGCCGACGCAGAGTAAAGTTGCTCCCTTGGGGTTAAAGTGTGGAGATAGTTCCTATAAAATACATTTAAGCAGTACCGCATGAGCCTGTGCTCAATTTTTGTTTTCCTTTTCCCTGCATAGTGACGGCCACTGTGACAGCTCAACACACAGCAGCAACGTTACATCAGAGTTGAGACGCGTGAAGAAATCTCCCCTGTGTGCATCCAACATAAGAAAAAATTAAAAATAAAAACAAAACAATGCAGAAAAGTTAAGACATTCTTCTTTACAGTACCTCCGTTTTAATCAGCTGTCACACCTGTTCCCTGGGTGACTGTATTTCAGCCATATTATTATAATTAATGCATGTGAAAGGGACATCTTGACATTTGTCTGTAATTCATTCACACCGGACACTTGTCATTTAACGGGGAGTAAAATCTGTGAATAGTTTCAGCTTATTAGCATCGTTAGCACTTCTCCTTAAATCTGTACATATGTAGCACTTTCTGAGATAATGTGGCAAGTGTTCAGTGAGCAAAACAAAACAGAGGAACAAACTAAATGATCTCACAATGTCAAGGTCCCTATACATGCAGTACCTCAAAATAACAAGCCTGGAGAAAGACTTAAATAATAAAATGTTGACTGAACCGCGCCTTTAATTAGCCTGTCCACCTCGACACTTACACGTACGCGCTCATTCACACCGGCAGTCAACCTCACACACAAACACGCAGGTTTGGGTTTGCTTGGGCAAAAGTAGGAGGGCTGGGATTGTCACTGGAGTGTCTGATGAAGCAGGAGGAGAGAAAATAGTAAAGACCTGGATGATCTCAGAGGCTGGACCAGACTGAAGGAGGACACAAGCAGACTGGACTGGAACAGGAAACAGATTTATGGTTCTCATTGCCTGATGGTGCCACATGATTCACGCCTGATGAATGAACACCTCCTTATGGTGGGCATCTGTTAGCTTGGTGCGTGTTACTACAGGGAAAGCACCGAATTTAAGACATGAAACTATATGTAAGACATTTGTGATGATATTAGACGACGAGCTGACAGCTGCACTCAAAAGACCGGCAGAAATGCATCAGGCTGCCAGTCATTTCCAATGAAGATATGAAGCTACATGCTGAACCTTTGACGCTGTGTGACGCCACAAACAGAAGATGAACTGGCTTCAACTTTTGTCAAGCACTCCAATGACGTGGTTCACGAGTTAATCGTTAAAGAGGTGGTGACATTCAACAACGTCAACAGGACAAGTAAATGGTACACTGGTACATTAGAAATCATGACTGAGTCAGCTTCAGTTTTTTTCAGCGCTCCAATGACGCAGTTAGACGTCAAACAATCATATGTAATTGTTTCACCGGGTTATTTTTAAGGTTAAGGACCCCTTCAGCAACACATGACAACGTAGTCAGCCATGCTTGGCTGTTAACTTTTGTTAATTTATTAAGACAACAGAGACCCAGTTGTCGATTTCTGGAATATTAATCTCTGAAAACTGAAATGAGGCAATAACCGCTTTATTTGAAAAAGGCTCAAAAGCTTGTTCAAATTTGCTAGGACTGCACCTGAAAGGAGGAGAATTTATCTGAACTGTACTGCAACAATTAAATGCAACGTTGCTACTAAAACTTTCCGAATAAATCTGTTCATTAAGCCAGATGACCCAAGTCATTAACAGACAGCAGAGAGCATAACGGCAGTGTTCATACCAAAATATTTGTGCTGTCTTTAGCAAATGGGGCTCAATGATTATGTCATACTACAGGAATCAGCTGATATTATATTTCGGTGGTGCACATGTTTCAAAACTACAGATCCTCTTTTGTGATTTGTAATATAAATAAACTCTGATTCAGCTTTCTGACCTTGGTCCTGCCAGATGTAACCAAAGAGGAGGTGATCCGTCATCCGTGACAACTGAATGCTACCGTAAACTACAGGTCATCTTGATAATTTGTTGTTTAACATGATTACACACAGCTTGTTATGTATGCGCTGAGAAATGAGAGACCAGTCCAGTCCCCCTGTCCAGTCTAATCCAGCCCAACTGTTCGGTCCGATTTAAATTGATTGGTTCTAATCCTGCCCAGGTCTCACGGTTCCTCAAACAGCTGGAGGTCCAGCCTGACGACGATCTCTCCCGTGGGGACCTCGTGGAGCAGCAGCCTCTTTGTGATTGGTCCTTTAGAACCCTGGTCCTTTTTTATTTCAGCCAGCCGGATCTCCGTCCTGCCCAAGAAGTCTGGAAAAGGGAGAGACAAAATACAGAGAGGGAAAGAGTGTGATAAAACTGGAAATGAAAGCCATTATCGATCCTGGAGGACAGGTGACGTTTAAATCAGGGTGCAACCATTAGCACTGACCGTCAGGGGAGAACTGGTCCCGTTCAAACACAGTGACACAGAGAACGTCCTGCTCCAGGTCCTTTATAAAAAACTGACAGTTGGAGTTCCACTTAGGATTCAACGTGTCCTGCAAAGAGAGAAAACGTATTAAATGCTCATTATGATAAAAGACCCTGCCATCCAGCAGTTTTAGGAGCTGACTGACTCTCACTAGCTTATGGTGTAATATTTAGTTTACGGTAAAGAGAAAAGGGATAACATGCAACAATGAAATAAATCTAAACCATAACTGTAGTATAAGTTATCCGACCTGCAATGTTTTCGTGATATGGCACTGGGAACCCATGGTCACCTCACAGTATGGGTTACTCTTTCCTGGAAATACAGACAAGGTGGCTACAGACATTATATTGATAATCAGCATCGGTGTCTTGAAGCTAAGAGAAATGCTAACAGCTAGTAGGTAAGAGGCCGGGTGAAAAATGTAAACACGTACCGTGAGAGCGGCAAGGTTTGAGCTCAATTCCCTCCACGATGTTGACCATCAGTCTACCGATGCCTGTAGCCCTCTGAGAACGCACTGAGACAAGACAGATACAGACACAGAGACGTTAGCCGTTATTTCTGGACGTTACGAAGCATTATGACGATGCGATAGCTGATTATCTGGGTATCATGACATCAGTCAGAGGGTGGGATATATTGGGCAGTAAGTGAATAGTTTGTCCTTAAACTATTGATGTGTTAAAGTAGCAGGAGAAACAGTAAAGAGGGAGGACTTTGTTAAGTGCCAAATTGTCAGAGCATTGCCAAAACTGCTGCTCTAATGGGTTGTTCCTGGTCTCCGTACTGTAGCTCAAACCGCTGTAAGTTAATGGTGGTTCTGATGAAAAGGTGTCTATGTTGACTGCTGTCCAAGCTGGTGGACGCAGTGTGAGGCTCTGGACAATGGGAGACATTGGGTCATGCTGTTCAGTGGATGTTTCTGTGACATGTACCTCCTACTGTACCTACGCCTTGCTGCTGACCACATGCACCTTCTTATGGAAACCTACAACCCTGCAAGCACACTTGGCCTTGTTTCAGTCTGTTTTTGGCCATACCATGACGTGGATGACTGAGAACCTTCACTAACTTTAATTTCCTAATGTCCTCTTTCAGCAGGATAATGCTAACCCTAACCTAACCAACAGGGAAAAGGTGGTTTAAGAATGGTTTGAGGAACACAACAAGTTCAAGGTGTTGTTTTGGCCTCCAACTTCACAGATCTGAAAATAATCCAGTATCTGGTCGATGTGTTGGAGATACATGTCCAATACATGGAGGATCCACCTCTCAGTTTGCAGGACTTCAAGGATCTGCTGCTAACGTCTTGGTGTCAGATGCCACAGCACATCCTCAGAGCGCTAAAGGAGTCCACGCCTTGACAGGTCAGGGTTGTTCTGCCAGCAAAACGAGGACTTCCACAATATCAGGCAGGTGGTTAATTTAAGTGGCACAAATACCGAGATATGCCTTCTCCCTCTTCTTCTTCTCCGTCTCAATGAAGAGCTCCGAAGCCGCCTTGATTTTCTGAACCCATGCCGTCCTGCAACAAAGTCAAGGGAAACTCCTGAGATAAAGCTGCGATGCCTCAAAATGAAACAGGTCTGCATCTGCTTGTCTTACCTTTCATTGATACTTTCAGCTCTGAGCGTGTAAACTCTGTCTATGTGCGAGATGTGGAACAACGGCTCATCTCCTGATGGGTCTGTTGGCAGCTTCACTAACACTTCATTTAGAAAGATTGGCTGAAAGGGACAAGAAATGTCCGTTATTACAAGAGATACATGAAAGCTGTTTCAAAAAGGCCAGATGAGCATAAACAGTGAAAATACACTTGATGGCTACAGTGGGACCACAGTTATGTGCACTAGGTGACTCAGGATGGTGCATCACCATCAGGATGGGGAACAAAGTGACTTTTAACATGGTGTGGTTGTTGTGGCCAGTCATTTCTGCTGGGATTTGGTTTACAGGGAAGGGGAGAGCATCTTTAAAGGCACAACAACCTTGAAGAAGATAGGCTACCGTAGCAGGAGACCATACCAAGGGCCACTCCTGTCAGATAAGAACAGGAAACTGAGGCTACAACAAAACTAGACAATAGAAGATTGGAAAAGCATTGACTGGTTTGACGAGTCTCTATTTCTGCCACAACATTTAGAAGCTAGGGTTGCTAACCATGTCCATCCATTCGTGAACTCTTTGTACCCGTTTTCTGATGCCTACTTCCAGCAGGATAATGCTTCGTGTCTCAAATCTAAGTACACTGAGCGTACTCCAATATCTCAGTCCAGTGGAGAACCTCTGGCAGCATGTGCGCCTAATCACTGTGTGCATTTCCAGCTGTTTTTCGTGCAAAAAGTTTGAAAGAGTTGCAATAAGAGTGATATGGAACGTACAAAAATCTACATCAGCAAGAACGACAATGGTTGTTGGTAGGAAACGGACAGGTCTGAGGGTAAACAGCTGGACTGATTCTAGGTGAAAAAATGCAGGAGCAACTCAAATAGCTCAACTTGTTATGAGCGAAGTAAGTACAGCAGTGTGTCATTTCATCTGAATCTAGGCGAATAAGAATTAAGTCAGTTCCAAAGACAAAAAGTGGGTCCAACCCAGTACTAGCAAGTTGTACCTATTAAAGTGACCCCTTAGGGAATCTTGGTTACACGGCAGTAAATAGAATGTGTGTCATCTCACCGTCTTGTACATGCGGTATTGTAGGTGTGTTTTCGAGGAGAACACTTTGTCCGAGCCAGACGAGCCCAGAGGTTTCGTCACCTGAGAGAGGGCGGGGAAAAAAATAAAGATTTACTGATATGCTTCCTTTCAAAATAAAAGTCACTTGAAAATCACTGGAATTAGTCATGATTGAAGCGTTGATGAAAGATGGATTAAGGAAAAGCTCCCAGACTCGCCTGTGTCAGCAGCAGGAAGTCGTTGAACAGGAAGCCGTAGAGCTCCTTGCTGCTTTTGGCTTTAAACAGTTTCCCGCTATGGAGGAACTTTCGGGGCCCGAGACAGTTGGTAACAGAGTTGAACACCAGTTGCTGAAGGAGAGAGGACATGATATCATTTTTAAATATTATATAGTTTAGGCTACAGTATCTTTAAACAGTTTTTATGCTGACAATAAGTGATTTCTTCGTTTAACTGCCCCGAGGACCAAAGTGAAGCAGTTTTCTGTGCATATAGCTTTAGCAGGAACAAAAGATGTCTGCTGGTCTTACTGTTACCTCCGTCAGGCCTTCACACTGAACATGAGCCTGAATCCACTCCAGCCGATCCGAGTTCTCCTTCTCCCTGACGCCCTCGTTCACCTAAAACACACAAACACATGCTGAAGGAAAAAAAACAACAACACACAATGCGTCTAAAATTGCAATAACATCTGTCCTGGATAGTCTGGAGTTTAAATGGGCAGCTTAAAGAACAGTTATGAATGCACCCACAACATACTGAAGACATACGTATTTAAGTAATCTGATCTCAGATCATATTTGGAGGTGGTCTGGGACACATTAAAGCTCATTCTTTTGGTAGGGTGAACACACAATGAGTCCTGGGTCACTTTAAAGACCACCTATCAACAATAGTGCTCGTGCGCAAGCAGAGTTTTGCCTCATTCAATCAGAAAAAAACACTCGGTCGCTTTTATAAATGATCGAGTGAAAAGGAAATGGGCATTAAGTCATGTCTGTTCATTATCTTTTTAAATTAATTTGTCCTTGTGGCATGTACAGCTTGTTCCAAAATGTGCGTCATGTCCCCAACTCTTCATGCCGTGATGCCCATGCGACAAGCAACACCATCTGCAGGTCCAGCAGTAGATAAATAATATGAATATTAACCAGATTTAACAAATGGAAGTATTTAATATGAATACACTGTGTGTGATTGTGGCATTTTAATCATGGATACGACCATGCTGATGGACAGGGTTAAGATTTTTCTGTCACCGTTTCCAGCAGCACAGCTGGGGAACTTACAGCGTGTATGGAAGCTTCCAGTGTTCGAGTTCAAACATGAGCTTTGTGCAGGTAGTAAAATAATGTTTTTGTGAGATAAATAAATACATAATAACTTCATGTGCGTGAACTAGAGAGACTTTACAGCTGGCTCCAAAATATGCTCCCCAAGTCATGACGTCATTTAATATCCTATATTACTACGTCCCAAATGACTTGAGATGCTTTTTAATGAACACAATAAGTTAAAGCTGACCACTTGCAATCAGATTGCCCAGGACGGATGTCAATGCTAGGCCTCACTGCAGTTCGATTTCAGCCTCTGCCCCTTTGCTGCATGTCATCCCCCTTCTCTTGTCTCATTACTCTCAGTAATAATGGCACAAAAGTCTCCCCCTCCCCCCAACAAATATACAACAATCGAATGCTAATGAGTTAAATTAGAGAGTTTGTCGGGTATTAAACAGGAAACTATACCAAGGGAAATCATAAAACATTGTTTTATGATTGGTATAGTTTCCTGTTTATGATTAAACAGGAAACTATACCAAGGGAAATCATAAAACATTGTTTTATGATTAGGACAAAAGTCTAAATCTAACATCAAGATCGGTGAGTGACAACAAGTACGCTGACTCGTGTGTTTGCGTGTTCACCTGTGAGCACAGCTCCTCTGCTTTCTCCAGAGCAGCTTTCAGATGGCTGTGGTCTGGATGTGACTCTGGAGTGTTTTCTAAGATCTGCAATCATTAACAACAGACAGATCAATCAGTAAGTAAAAGACACGCAGATAGCTGTACATGCAGACGGTGACTTGAGTGTGTGCAATACATACATTTTTGATGATGAGTGGGTAGCGCGTGACTCTCTGCATGGGTTTGAGCAGGAAACTGGACAGAGGCATACCCTTGCATCTGGGGTCCATGGCTAACCTCTGACAGACAGAGAGAGAATCAGAATCAGCCACTTTTACATCCAGAGTGGCCTTTAAATCTTCCCTTTTATGCACTTGTTGTAATAGAAAGTTAAATTAGAAGTGAAACCGACAAGAGCAGAATTGGTTTAAGGACATGTGTGGGAGTCTTTGTACTTTTCAAAGCAGCCTTTTAAAAGCAAAAATGCAAGAATTCAAAGCATCAGCTATGAAAGCATTCATTCTGTGGGCACAGTTTCTACCTTGAGGAAGTCTTTGATCTCAGGGTTGTCGTCCGTTTTCTGTTGGATGAGCGTGGCTCCGTTCAGCTGACATGAACAGAATCTGAGCACAAAAGCAAAAAACACCTCATAAAATTAAAGGCATACGCTTAAAGATGGGGCTCAACCAACTTCTTGATCAAAAGACGACAGACGCAACCTGATGTATGGCTGCATGTGAGGAAGCTGGTTGGTCAGGATGTCACCGATCATCTTCACCGGCATCCGATCACCCGACATCTTCTTCCTCACTCTCAGAGCCCTGCAGGCAAATGATCGGTCATTTAGCAAAAAGAGATTGTGCCGACGCCAGCACCAAACGTCAGTGACTTCTAGGTTTTGCAGTGAAAGAAAGGTGACAGGTGACACTTTAACTTGTGTTTCTTAATGGATTGAATTATTTGTTTTTACTTCAGCAGCTTGATGTTGCACATGATGAGCTCCTTCCAGTTGACGAAGATCATGGCCACTTCCTTCTCCGTCAGCAGCTCGCACTCCAACAGAGGTTTGTGGAAAATCTGCTCACAAACATGCACAAGAGTTACTTCAAATCTTAATTATGAGAAATCAGTTCTTGAAGGTCAGGTCACCCATCTGATGGAAATGTGTGTTTTTTTTTGGCTTTGTCTTTAATTTTCACTGAACCCATTTTTCACACTGGTAGCTATATATATGAGCGGAGAAAACTTCATAACATAAAATGACCCATAAAAAGGGGATAAGGAAGGCCACATTAATGGGCCTGTCAATCTGAAGGCTCATAAATGATTACAAATGGCAAAAAAAAACTTCACACATTGGCATTCATTGGAACTTGAACTGAACAATGTCAAGTGAAATACTGGATAGTTTGACTTTTAAGATGTCTGGAAGGGAATTTGAAACATGATGTCCTAATGCTACACTTCTTTTTGTACAGAATCACAAGTTCAAAAAATGTATTCTTAAAAAATGTTAAATGAAATTCTCCTATTTATGAGAACTGTATGGGAGAGAATTTATATATAAAAGAATAAGAAAGGCCACATTGAAATTGTCTTTTCAGTATCCAGTTTTCTGATTATTTAGACTGGACAAATAAAAACGCAACTATGTTAAGTAATCATAGTCACCATTTCCGTATGTTCCGTAGCTTATTTGAGAAGTGACACTGAAGCTTTAACGCATTAAAACATCTAAACTCTCCTAATATTTGGATAGCTGATACACAATTAGTTTAAAAGGAATAAATTCTATGAATAAGAATATTTTTTTTTTCCCTCAAAGCCCATAATATCATAAAAGTATGTGTTCCTGGCCCATATGGAACAAAGGTGCAATTCTACAAATGGCCACTTGAGGCTTCCTCTCAAAGTGAGTCAATGCCCATTGACAGTACACCTTCACAGCAGAAATACAGTCAGAATTTCTCTATTAAATGTACTCGCAAGCCACATCATTTGTAAGCACTTTATTGTTGTTTTTGTTTACCTCCGTGACGAGCTGCAGGTCATTGACATAGTTCTCCTCTGTGACGATCAGCTCGTGGATGTAGCCCTGCCTCTTCCTCTCCATCGGACTCAGCATGTCGAGCAGATGGAGGTCAGCACACCCTGAAATACCAAAAACGCTGTCAATCAAAGATCCTCAACAACCATCTGATGGAGCAAAACGAAAATAATAATTATACCCAAATCACCTGCGTTAATACATACCTGAGGTCAGCATTTAGGCATTTGGAGTAACCCTGGAGGAGAGTATGTCAGTCTGTGCTGTGTTCAGCAAAACCCTGTATGCAAGTCTGTGTGTATTTCTGTCATTCAAATCATGTGTGGGTGTGTTTAGATTAAAGAGGAGTTTATTTAACAAGGCTCATGGCTCAGTTTCTGTCAGAACAAAAAGGGTTCTTTTACATTTTCCTATAGTCCTAAAGTTTATTTTATGGATGTTATTTATGTGACTGGGATGGTTTTGTGGGTGCATGTTGTAAAGTATTGTATATGTATGTTTGTATTTTATTCTTTCAAAAGGCTGCTGCATTTTGGAATTTCGTTGTATCATGCATACAATGACAATAAAAACATTTTCTACTTATATTTGGTCAGACTTATGTATGTATTGAAATATTTATGATAGATTTATGATACTTGTTGCATAAATTTGTTAAAGATTCGGAGCAAAAGTAGAAAGATCCAATTTAATGCTACTGACCTCTAGTGACAGATACTAAAACGGCAGCGCCTACAGATTCTGTAGATGTGCTTAACAAGCCTCCTATAATGAACCAAGATGCAATTGACCTTGTTCAACATTCTAAGTGAAAACAATTAACCTGCAGAAGTTTGAAGTATGAATATATACATTTCTAAACGTATTTTGCAAGAAATTAAGCAAATGTGGGGGGAAAGCGCAGTTCCTCAAATGGCCACTTGAGGCTGGCTCCAAAAAAAGGGTTAAGCTTAAGCTACTGACCCATGGTGACAGATACAAAACTGCAGCCTCAATAGATAAAGAAAAAAAGTGTTATCACTCAGAGCATTTCACCCTACAGATATTAAACCAAGATGTAACTGGCCTCTTTTCCTAAAACATGTCATTCTAGGCAAAACGAATGAAGCTGCAGTTCCTCAAATGACCACTGGAGGCTCCAAAAGTGAGTAAATCCCCATAGGCCCCAGACTTAAACATGTTAGCAGTTGACGTGTATGATTATGTTGCTGTTACTCTAAGGGATGCCACAACGATTTGATTGATCTGGTAGATCTTCGTTGGGCAAAATGAAATCCAAATTCACTCCAAATTTAAAATTCCTCCGCTAAATTTTTGTGGACAGGGGAACTCAGCTCCATTCTCGCGCCACCTTGTTGGCCATTACTGAATTAGTGAAGGAGCCAGGCACAGACGGCTAGAGACGCCACACTGAGCTTCACTTCAGGAAACCTGAGGTTGATGTTAAAGAGGGTTTGTCTATCTTTATATACAGTCCATAGGTAGACATTATGTTCAACCAAGTTTTGTTGGCGCTCGTCTACTCTATTTTCAGTCACTAGAAGGCAGAATAAATGCATAACAAGCTTACTTTAGGAATAACGGTTCAGTGCTCTGTATCTGTACATAAGTAATGACAATAAAATTGAATTTATGTGTCTTTAAAACGTGTAAAACAGAGCATTTCTTACATTTGAGGACGATATGTCTTGTTTAGAATGTGTGTGAGGATGAGTAACAAGGCCAGTCGACAGCAGTCTGTCTCAGAGTGTTTAATCAACAGGACCAGTCAGATTCACCGCTTCATTAAAATCTCCATCCATAAAACCTCAGGGCATTTCTACTCTCTGCATTTGCTGACATTCTGTACATTTCATTCATTCAAACTTGTCCATCCATCCCGCTCTTTTGCATTTCCTTCTGACCATAAAATTCCTCATTCATGCTCTTTATCTCCACTTACACATTCACTCACTCATTCACTCACTCGTTTATTCATGCGCGCACCGACACCAAGTGCAGTCTGGTTACATTTGGCTTGGCTGTTAATCCATTCATCAGAGTTGCTATTTATAACCATATGGAGCATCACCCTTTAACCATTCATAGATTAAGTATAGATCATACAGGGCTTTTATTTTCTTAATAATAAACCACACTAGACCAGAGCCGAGCTTCAGAGCAAAGTGTTAAAAAATACTAAAAAAATGTTAAAAAGGTAAATAAATCCCTCTTCCACCTGCAGCATTATGAGTCCCCCAAAATGTTTTGAACGTAATGCTAACAGGGAGGAAAATGGCTGCAGATGACGGGAGCGCACAGTAACAGGAAGAGAAACAATATTTTTATTAGACAGTGCAATATGGTGTGGTTTAGCTCTGGTCTAGATGGCTCTTTTTTTCTAAACTAAAATACTCCCTCTGACTGTGAGAGGTCTTGACCATCGGTTACCAAACAAACCATTTCCTAGCTGACCCTTAAAACCTGGGTACAAACACAAAGAAAAACAGTTTGTTAAAACCACCGATGGTCTCGACTCGTCAACCAATCAGAGAGTTTCACCTCCAATACTGACACACTGAGGAGCCAATGGGATCCAAGCAGGTTAACAATATTAATAACTCTATTGCTTCATGTATTATATATATATATATATATATATATAAAAGTTCAATAATCATTTCATTCATTGTTTGTGTTTCTGAGGGTAAACATTAACGAAAAAAAAATAATAATCACAATACTGTCAACTGAATAAACTAAACAAATCCAATATGGCAATTAATACTAGTCTGTTGCTATGCAAACAAACAGAGAGGGACAAGTAAATATACTTGGGATGTGTATCACCATGGTAACTGGAAACGTACAGTAATGTGAGCTGCTTAAAAAGTGATGCTGTGCTGTATTTCTACACACAGAGCTGCTAAGTCTGTTTAAACGTCATAATTCAGTGTCCCATCGGGGTGAAATGATTGCACGTGTTGAGGGACGGGAAGCGGAAAAACTTCAAATTGGATGTCTGGTGACAATGAGCTCAAAGACTTTTAAAGGAGGTAAAGCTCAAATGAGTTTAAAAAATATCACCCATTTGTGAAATTGAGCCACAACAAATAAAAACAGAGATGTTTAAAGGTATATTTTGAAATTTTGAGGAAAACTTGTTCAAAATGAACCTGGCACACCTGAAAGGTCATTTTCTTTGTTTAATATGTGCAAAAACACGATGTTCTATGGGTTAGCTTTAGGGATTATTTTAGCACTTCCAGTCTTCATCCTATGCCGAGGCTAGCCACTTCCTGATTCGTCTTAATTTCCCAAAATATCAAAGCACCCTTTGGACTGGAATGATCCAAAGATGGGATGTTCTGTTTGTGACGAATCGTTCCACCCCTGCGCACTTTAGTACCAAATCCGCCTGTGTGTCAATGTCAGTATCCGTCATCTTGGTCTTAGCCCTTCATTCAACAAGTGTGACCGCATCCCATCACCATAGCAACAAACAAAAAAGCAGTAAACATGTAAACAAAAAAAAAAAAAAAAACAATAAACGGATCATTTAAAGTTAATACATGTTCAGAAACTACAGATAAAAACATAATCACCGTGTTTAAACTCTGTACCATGTTGTTCTTTGAGTGTAATTTGGTTAGCTGGTATGCTAAGCAGTTACAGCATGGCTTTTTTGTCTTAGCATCAGGCTAAGTCCCATTCCGGTCGCACTGCTCCCTCTTACGCTTCCTTGTCTCCTTCCCTAGTGGAAGGCAGATGCGAGAAAAAAGACTAACAGGAAAATCATAAAAGGCAGCAGCGGTATGGACTGAAACTTAGCCTTTAGCTGCTGTGGGACACATCTCAATACTGCCTCATTTCCTCTCCTCTCCTTGGGAGTGGGGGGTAAAACAAGAAGCGGAAAAAGAGGAGGAGAAGGAGGAGGAGGAAGAAAAAGAAGAGGGAAGTCTTTGGCATTTAGGAGAGGAGAGTAAAAACACTGAGACTTGTCCTCCAGCAGATAGTGGGTCTTTCTGTGGAGCTGCGGGATGGGAGGGGAGGGGGTTAGTGAAAGGGGGCAGAGCCAGCGCTTTTGACTGACAGGTGAACGAAGCTGCTGAACCAATAGGAGCAAGGGATTAAAAAATAATAAAATAAAATAAAAAAAGAGGAAGGAGGGGGATGAGATGAGCAACTGATTCTAATGACAGAATCTCCCATAAAGCCACAAAATGACCCACTATCCACCTCACCACGCTGTGTGTGTGTGTGTGCACGTATGTGTGGGTGGGTGGGTTAGGTTATATACAGCCTCTGTGATCCCGTCAAAAACATGTTCACCGGTCCAATCTCAGAGAAAGAAGTTCAAATAGTCTTTCTTCAGTCTCCTCCTTTTCCTCCCTCACCTCCATCTCTTAAGATCGCGGATAAGACAGAAAGAGAAGAAGAAGAAGATGAAGAAGAAGAAGAAGAAGAAGAAGAAGAGAAGAAAAAGAAGAAGAAGAAGGATGGAGGAGAAGAAGTAAGGAGGCCTGACTACTGATCTCCCTCCTGTTGAACAGTGCTGTTTGGAGCCAGAGCCTTAGATAAACAGTTTGGCCATGTCCAGTCAGAGCCATGCATAGACAGTTCTCGCCACCACTGGGCGTTTTTAACGTTACAGTCTGTCTGTGTGTCTGTCTGTCTCTCTCTCTCTCTCTGGCTTCTACTGGTGGAGAGTCGCCATTTCCGGGTCATGTGACCTCTTGCTGCTGTCCCATTGGTTGAGTGGCCTAGTGGGCGTGGCCTAGTGGGTCTCTTTGAGGGCTTTGAGGAGAGGGGGGTTCTGGGTAATGATATGATCCTAGAGAGAGGACGACAACAACAACATCAACAAAAACAACTAAACAAAACAACAACAACAACAACAACGACCAGTCAGGTGCTAGGTGGGTGGAGCGTGCAGCAAGACAAGAGAGTGTGGAGGTGTGGTCTAAACTGGCATAGAAATAGAGATTCTAGAGCGGGCAGCATGTCAGCAGGTTGGTCAACTATAATGTCACAATGGCAGCTTTTATTTCAGCTGCCATCACTTTCATTAAACTAAAAACAGAGACACTGACAAAAAAATAAATACATTTTTTTATCATCAGATGATGGCAGTTTGACCAACCAGAGAGACTTCAGCAGTCACACAAGTAGTGTTTTAATCTATCTATAACAAAGTATGACATTTTTGGAGGAAGTTTAGGTTTTGAATCTTGAGAACTTAAATGCTTGGCCACAAAAAGGTGCCAAACCTGCCGATGTCAAGTCCCCTAAAGATTCAGATGCAAGTTAAAACAGTTTAAGACTTGAAAGTGAAAATCTTCCTCAATTGAACAAATAACAATACGACAGAAGAACCTCCCAGATTGACTGCTGAACTAACAACTTGATAATAAACTGATTATTGATTGTTCATATGACCCATGACTGCGCACGTTTCCTCTTTATTGGTCTGTATTTAGAACCACATGTAGCTGTCAAATCAAAAACCTGCAGTCGTAATATTATACTTTGCAACATTTCAAAGCCAAAGCCTTCATATTTTAATATTTTTTTTCTAATCTGTGTACAGTTGATAGTCAGTGACAGCGGATAGGCTGTGAAATGGAATTTAATTCTAACTTGCTCTGCTGGTGTATAGCTATGAATAAAAATTAAAAAAAAATTGTAGTATTTTCCTTATTTTGTTGTGACGCATGAAGACTTATCATTATTGGCATGTTGTATATTATTTGTTGACATTTTATGAACTTATATGGTCGGTCTTCTATTTGTGTTCTATTTACCGATATACGTGGGACTTGTTTCAGAAGCAGCAGTCTTAATCTTTTTGTATGTTCTCATACAATGACAATAAAACTTATCGTATCTTATCTCAAAGCGAATAAATTTGGTAGTATCTGCAGGTCTAATCCCTCCCTCATGTCTATAATAAAATCAAATTAGTTCATTTTTACTGTGCAGGGACACACTAGTGCCACGACATCTCTCTGCTCCGCTCTACAAACTCCAAGTCTATAGTGGATCATGCTCAGGGAACACATGCAGGGAGAGGGGGAAACTGATGGGCGCAAATATACAGTAAACAGACATGCATGCACATACACGCCATACGAACACACACACAGACACCACCCAGAGGTGGTGCATGACTGGGAGGGTTTCAAAGAGGCCCAAAGGAGTGTTGGAGGTGAAAGGTGAAACCAGCCTTGGGTCAAAGAGAGAGGGACAGCATCTCCACACCTGGCTCTGGGGTGTGTTTGTGTGTGTGTGAGGCAGAGTGTTTCTTTCTTTTTTTGTTAGTATGTTCCTTTTAGTGTGTTGAGCACTAAGTGAGGTTGTGTGTGTGTGTGTGTGTAACTTACACTGCGTGCTTGGGTCAGTATCTGTGGTGAGTTTCACGTAGTTGCTAGGGAACAGACCCTCCCTCCCATTGAGCTCTCCTTTCCACCAATCACAGTCGTCTTTGTTGAGCACCGTGATCACCTGACCCTTCTGAAAGGCCAGCTCGTCGTCATTCTGCGCCACGTAGTCGTACATGCCGATCACCTGGCACAGAGCTTCGGGACCAGAGACGAAGAAGACGGACGCAGCGTTAGCGTTTTCAGCTTTAAGGTGACAAAAAGATTGGGTTTTTTACTTTCCTGGTATTCAAGTTCCTTTGAGTTTCATAACTTAATTAAGTATCAAATCTCACAGCTGAATTTTTGAGAAGTTAGTCCTGCACCTCCTTGTTGTGTGGGAACTGTGTGTTTGGTTTATGTACCTGTGCTGGCAGGAGTCAGTTTAGGAGGGGTGGGTTCTGTGGGCGTCGTCTTGCTGGTGCTGGGACTGAGCAGCTTCACATAATTAGCTGGAAACCAACCGATCTGACGCTTCTTCCCCCGCGCCTGGACCAAGAAGAACCAAGCATACCGTTAGTGAACAATCAAAATGTCAATAATTTGTGTGAATAATTTCACTAATAATCTATTTAATTATTTATCAAGATTCTTTCTGCTCATATAATGATCTAACATCAACCAAAATGCATTTGTGTTTACAACTTCTTTTTCTATAACTGAAGATTGGTTGGCTGACTACCATTTTTAGCAGATAAAACTGGACCACAATTCTCTACCTCATTTCATTTAATCACGTAGAGGCCAAGAAGATATTCTAGTTTGTATTTGCGTACCTGAAGCTCGCCCTCCCACCAGCCTCCCGGGTTCTTTTTTCTGATGAGGATAAGCTGTCCTGGAGCTAACGTCAGCTGTTCTGCTCCTGTAGCACTGTAGGGGGCGATCACCTGAGCGATCTCTGAAGGGTTTGAGGGACAAGAAGAAGACAAAGATGCCGTTAGTTCTGCTCCTGTGCCGTCAACAAATTGCACAGTTGTGCATATTTTGACAGAAAATGGACTAGTATAGCATCATAGTATAAATAAACACTCACCAGGTTTCTTCCCAAGGCTGCCTGTCTTCCCTGCTGGTCCCAGAGACTACAGACAGAAATTAAAAATCAGTACAAATATGTTTCTTGTCCTGTGGAAACTCTCGTTTTAGTCCAAATAATCTTTCACCTCTGATGATGAGTCCCGTGGTTTGACATAGTTGGACGGGAAGACTCCAGTCTTTCCCCCGACCATGCCTGTCCACCAATCACCTTCTTTCCTGGTCACCATGACAATGTCTCCTTGCTGGAAACTCAGGTCCCCCTGTTCATTGCTCTCATAGGTATACATGGCAACATATTCTGTACAGATGGACAGTGACGAAGAGAAAACAAGACAGAATTCTTTATTTAAGCTACAGTGTAAATATAAGTCAGCATTAAATAAGTACTGTAACAGAAAGTTAAATACAATAGAAGTCACTAAACACCAGTGAAAACTCCAACACAAAATTATAAACGTTTGAAACTTAAGTTTAAGTACCACCCAAGGTAGGGAAGAGAAACAAATAACCTCAAAGGGAGGTGAGAGCTGCTGCAGCAGGTGACCACCCAGGCACCGCCGTCCTCATAATTACACGCTCTTAACGTTAATTAAAACATGCAACAACCTTGTGTTTGTGTGTTCTTACCTTCTCCAGACTCAGAAGGCTTTGTTGGGGAAGGGGAGGGACGTTTTCCATTGGGTGGGCTCTCCGACACTCCAGATTCACTAGAGAGACAAGGACAAAACCAGTATTATAAATAACACAATACAATTATCATTATTATTATTATTATTTCAAAGTACTGTTACTACTATTACTAACACCATAATCATCTTTAGAGTCTTTTCATGCAAGAATATGATTTATCACTTCACAATCATCCAAGTGAAGAACTTTGAATGATGTTTGAAGCTCCTCAGACAACCAGGTGGTGTCCAGCCTAGAAGTTCCTGTCTCTGTATAAAGATGGATGGCATGCCACCATTTCCCCCCACTATGTAAACGTGAAGCCACAATATTGTGAAAATGGACGCTGTCATCTTGCACTGTTGACACCAAGTACAGCCTGTCTGTGATGAATCTCAGTACACCCACTGAGCTTCTCATAGGCCAACATCTACGTTTGAGGACCGTTCCGATCTTAAATAAACTAAATTTCCTCCCCTCGACATTCATATATGTTTTTCTTCTCTCCCTTGTATCCTCTTAGGTCACTTCTTTGACTGTATTAAGTTCAATAAACAGGGTGGTCAAAGTTAATGTAGTGTGTGAAAAGGGTAGCTCACGCCTGTGAAAACCTGCGTTCTAGAAATGGACTGGTCAGTTCCCATAAACTTTGTAACCCTGTCTGCAATATTTTTCTCCTTTTGTCTTTGTTTAAACACAGCGTTTAGGGTTTATTGTTTCAGTGCAGACTTTGCCCGAGTGTACTCCATGGATCCTGTTTTGAATTACTTTTTTTTTGGAGGTGTGGAAGTTCTTCCACAGAGGAGACAGGTTCAATCACGATTTTGCTTCTTATTTGGCAGCTTTGACGCTAGCAAACCTCTGTTAAAACAGAAGCTGAAGAAGTTTTGATGCTACAAGATGTGATTTTGGTTTATGGCAGACTTTAAATAAATAACCACAAAAGATCAGGCATGGCTAAAAGCTGACATGGATGCTCGTTGCACTTTAATTTCTTAGATAAGAAACTACTGCTTATCTCCCATAGATTGGTTGTGGTCGTCACATGTCACCTGAGCAAGATGGTAGCGTCCATTTAAATGTTTTTATTTTGCTTATAGGGAGCTATCACTGGTCCATCTTTATTTGTAGTTTACGGCCCTGTCTAATAATCGGTAGCTGCCCTCCTGCTAACAGGACCAGATCATACGAGCTGTAGAAAGAAGTGAAACCCAGTACAATGTAGAGAGGAGACCATCTTGAAGTTCTAACTCCAAAAGCAAACCAAGTATGGTGAAGCTAAAGTAGAGTGATAACCTGACAGCAGAACTCTGTTTTTCTGACTGGTCTGTAATCTGAGAAAAAAAAGAGTGAGCTCCCAACATAGATAAACTCATGATGAACATACTCAGTGTGCCTTGACACAGCTTATTTAATCCTACCTAGTGTTTTTGCTGCGTGCTGCGATGCCAGCGGGGGCCGTCATTGTGGCAGAGATGAGCTTGACGTAACTTTTGGGAAACCAGCCTCTTTGTCCAGTCTGAAGTTCACCTAACCACCACATGTCCTGCTGCTCCAACACTGTGATTATCTGCATTAACAAGAACATTAACACTATCAGATCAGAAGGAGAGATGAGATGGTGAGCTGAGAGAGAGAAAAAAAAACAGTAATAAGATCTGTACCTCATTTTTGTTGAAGTTGAGGTGGTTGTCCTTCTTGGCTCTCCAGGGATACAAAGCCTGAGCCTGAAGGCCCTCAACCTTCTCTCCCTGACAAACACAAGCAGCTGGTTAGTAAGACCATAACTGTGAGCTGGAATAATTACAATAATCTTACAACTGAAGTCTGGTTTTATGAACTTGTTACCTGTCCCAGTACTGGAGAAGGAGAGGAACCCGTGGTCATTGTGGCGGGCGTGAAGGCAGAGCGCTGCCGTAGCTGTGCTGAAGGAACACTCAAAGAAGGGTTCTGATTAGATGAAGAGGTCGGCCATGCGTCCCATCCCTCGCTGTCTGATTGGCTAGCCGTGTTAGAGGGCCAACTGGAAACATATGCAATCAAATGACAGGGTTACTGCAGGAATGTTAAGAGGAAACCTGTATGTCAGAATAAGACAAAACCGTACGTGGTGCTGAAGTCAGCCCAGTTACTGTTGGCAGATGATGTGGAGGAGGAGGTGTGCCCAGGTGCTGGAGGAGGTGTCGTCATTGGCTGCTGGGCAGAGGTGGGCGTAGCTGAGGCTGTGGCACGCAGGCTGATTGGCGCTTCACTGTCAGGTATCCGCTCTGCATAATTGGCGGGAAACCAGCCGGTCCGGCCCCTGAGCTCACCTCCCAGCCAACCGGGCTCACCTGTCTGGGACTCATCCACCTATCACAGCAGAGGAGCAGCAGTGAGACAAAGCGTGCGACAGAAACTAATTCACAGATTCAAAAGCCCCCGTTCAGAACGTCCGTCCTGGGGAGTCTGATCACAAGTGACCAGCGTTAACTACAGGTTTCGACAGACCCAGACGGACTGAAGACGCATTTGAGAGATCTGACCTTAGACCACATGTGAAAGTGGTCTGGGCCACACCTGGCCTAGCTGTTAATTACATTTTGTGTGATTCTGAAAGTATTACTGATATGATCGTGTTGATGTATAAGGAATGACGTGGAGTTAAATAA
Organism: Planiliza haematocheilus; assembly: GCA_005024645.1. Classification (NCBI taxonomy): domain Eukaryota; kingdom Metazoa; phylum Chordata; class Actinopteri; order Mugiliformes; family Mugilidae; genus Planiliza; species Planiliza haematocheilus. Next base: position 737,253 of record SRSE01000429.1, read on the forward strand.
ATTTTTTCCTCAACCCTCAAGTTTCCAGGGTTACAGCTAGAATCTTAGTTTTGTGCAGGTCTCAAAAATAACCAACATCTCCAAAAATATCACTGAATAATAACTTGGCGTGTTTGTCAAAGCCATGACGCACACACACAACTGGAACCGTGTAGTTAATTCCAGGTGTGAACACAAAAAGCTGGCCACTTGCGATCGGATTGCAAAGGACGGATGTCAGTGAAAGGTCAGAATGGGGCCATTGTGGAACAGGGCAGCTGAAATCCAGGAAGCAGAATTACCACATTTGTAGTAAACTTGAATTGATTTGTTACTGTTCCTAATGATCATCTAATTTGATGCTAACCTGGACTGTACAATCAATCTGCGTTAACTTCTTCATCTATATTCCTTTCAGTCCACAATGCTGTCTAATACATATTTTTCAGTCCTAATTAATAGGCTCATTGCAAACATTTGTATGGTTTAGTCTTGTAAAACTTGATAAATTGTGAATTTAAACTGTGACAAAGAGAAGATGTGACATGGAATAAATATGCTGAAAAAGAAAAATGGGGAATCTTATTTGTGTAAAGGTTTTACAAGGACAGAAGCTTTTCTTCTGAAAGGTCAGACGGTGAAAATTTATTTTACTCACAGTTAATCTCATCATATTAACCATGAAAATGAAAAAAAAAAACTAAATAAAACATCCATATTTACATTATTATAATGACTTGGTTACAGAAAGAAAAAGGAAGATGCATTCATCCACTGGCAAATGAATGAACATGGAGGTGAGGTGAACCAATGACAGCAAGCGTTCTAGCTTGTGATTGGTGGAGGCACAACACTGGTCGGGGGCAATAACTTACCCATTCCCCCTTCACCTTCAGTGTGCACAGCAGAGAAGAGAGGGGAAAAGTTAATGCACTCACCGTCATTTTGTACACATAAATCCTCTTGTGTTGTGTGTGTGGGAGCGACAGTTTTGTGTGTACTACATACCATGATTACGTCTCCGGGAGCGATACTGATCTCATCATGGCTACGGGCGTCAAATGGATACAGAGCCCTGTAGTAGACCACCTTCACTGACTGCTGCTGGTCGAAGCTGCTGACTGACGCCTTCTGGTCAAATAGGCTGGGACCTGGAACCTTTTCTATTGTCGAGAAAAATGTAAGAAACATATACCAAATGTATCAGCTTTATATTATATCTGTGTAGGTTATCGGTCATCCAGGTGATAGATTTGTTTCTTGAAGATGTTTGCTGATGGAACAGGAGTAAGTCTTTAAGAATTGAAGATGATACTTGGACAAAATGTCTTCTACAAGAAATTCTAGTACATTCATCTTCCGCACCTGCTGAAGCCCAGGGGTCAGCTGGCTGGCTGAACAGCTTGTTCAATTTATCTTGCTTGTCCTTCTTGCTCCTGTTTTCGTCCTCCTTTTCCTCTACTGATCCTGCTCCTTTCCTGCCTTCTTCCTCTTCCTCCATCACTCTCCTCTTCCTCTCCTCCTCTTCCTGAGTCACTCTGTTTAGCCAGGCGTGGGGTGCAGAGAGGGAGGGGGGGCTAGGAGGTTTAGGAGCCGAGCTTCCCGCTTCATCCCTCCAGGCGGCGCCTTCTTCAGATGACAACCTGCGTTGTGTGAGGAGCACATTTGTTTCACACAACAAACAAAAACTCAACTTTTAAATCTGGACAGCTTAGATGACAGTACGTCATTCTTACCTGCTCTCCTGCAGCTCAGCAGATTTCCTCTCGCTTGGGGTGTGCATGTGAGAGTGTGTGTGTGTCTGTGTGTGTGTGTCTCCCTCCTGCTCCTTCTGCTTCTGTCGCTGCTGCCGGCTATGGATCTCCCTCAGCTCCTGCAAATCATCATGGGATACAGGAAGGAACAGCGTTGAGGAGGAAGTGGGATCAGAGGGGCTGGTTGCTACGGGTTACCATTGACAACAAACAAGAACAACAAACACCAGCAGCGGCGGCAGCAGCAAGTCTGTATTAGTCAGGTGACCGAGGCAAGCTCCACCCCTTGTACTGTGTCCCTGGTAATATTGGCAGCTGTTAGACAGGTGAGAAGTTTGCAGATTTTTAAATGGGGAAGCAACAAATTGATGCTTTGATGCAGACGCAATGACCAGCACAAGATCTCAACGGTGGACAGGTTCAAGGCGTAAAGATGGAGGGCGTCATGTGTTGTCACACAAACTGTGTAGAAACTGTTACCTTTGTTATGAGATGGCAGTTTTGTATTATACTGAACTTGGGTGTTTGACTCTTAAGGAAGAATATGAGCAAGGAAAAGAATTTAGACATGATGTCATGTTTATGGCTTGATGTAACACACATAATTCTTCCTGGGTGAGTTAGGGAGACGTTTATTACCTGTATGAATAGTTCAGGCAGTCAATCAGTGTCAAGGGATCCAGTAAAACCACCTTTATGCTCACCAACTTTCTCACTACTGCCAGTATATAATCCTCTTCCTTTTTTCTTTTTTTTTTACTCTTGCGTTTTTGTGAGTGTGGGTTTCTCCCACTGAGAGTCCTGAGCTGCTCAAGCTGGCATAGACAGCAGAACAGACGGGCTAGCACAGTCTTTAAAAGCACTGACTAGTGCTGTCAAAGCCTGTCCTTTCTTCTGTTTCTGCAAAATATATATTTATTTATTGCTATATGGGAAGGGATGTCACTGGAAGTAGGTTTTGTCACTACTGGAGGATGACCCCAGCCCCAAAACTCAGGGCTGCGGTTGTGGCGGTGGGGCGGAGCTTGCACGGGGCACAGCATACGTTTGTGGGATGGGTTAGAAGTAAAACTTAAACAAATAAATAAATAAATAAAAGGGCGGGAGGGTGGGGTGGGGGTCAGGAGATGCTGCGGTGGTGGTGGAAGGAGGGGGAGGGGCAGTTCTGTGTAGTCATGACAACCAGCTGTGCCATTAGAACACACTCTGTTACTATAACAGTACAAGGCAGCTTTCGTGTTTCAGCCAAACAACCAACGTGAGGAAACCTTGAGCAACAAGCAAACCGGTCAGAGAGAAGACAGCAAAACTCTGAATGATCTGAAACAGCAGGAGACAACTGAGACTGGACACACAGACACACACATTCACTCAGACAACATCGGCACAGTGCCCTGGTAGACATCTACTAGCTTCTACATGTCTGGCTGAAACATCATTTGGTAGGCTGTGGCATTATTGTGAAGTGTAGTAAACTAGCCTAGCATAGCAGCAGCATAAAGTCATCTAACTGACTGCTGAACTAGCCTACTAGAGGAGCAGAGCTAGCCGACTGAATGAGTAGTGCGCTACGACTACAAAAGATGTTAAAAGATACAGAGGATGGTCAGGATGGTTCAGGGAGAAGATGAAGAAGAAGTAGAAGCACAATAAAGGAAGAAGTATGGCGAGAAAAAGAGAAGGGGGGCATGATGGGAAGGTTGGGTTGTTGTGTCGACCTTTATAACGTAGTGTAGCCGAGCCAGACACACTCTGACGGCTGACACACACTCCTGTAGCTGACCCTGCTCCTGGTGCTGGAACACACACATGCACACACACATTCATACACACACACACACACAATAGACACAGACACAGTTAATGTTTTAGTCATTATTTACAAGTAAACATAAAATTGAATTAGATTTTTTTGGAAGTAGCTTTCATTCGTCTCTTATTATAACTATTCTTAATTTAGTATGAGACATATCAACAGTTTGCTTGACATAAAGAGCCGCTTAGAAGTATCTGCACGCTTCAGTCCTTAAAGTAGACAAAGGGAACTCAATCAAACTGATGAAACCATTACGCTTAAAATATTATGCTTCAGGAAAATGAGCCAGTAATACATATATGTGGACTGGAAAAGTAAGTGCACTACATGTTCACCTGTTTCCAATCAGTACTCCATTTTGTTGTCTTTGGTCTGAGAGGTAACAGTGGGAGTCAGGGTAAGTTGTAAGCAACTAAAAGCATTTCTCAAATTGGCTAATATTAATGAATCTCTCATCAGAAAAACACACAGAACAACCACGGTGTGCATGGCAGAGTGGGCAAAACCACTGCTCTCTAAAAAAAAAAAAAAAAATCAATTCTGCCTATCTGCAGATGTCTAAACATCCTGCAAATAATAGAGATATTGTGGAATGACCTAAAGCAAGCAGCTTGTATGAGGGAACAAGCCAACATCTTAGTAATGAATCAGTACTGTCCTGAGAAACTGGCTCAGCCACTGTAACGACTAATCGGCAGTTGCTGGAAACATCAAGCTGCTGTTACTGTTGCACAAGTAGGTCACTGGAAACAAGGGTTCACATACTTTTACAACTTAAAGATAAGAACAACTTCATTATTTAGTTGAATAAATACATAGTTAGATATAATAATTCAGTTTAATTTGCTTGAATGGGTTTTCTTTGTCTAGTTTCAGGACTTGTGTGAATATCTGCTGATGTTTTGAGTCAGCATTATGCAGAGATGGTACAAATACCTTTAAACGGCACTGTGTTAGTCTGATGATTTTCCTCAGTGTTTAAACAAAGACAGAGATTGCACAATATATTCCTTGCACAATGAGGAGAGGCCCTTGTGACTCACTGTGATGAGTAATGTGCTGTTACATCTGTAAGTGTCGTTATAGAAACAGGCCTAAAGCTGGTAACAGCCCAGGTGTCAACTTGTTTCAGCGATGCATGAAATAACCCTGAATAGATACTTTAAACGATTTGTACTCATTTATCTTATTAATGATCTGAAAAATCTTGTCTTATGTTGTTGTCTTATATTATTTCTAAGATTTTAATGTTAGTATAAGCTGACACTATTTATGCGAAAAAGAGTGACTCATCAGTGAATCATTTATCTCTTTGGGATTAGTATTAAGTGGTATTAAGTACTGCATGCCTCCTTGTTGGAGATTTAACCAACTGTGACATGTGAGATTAAAAAAAACAGCACACTAGAATCAGTCCATCAGTGTGTGAGTGTGTGTGTCACATCACTCACAACTTGACAATTACAATGAGACCTAAGCTGGCTGCAATACATCTGGCTGGCTGGTGGGGGCAGCACAGAGCAGTACAAAGTGAAACGTCACCACAAATCAGGCTGTTCAAGTCTGGTTTGTAGGTGTTAGTCACTGAAACACCTGTCTGTCCAATTCAAATGCAAACTTTTATGCTCTAGGTGTGACATCACCAGCAGAAGTTTCATGTTATAATTTATATTAGTGTTTATCTTGGCTGCAGTACCACCCCAGTCCAGCAGTGGCAGTGTGCTCTACCTGTCTCCCTCTATGTTCCTCCTGAAGTTGGCGTCGCAGGGCCTCTATCCTGGCACAGTGGTTGGCATAGAACTCACACAGAGACTGGTATGGGCAAGGTGGCAAAAGGCCAGTGGTGGAGATAAATAAAAGGAGTAGAAAATATAGAAGGAAGGGTTTTATTATGTCAGAATAAAACAGGGAGAAAATGAAGGCAAGAAGCAGGAATGAAATAAAGACAAGGACAGCGAGTAGAAGCAGAAAAGATTTGCAGATGAAGAGTCCCGGTGGGTATACAGGACAAATGAGGCAACAGCAGTATGACAAGAGAAGATTTCGGGAGAGGGAGTGGTGTAGAAAGGAAGGCGGAGGGAAGTATAGTCAAACAGAGTTCACATCTCAGTGGTCTGTGCCTCTCATTTGCAAGAATTGCACTACAGAGGGACATGACTGCACTTTACTCCGGAGAGAACCGGTTACCCGAACTGCTGGCTTTGTTTGGTGTTCAGCTGCTTTGCTTTACCAAATCACTGTGTAAATGTGGTCTACACTGAATAAAACGGAGGTCATTAGATTAGCCATTTGAAAATGAATTTATTGCGGCCTGTGTTGTCTCTGCTCTCCTCCATTCCTTCTCATTCTCCTCTCCACTCTGTCGGAGCAGACCACGGGACTGTATTTCCTCTCTTTGACCTGTTTATCACCCTGGTAAATTGTTAGAAAATAAATACAAAGTAAGGGGACAAAGAGTGCTACAGGAAACATTAACAGACCGCTGTGATCCAAATCTGGAAGAACAAAGTCCCTCCATCTTCAACCTTTTTGGCAAAATCTACCCCTCAGTGTTCCTGTGCACAGCTAGCTCTCTCCAAAAAGCAATCAACATTAATACTCATAACAACACACCAACATGAATACCGACACGGTGGGCAGATATAAATGTGAAAACTTTAAAAATGTCATAAACACAAAAATTGTGACAATATTTAGCCACCGAGCTGTGGGAATGAAGTTATGAGAGATGGAAAACAATGCTGTGTTAACAAGCTACTTTAGGGGTTACTTTCTTAAACAGATTTTTCAATTTGTAAGTCATGCATACACTTTACAGCAAAGGTTTATGTCACTTTTACATTTCTATGTTGAATGAACAACTTTTTCAACGGTTTTTAATCTTATTCTAATTCCTTCCACTTCAAACAGTTTGAATAATGATGAATCTGTTTATATTTAAATATGACACGAGTTCATTTATGCTTACTTGGAAGAAACAAGTTTTCATTACCCTGAAATCTCCACAAACACATTTGTGCTAATGTGCTATACTGACCAAAACATTTTTCTGGTACTCTTCAGAGCTTGATTAAACATGTTACACGTGATTAACAGTAAAAAATCAATTTTGCTGCATTAGTTAAATTAGAACTTCTTCTAAAGTTCTTTACGCAAAGTACATGATCATGTGACCAGATTATTATCAGGTATAGCTGCGACTGTCCCTTGCTGTCATATTTTAATCTGTTGGTTAATCAGCCGTTTACCTTCAGTTGGGTGTTGAACGCGTCTATTTCAAGCAGTTTGGCCCTCGTCTCTCTTTCCACAGCATCAAGCTGCTCTCTAAGCTGCTGTCTGCTGGTCTCCTTCTGCTCAACAGCCTTCTGCAGGGACGACAGACTATCACCTGAATACACACAAATACATAGACAGCAAGACTCTGTGTCAGATTCATTGGGCAAAGACATCTTGAGACACAAGTTTGGTTAATGACAGACATTTTACAGAGAAAATGCACTAAGCAGAAAGACAGATAATGAGTACTCCTGCATTCTCAGCATTAATATACTCTAAAAGGCTGAGTATCACTGCCGACTTCCTGAATTAATCTGATTCCAATTCACATGGTCTAATGTGTGTTTTCTATTTAAAATTAAATAAAGGTCCCAAATTATAATGCTATCCAAACTATTAAGAACAATTTCTAAAGTATATAAAATGCCTGCAATCTGATCCTGCATTTTATATCAGTCCGTATTTAGATTACCGTGGTAACACAGATATTGGATTTAGATGCTTTTGGGAGCAATAGGAAAAATAACACATATTTTGAAATATTTCCAATATTATTTTATATTTCCAATTCGTTATGAGAGCATGGTGGAGTAAATTGGACCCTTGTGGGCCACCGTAGTATTAACTGTATGGGAAACCCTGTGTTGTCATTGATTCCAGAGATTTGTGGTACTTCCTTAATATTTTACATCTCTCTTAGCTTTGCTTAGTTCAGCTATTTTCTGCCATCATACTTCTTAAATCCCATCAGTTTTCAGCAGTATCTGTTTTGTTCAGGATCTACCTCATGTACTGATACTGTACTGATCTCAATGTGAGAATGCAGCAAGATTTCTTATGAGAAGATGCAGGAAATGGCATAAATCCATGGATTTTATGAATCAATTGGATCTTTCAAATCAAGTTCAATCTGAATCGGCTAATCTTGGTTTAAACCCAGCCAAATACTGCATATTGCAGTAGTTACGGCCTTGCAATTAGTTTAGTGTATGTAGTACTCACGGTGCAGACTGTTCTGTTGAACCTGTTTCAGCTGGTCGTTCAGACTCTGTTTATCAGGAATTAATCTCCCTAACCACTGCTGGGAGTCCTGCACACAAGCAGAAAGACAGCAGAAGTAATTATCACATATTCCTCTTACCGATTACATATTCTGTACCACATACAAGATTCTACATAATAACTGTCTTATATAAACAAATCTGTTTCCTCCGGTGATTAAATCTAGCAGAAATGAATGTGACATCATCTGTCTGATTAATGACGGACCTGTAGCTGCTGTTGTAGCAGTGTGATTTCAGCAATCCGCGTTTCTCTGGTCTGGTTGGTCTGCTCCACCTCTCTCCGCTGAGCCGACAGTCGAAACCGTACATCCTTCAGTTTACCCTCCAACTGGGATTTCTTGTCATTCTAGAGAAGGAAAAGACAGAGACACAATGTGTAATATATATGTAACACATCTTGATCACAACCAGGAAGTTGAAGTGATCATTTACATATCATATGTCTGTTAAATTCACACTGCTTTAGGTTTGGAGAAACTTTCATATTCATAGCAATTCATCAGAAGCTTTTACCAGTCTTTGATCATAAAAATGTTTTGTTGTCCAAAATGTTTGCAGAAAACCCCTAGATTCTACTGTGTGCATACAGCTTCTCTGACTGTGGCATGATGCAATAGTGTATGCTTCATTACCAGGGCCTCCAGTTCAAACTCCAGGGTCTTCTTCCTGGCTTTGAGCAGCACTATACTCTCTTGCTCTCTGTTTCTTTGTGTCAGAAGCTCCTGCCGGCGTTGACGCTCCCACTCCAGCTGACGCTGGCGCTCCAACTCCCGTTTAGCAGCCTGGAAAAGGCAGGAAGTTTTCATCATACTTAGAGGTGGTGGGGAGCCGTGAAAATCTTTTGTCTGCAGCAGGTAAACTTCAGCTCAACCACCACTTTGCAATTAATGTGCAGAGACTTGATTATTTTCCATCTCTTGGTTTTACCTCTCGCCTCTCTATCTCTTTGCGTCTCTCCTCCTCTCTCTGTCTCTCCAGCTCTCTCTGTTTTTCCAGTTGTTTTTCTAGTTCCTGTTGTCGTCTCCTCTCCTGCTCCAGACGCTCACGCTCCTACAACACAAACCCACAAAATGTAATGTCAGAACAAACAACTATATTACTTGTTGTAAGTTGCCCCAGTGCATCGGAATTTCTTCCTATTCTCAATAGCACTAAATGTGAACAACATACTGCCAAAAGAGATTGTTACAGCGAGAGCACTGTATAATTTATGGCCTTTTATAGATGCCATAAAAATGAGTAAGTCAAATGTTGACGCACACAGCATGGAAATACGAAATCAACAAAGTCAATACCTTTCTTTCCTGTTCCTCTCTCTCCAGAGCAGCCAGCCTCTCCTGCTCTTTCCTCTGCTGCTCTTGCAAAGCTTGACGTCTCTTCTCCAGCTCCAGGTTTCCTCGCTCAAAGTTCTCCCTCTTTTTATCCTCAAAAGTCACTGCAGTAAGGAAAAGACAAAAAGCATCATGTGAGCAGTTCCAAATTAGTATTTTGATGCTAAGTAACGAGTTAATGCAGTTTCCAGGGGCACTAATACACTCTCTACTGCCAAACCTGCCAAAAAAAGTCCCTTCATCTTCAACTTTAAAAGATCCGGAAGAAGAAAGGATGTAGAAATTGATAAAGAAATGGCAAGTTCAGTTTCGAAGCTCTGTCAATTGCTTCTCTTGACAAGAACTAACGTATCTGCATTCATGGTCGATATGAGCTACCACTGGATCAAGTAGTTGGTTAAACTGCACGGAAATGCCTTGACAAGACAGTCTGTCAGACAGTACTTGTCATTGTTTGGATTTGTTGCAATTATAATAACATACATCTGTTTAAAGCAGCATTTGTCCACTACCATGATGACAGGAGTAATAAAAACTTCTCCTTGAGGTAGATTTAAAACAGACTAAAAAGTATGGATATCATGTGATTAATCATATTTATTTTAATCTATAGTTCACATCAAATATTGTCAAGGCTGGCTTGGACAATTCACCTGGTAATCTCTTGTCTTGGCTGGTCTCGGCTTCTTCCTCCACCTCCTCCTGGACGCTCTTCTGATCCGACTGAACGCTGTCACTTCGCACACGCCTGTCACACACAGTGATAAATACACAAACAATCAATACTTGTACTTTCAATGCTGTGACACCACATGACTAAGAAATACATTGTATTCCTGCTGTTTTTGTTTAGAATTTAAAATCGCCAGATGGATTACAACAATTCAAATAGAAAATCATTTTGCAGTTATGATATGTGTAAAAATGTGTTCAGTTATTCAGCTGCTGCTACCAATAAGTTAACAAAGCAGTGTTTACCTGAATGTTGGTGGGAGGTAATCTGGTGGTAACACAGGGGGCAGCGGTAACCCTGACATAGCCATATCTATGAGGTGCATAGCCAAGATAAACTCTTCAGCTGTGAGCTTTCCATCCTGGTCAATGTCTGATAAACTCCTAAAGGGGAAAATTTCACATTTAAAAGACCTATAGTCTCAGATTTTGATAAACATTAAAATGACGATTTTCACTGTACTGACCAGATTGTGGCCAGCTGGCCCTGAGGAAGACTGGACTGCATCAGGATGGTGCGCGCTTGGGGACCTGCACCACAATCACACATCAAGAAACGCCTCAAAAGCTCATTTAAATGTGGAGCAGCAAATATGACAAAATTAATGTTAGTGTGGGGCATACCAGTGAGATGTCCACTCATCATCTTGTCATGGGAGTTGAACAGTTGTCTGTACTTCAACCTGGAGGACTGAGGAACCGCCCAATCAGATGGAGGCTGACTGCTGCGATGAGGAAGAGAATAAAGAGCAGAGTAACGTGAGGTGACTGCAACAGATGAACAACACGTGGTTCATGGTTTGAAGAGAATAAATGAAGCAACAGTGAAACAACAGAAAGATGCAAACAGTTTGGACTCTTTGACGTACACAGCAGCATCAAACGACGGCCCCTTCTGTAACTTGGTACTGGAGCGGTTAAACGAAGAAGACTTGTTGACAGAGGGAGCAGCTGAGGGAGACAGAAAAAAAATAATCTGAAGGACATCTTCTAATTCAGCATCTATACAGACGTAAAGTAATGTATTGTAAATATGACAGCTATCAAATATTATGTGTAAACAGAACTGAGACGCAACACAAACACTGAAATCCTCTTGCTGCTGTGATACCTGGGTGGGAGAAGCCTGAGATGGGCTGCATCATGCCTGTAGGAGGAGCTCCGTTGGCAATGGGCTGTGGGAGGGCAGGCGGTACGGATGAGACGAGCGGGGGAGAGACACCGACGGGAAGAGGCGGCAAAGGGAGTGGGGGCACGCCTGGTAGAGAAGCCGGGAGGGGAGGCATGGGCGGCATGGGTGGCATGCCTGGATAAAAACAGATAGACAATACGTAAATAATCATCACAAGATTTACACAGTATAAAAGTACTGAAATTATGTTTTCATTTTGGAGATTGTGGTTTGTAGTACTATTTTATTGTGTTGTTCCGACAAGTTTCTATTGTTTAGACATCACCATTTTAGTCAGTGGACTAGGCTAAATAACAGATACAGATAACACCCTACACAATAATCATCCAGTTGAATCAACGCTTTCTGGCGCTGTCTCAACATCAACTGAACATTAGAACACTCTGAGATGAGAGCTACAGCACACATCTGAAGGACAGGAATCCATTACAACTTTATCCTGTGTGCATTATAACTTTATTGATTAGCACTGAAGGCTTAATAGACAAGAGGAAGAGATTAGAGAGAATGACCTTTGAAGAGGAAAGACCGACATCATTCTTATCAAATACATCTGCAGATGTCGGGCCAACAAGACAAGATTAACTGAAAGTAGCTGTGACATAAACATAAAGTATTACATCTGTTATGACATTAAACTGTGTGCAGTGTTCCATTTCTATTACATAACTGAAAAAGAAAAGTCAGAGCCACATTGTAGCTATCACAAGAAATTCCAAATTAGTTTCACAGTTACACTCCAAGTCCTGTGTCTGTGTCAGTCTTACCAAATCCAGTCTGAGGGGGTAAAGGCAGAGGGGGCTGTTTCATACTGGGAGGAAGTGTAGGGGGCAGAGGGTGACCCTGGAGTTTCAGCTTGATGAGTTTCATGGCGATGGAGAACTCATGAATGTCCATACGGCCATCGCTGTTCATATCAGCCAGAGCCCTGCAGGTAGACAGAAGGAGGAGGTCATGTCAAATACTAAACTGGAATTACTGTCCTGAAGTTGTTTGTCTCCACTGGACTGTGAGGTTCCAGTTTAAACCCATGTCTGCCCACACTCATTTATCATATCCCAGTCAACCATAACATTATGATCACCTGCCTGATATTCTGTAATTTTGTGCCAGGGTTCATTATCCTGCTGAAACTATGTCAAAGTAACCTCCAAATGTATGAAAGGACTCAAGGCCTCTCGGCCAAACACCATCACACTGCCTCCACCAGCTTGTTTTTGTCCACATGTTGCAAAATATGACCCATTACACCGTAACACCATCGTCTATTGCTCCATGTTCTCTAGTTCTTATGCTCACATGCCCTTTGTTGGCGGCTTCAGTCTTAGACAGGGGCTGGTTTGGACCACACAGCTGAGGGCAGTCTGCTCCCCACGTGCATCAATGAGCCTCAGCCACCCATGACACTGTCATGAGTTCACCTGCATCCCAGGACCACTTTTGGGAGGTACTGACCACTGCAGCTCAGGATGTCTGTTCGTGGTCATAATGTTATGGCTGAATCTACTTTATCTACTGAAGACTGCCAATGAAGACTGAATTTAATAAAAGTGGAGGTAACCATGACAGGTACAGTCTAAGACATGGCAAGAAAAAAAAAAAAACATGTCAGAATATTAAGTATGATTTTCAGAATAGTAAAACTAACAAACCGGCTGTTCAGTATCCGTCAGCCTGTGAGCTAGAAGTACCTTTCAGCTTAAGTAACTCACCATATTTGGGCCAAGATGGGCGGGGGCAGCCCTGATTGGAGGAAAAAGTTCCTGGCCTGGTCACCTAGACATGAGATCACAGCACTTGTCAAAAAACGCAGGCACTTTAATCAATGCTTAAAACAAATGACCATTTGAATGAATTAATTGTGGTTAATGAGGCCCTACAAGCCTTTCCCAGTGCTGACGCTACACGTCTCTCTCTTTGTTCCATTACTGAGCCGTGCTTTCTTATCATTCTAAAGTCTTGGCTGTAATTGGCAACACTTCTTTCCAAATTGAAGCCCAGTCTCCTTAATTCAGACTCCATTTCCGGTAACAGACTGCAAGCACAGAAGACATTTGACACCTGGACATCAAGTTCCCCACATAGCCAACAATAAGGCATGTGACACTGGCCTTGTGCGTGCCCTTATCTCACCTTACCAATGTACTGCAAAGCTATGTGTGGCATCTGGATGGTTACCTGTGATGTATCCCCCAGCAGTCGGAGAGAGGCTGTGAAACTGCTGATCATGTTTGGCTCTCTCATCCACTGAGATCAGAAACACATCTGGACCTAACACACACATGATAAAAAAACACAAACGCACACACAGACAGTTATAACCCAGAAGGTCAAGACAAAGCCAGACACAGACAGATAGAAAAGAGAGGAATAAAGGGAATATGTTAGTCATGTGTTTCAGTTCCTGTTACAGAATTCCTTTTTAGTGACACTTAAGAAGAATGTTAAGCCAGAGACTGATGGGAGGATGAGAGATTACAGCTCAGCACATTCTTAGAGTAATCTAAATAAAAGACTGGACGTCAGTTTGCGTACAGATCTATGAGGATGTCGCTGCACAGCATCTTCATTGAGAATGAAATCTGGCAGGATGATGAGATGTATGACATGCACGTCAGCACATTTTTATGCAACGGAATTTATTTATTGATGCATTAATGTGTTCGTCGGTAAAGGTGAAGCTGATTTAAATGCAACCACGTGGTTTCTAAAAGTTGCATGCACGTAACACAGACACAAGGGTCAATCTCTCAATATCATTACGTCTCCAGGTAAAGTCCATTACAAATAGAGCTTCTTGATGCATTTCAATGTATGCCACCACTCTACTGCATCTAAAGCAGCACTGAGACCAGGCTGAGGCTGGCCTTCATTCAGCAGAGACAAGAATGCAGTTTGTTCTGTGTAGCAGTCACAAATCTGTTCATACTCTCTGGTGTTCAAGCATTTGTATCTGCCTTTTGTCTCCATCTGGTTGTCATCCTGATGGGAAATCTGTCCGCCTGGCTCCATTTTTGTACCAATTAGACACTAATTTGGTTTAATGGGAGCTATGTCCACTCATATGTCCTCATGTATGACTGTATGATGAAATTTTGAAGCTACAGTACTCTCTAAAAGCATACTGTGTGAACTTTTTGCTACTTTAGGCATTAGAATTAGAGACTGAAACACAAAGAGATTAAAGGAAAGATTGGCTTTTGCTGGTATGCCATTTGAGTTATATGTAAATAGCACATCCAGATATCTAAAAGTAGTATTTTACTGTTAACATACATCTGAAATGGTAACTTTTAGTATGTCTGGTTGTCATGTGACTTAACTCTGCTTCTTCCCAATGTGGATTTAAGTTGTGGTTTGTCTTCTAATAGACTTGGTGAATATTACATAGAACACACAAAATTAGCCGGTAAGTCTGAGAAGAAAACATAAAAATCTATTATATATATAATACTGACCTGTGAATGTGGTTGGGAACTGTGCCATGTTTCACTCAGTTCTCTGCAACTACACGACACCTGGAACGATACATTCAGAAAAACAGATGAAGAGTTTTTAACGGATCAATTTCATTCTCAGTTTTATTTATTCCACAATGCCAACAGCATTTTACTGCCAAGGGAGAGAGCCTCTGTCTGCAAGGTCTGCAATCCAACTAAACGCTAAACAGCATGTTAAAAGGACCAAATAGTGTCTGATCACCATCAAAGGTGCTGATACAGTAGACAAACTCATTTGTGCAGGAAATGGTTTTCCAGAACAAGTCTGGAGTTAATTTGCCACTCTTCTGTTTTCTAATACTTTAGTTGCTCTTCTGTGTGTGCTCTATAGTTCAGTGAACCAACATCAAGGAAGGTCAACTGTGTCTGGACCAAAAAGTTATATTCAAACATAAAGTCTACAGCCAACAATCAGCTGGCACGAATGTTCTGAACAATCGGGAAACCATAAGAGTTACTATTAGCAGGAAAACTATCAAGCTAACAACAGCTCCATGTAAAGATGGCCTCTCCTGCATCTTGCCAAGTTGGTAGATGTTTTATTTATTTTAGATGATCATGTTGGTGTGAAAATATTTGTGGATTTGAATGTTCACATTAGATAAAGATAAAACTAAAAAGCTTAACTTTGTTTACTTTCACCACTTCTAATGCACTGGTTCTCTAAGCTGTCACAGCAGTCGCTCTCAAGGACTCTCCTTGACTTAAGCCAACAGTGTGGGACACACTGGAGAAACTGGTGCTCAAACTATGAAAATTAAGCACATGAAAATTTATACCAACATGTTTATGAATCTTATGTTTTCATGTGACTGCAGTGTCGGTCCACACACGGGACTAAACTGTGAGCTGGCCATGCTTGTCCATGTCAACAGGGCAGCCAACCTTCTTTTAAAGTCAGTCAGACAATACAAACTGGAATTTCACTGACTAAATGCCACCCCCCAAAAAAGGGGGAAAAGTTGTTTTTGAAAAGACGGACTCTTCTGAAAATATGCAAAAGAAACTCTGCATTATTATTTTTGTTAATTCATAAAACCTCTTCAAATAACTAAATATCTATTGTGTGTAACATAACTCTGTCCTGGTGGAGGTACACTATATTACCAAAAGTATTCGCTCACCCATTCAAATGATCAGAATCAGGTGTTCTAATCACTTGGCCTGGCCCCAGGTGTATAAATTCAAGCACTCAGGCATGCAGACTGTGAAACAAGACATTTGTGAAAGAATGGGCCGCTCTCAGGAGCTCAGTGAATTCCAGCGTGGAACTGTCATAGGATGCCACTTGTGCAACAAATCCAGTCGTGAAATTTCCTCGCTCCTAAGTATTCCACAGTCAACTGTCAGCTCTATTATAACAAAATGGAAGCGTTTGGGAACAACAGCAACTCAGCCACGAAGTGGTAGGCCACGTAAAGTGACGGAGAGGGGTCAGCGGATGCTGAAGCGCATAGTGCAAAGAGGTCGCCGACTTTCTGCACAGTCAATTGCTACAGAGCTACAAACTTCATGTGACCTTCAGATTAGCCCAAGTACAGTACGCAGAGAGCTTCATGGAATGGGTTTCCATGGCCGAGCAGCTGCAGCCAAGCCACACATCACCAAGTGCAATGCAAGGCGTCGGATGCAATGGTGTAAAGCACGCCGCCACTGGCCTCTAGAGCAGTGGAGACGCGTTCTCTGGAGTGATGAATCACGCTTTTCCATCTGGCAATCTGATGGACGAGTCTGGGTTTGGAGGTTGCCAGGAGAACGGTACATTTCAGATTGCATTGTGCCAACTGTGAAATTTGGTGGAGGAGGAATTATGGTATGGGGTTGTTTTTCAGGAGCTGGGCTTGGCCCCTTAGTTCCAGTGAAAGGAACATTGAATGCTTCAGGATACCAAAACATTTTGGACAATTCCATGCTCCCAACCTTGTGGGAACAGTTTGGAGCGGGCCCCTTCCTCTTCCAACATGACTGTGCACCAGTGCACAAAGCAAGGTCCATAAAGACGTGGATGACAGAGTCTGGTGTGGATGAACTTGACTGGCCTGCACAGAATCCTGACCTGAACCCGATAGAACACCTTTGGGATGAATTAGAGCGGAGACTGAGAGCCAGGCCTTCTCGACCAACATCAGTGTGTGACCTCACCAATGCGCTTTTGGAAGAATGGTCAAAAATTCCTATAAACACTCTCCTCAACCTTGTGGACAGTCTTCCCAGAAGAGTTGAAGCTGTAATAGCTGCAAAAGGTGGACCGACATCATATTGAATTCTATGAGTCAGGAATGGGATGGCACTTCAGTTCATAGAATGAGTAAAGGCAGGTGAGCGAATACTTTTGGTAATATAGTGTATGTTAATCAGATCCAGACCTGCCTCCCTCTGCCTGTACTGCTGTGGCCAGCAGACAACCCATAATAATGTGACACACATTGCAACAGACAAGGACTTAGTGAGGGTGTGTGAGTGTACGTGTGGGTTGCTGACTTTCCCCCCCTCAGTGTAATGTAAATAACAATCTGGTTTCCCTACCAAATGCTAATGAGACCTCCTGTTAAAGGTTCATTTCTCATTTAGCCCAAGTGGTACATACAGATATCCAAAGCACAGTATAATAAAATGTGTTCTATTGTGCTTAGACCAAAAAATAACTCATGGCAAATTTCTTTTTCTGGACATTTTCACTCAGACTATTCCTTCATTATCAAACTGCGCTTGGCCTGTTGAAGAGTATATTGCATAGTGTGTGTGCCCCATTATCATCAGAGTGGGAGGACAAAGTAACCAGCTTAACTAGGTCAGAGGAACAAAGCCCACCCTACACACACACACACACACTTTCAAGGCTGAAACTGAAAGGATACGGAAGCAGCTGAGCAACAAGAACATTTCTCGTCATGCTTAAACTTCTGGACAACCATGATAAAACCAGAACAGGATGCCAAAAAATGACAACAAAATACAGGTGTATATAAATATAGGAGATACTCAACCACAGGAGAGCATGGCTTAAAGACTAACATTTGTGAACACTCAGGAGGTCAGCCACTGCAAACTTTTACTTCTCATTCCACCAAAATCTCATGTGAAGTCAAGTAACAAAAAAAACTCAGCAAATAATCTGCTTGTGGAACAAACTGACTTGTTTATAGTTTGCACAATATCTCACAGCACAGCCAACAGCAGGCGTAATCAGTTGAGTTGTGACACTAGCACATGTAAAATGTTTTTCAAATTCATGTTAACAGCTCACTTCCTGTTTATCATCATAGCGTGCCTCAAATGAGCACAAATTATAAATGCAGTAGCTCAATTAAATTCATTTAAATAAAAACTGTAAACAACTACTGAATAAAATTTAAATTTAAAGCTCTTGTTGTAGCAGTAATATGTATGTAATATCCATTCCCTTGTCATCTTTGTGTACTTGAGGGCTTAATGCTCTCTTTTTTCCTTCATTGTATTTGCAGGATTAGTTTGTATAATTAGAGCATTGGGACATGGCTGGAGTGTTGGTCTGTTATCAAGGCTTGAGCCAGATGCCTGTTTAAGCCCCTCACACAAACACACACTATAAAGACAGTGTCAGAACAGATAGGGATTAATGTTGAGACCCCCGCAAGCATACCTCTTTCCATTTCTTTCACATGTACGTGAATGTAGGTTTACATGTACGTCCACAATAACAACTCAAAACTCTAAGTCCATCATAGTGTGTTAGGATTCATTCTATGATCAGTTCATATCGCTATAGATCAAATTCCACTCAGTCGATATCTTGCTTCTTGCAGAAAACATTTGTGTTCACAGAGAAAGACTGAACAGAAAACTATTCCGTTCACTTCAACTATGCCCTTAATGCAAAGATCAGTATCTTCTCACTTGTGTAATTAGCTGCATAAAAAACAGCGTAACAGTCCAAGAGATGTAGCTATATTGCAAAATAGATATTCATTTGGTCTTTTGTGCAGAATAAAAAGCCAAATCCTCAGGATGCTCATCCCCATTGTTCCACTCTGAAGTAGAGCAGAAAAGATGAGTTGAATAATCAATCACTCGAATAACAGAAAATGGCTTATTGGCTGATTTAGCAAGCACAATGTGAAGGATTGCTTGGTTTCTTTCAGTTTGTTACACAGAAATGTCTGAAAAGCCCTCCTTGGAAACTGTTGAAAAAATGTCAGGTGACTGGATGGACCATCTGTTATAAACTTCAACCAATCAGATCAATGAATGAGCACTGGAGAGGAACGAGAACAACAAGCCCAGGGCTGAAGAAGTTTCAAAGCAAATAATCAGTGTAGTTAGCTATATTGTTAGTATATATGATTCCTGCAGCTTCTGTCACTAAAACTGGCACATAAAAAGCACCCATAGACCAATCCTTCATAGTTTTCTTTTCTTTTTTTTTAAACAGTTGCTTCTCATGGTCATCACCACAGACCTCTGTCACACTGAAACACATCCAGGTTGATTAGTACAAATCACAGTAGTCTAAAGCCTGTCGGATATTAAGGAAGATAATAATAATAATAATAACTGTATATGTGGTCTGATAACATGTTGATGACTGTTAGTGTATTGTTATGCTTCACAATTAGCAAATGGAATTGAGAAGGTGTTCCAAGAATATTAAACAATTAATGAGGTCCTAATTTTTAAAATGTGTTTTTGATTTGATGATTACATATTGAGTGGATGGCCAAACCATGACAGTGTTGGTATTAATAACTGCAGCCTATTCACATCAGCATCTGCCCACTCCCACACATACATGTGCCTTTGTATCTAACATACACCCTCAAACAAACATGCATCGAGGTCTCACTCACACTAAAGACACACCCGCTCTCAACACACACTCTGACACTGGCCCTAAGCTCTGCATCAGTCTTTGTCCAACACACACTTACACATTATTATCACACTGCTGTCAAGTGGTGAAGCCTGATAGGTGACAGGACCCACACACACTCAGACACAAGATTACTGCTGCAGTCTCTCCATCAGCTCCTGCTGCCATCCCTCAGAGTCCCATCCTTCCAACAACATGCTCACCACAGCTAGCTAATGTGAGCACTTAGTAGTATAACTGATAATGGCTCATAATAGAAATAAAACCCAAGCACAACTTTTGTTCACCATCTGACCTCCTTGTTTAACCCTGGACAGGCAGCAGTAGTGATATTTGCATGAATGGTCAATCCAAAAGACTAACACATTTCACTGAAGAGTTCTGAACAAACATTTGCTGATAACACCAGCAATCATTAGACACCGACTTCAGTAACCACAGGCTATTAGTCAAATGGCATGGCTGGCTTTATATAATAGGGATGATGTTAAGTGCCTAGAGTATGTGTTTGCACCAAGCGTGTGAATAGTTTTTATAAAAAAAAGAAAAAAGTCGATGAAACTGGTTATCTACTATGTTCAATTGCTACCTTACCACTTTCATATTTCTGATAGATAACATTATGAAGTTTGACATTTTAAGCTATTGGACTTTAATGAAACAAACCATTCACTGTGTTGAATGAAATTATATTACATGCTACTGATTTATATCATTTGTGGTGGAACACAGAGCCAAACCTCCTGAAAACAGCTGTACTTATTGAACTCTGTCTGATCCTTCTCAACTTTCTAAATAAGAGCTGAAGATGATTTTAATGGTAATATAGATTTCTTGCCAACCAATATCTCAGAGACATAAAACATAACTTGTAATTAAATGAATGAATGTTCAGGAATTGTTACACACATAGTTCAAGTTGCACGGGTTTAAAGAGGAGGTGCCGTAAATTCAAGCAAACATCTGATCAACTACAATCCAAACTGAAATATACACTCATTTGTCAGTCCACTAGGTAAGCTCACTGTGGGATAAATAAAGGATTATCTTATCTATTTTAATATAACTGTCCTGCACTAAATTCCTCTTCACGACATACGTGATGTTCAGTTGATGTTGAAACTGCGTCAGATAGTGGTAAATCAATTAGATGATTATCTTGGATGGTCTATTGTGTGACGCTGTAAAACTAAATTGTATCAAACGCTTAAGTGTTTCTCTTGTTCGCTTTGACCCACAGACTAAAATGTTAAGTGATGAGAACATGTGTCGGTACACCATAATAGATTTCAGCAGAACTACAAACCACAGCCGGCAAAATAAAAACACAGCTCAATGAAGAGCTCTCACAGTTACTTTGAACAAATGCTGAATTACGATAATGTTCATGAAGATAGGATTTAGGCCAAGACTAAGAGGGTACCTAATAAAGTAAAGTTCAGATATTGCTGAAATATGTTAAAGACTTATTTTGATAAATTAAGGTTTTCATCATCACACCTTTTAAGGGATAATTCAATGTATTCATTTATTTTTCTTTAAAAACACAGTTTTGTGGGGATGTTTATAAATGTCTTGTTCCATCTGAACCACAGACTAAACTCAAATATATCCAGTTTAAGATTATTTGCATTAAAAAGTAAAACATATTTACATGAGAGACAGAATATTTACCATTGTGCTTACCTAAACAAATGTGATGATTAATGGATTACCACTGTACGTACACTTAACAGTTTTAGCTCTAATCTAGTTAAAGCCCGGAAGGGTGGACTTAACAAAAACTGACATAGAACACACGTGGTTTTTTTTTTAATGTCCAGTTTGACGCCTTTATGTTTTTATACATTAAAAGCAATCAGTTTTGATGCTGAATCAAATACATATATTGACTACTTTTTATTAACATGGTACTCAACATAATTCAAACATAACTCACAAGCATTTACATCTGAAATCCTCCCACCTCTACCTGTCAGCATCCAGGTTACTACGGAAACCAGTCCTTACTGAAGGTGATTAGTTATCCTTGTGAAACAAAATGCTCAAGTTGCACCAACCCTAATGGAAAAGTAGCTGAGTAGTTCTCAGGAAAGACCGTTCACACTTACAGGGAAGCTCTTTGGCAATTCAGTCTCACTTCCTGCATCATTTCAGATGGACTCGTCAGTGATATGGTGCAACGCTCAACGCCCACGAGCATACATTTCAGGGGCATAATACTATTCTCATATGTTTGTTTTGCCAGGACATGTAGCTGGTTGCTGTGACTAACATCAGGATGTATGTTAGCAAGGCTAACTGAGAAAACCTCCTTCCTGACAGTAGCTCTCTTCCCTTAGCATTGTCAGCAACCTTGTTGATTTATCATCTTCCTCTCAGTTGACCCTACTATTAGACAGGCTAAGGTTAACCACAAGTAACCCCTGTCAATGTTAACGTTAGGTCACAGCCAGGCAGTGCAGATGCAGTGATTTAACGTTAGCACA
Source organism: Planiliza haematocheilus (assembly GCA_005024645.1). Classification (NCBI taxonomy): domain Eukaryota; kingdom Metazoa; phylum Chordata; class Actinopteri; order Mugiliformes; family Mugilidae; genus Planiliza; species Planiliza haematocheilus. Next base: position 759,235 of record SRSE01000429.1, read on the forward strand.
CTAAGCTAAGAGGCTGGATTGCATCGCCTTCCAGTTTCCTGACGCTGTGCTATTGTTACAAAGACCAATGCCAGACACCATCTAAACGAGTTAACATCACAGTCAGAACCGGACATTGGTTAGCTGCAATGATTAAAAATGAGCAACTAGCCGCTGGAACGTTATCTGTCAGGGTAGCTAGCAAGCAGGCTAAGAAGCGAGAAGCTAACGTCAGCTCGTCAGCCCGCTCAGGGACATTCTTTCACATCACCCATACAACACTCTGCTCTTACCTCATAGTTCAGTTTCCATCGTTAAATACTGGGTAAAGTAGCTCGTTGCGTTTTTATGTAACCATATAATGCAGTATCTTCTCCCAAAAATATGCTGGTTTATCACTAAACCCCTTTCCGGTGAATCTCCCGTGGTTCTGAAATCCCGACCGACTGAGGGACAGCTGGAAAATGGGGTAACGCTTCAGACGTATCGCGAGATGTCACAGAACATATGACCACATCGAAGTAATTCCGCGAGAACCTGCGAGCCCTTTTTTCGGATTAGTGGCGCTCCTGCCGTCTGCTGTTTCTTAGAAATAGTATTTGCAAAAAATAATCTGTAAAATAAATATAAGAAGATTAATGAAAAAATAACCATAGCACAAATAACAGAAGAATAGCTTATTTGGTTTGCTGTTGGAAACTGTCAGTTTAACAAGAACAAAAGCATTCATGTATATGAAGTTTTTTTTTGGTTTCTGGAAGAACTGAAACTAGATTTATTGGGAACAGGACCATGTCTGAGGAAGCATACGACCTTTGTCTTGCGAATGAAATTACACAAACTATTAGATCTATATAAATAAATGATAATACAAATGAAATTTAATAAATGCGGAAGATCCATTACAATACATTTTATACAATGTAAATATGCAACTAGCAAAAGTAATGCATCTAGTGTTTAGAATATATGAGACTTCCCTTATAATAATTCAGCAAACATACATTTGCAAGGCTTCATATGATAAGCAAATATATTGGCAGGCCCTGTTAATTTAAGCAAATTACTTACTTTGTGAACGAAGTAAGTAATTCAATTCTGGGAGAAAACTGTCAAATGCTTTGCTTCACTGTGTCAGTGATTTACTTCTTCCAATTTAAATCTACTGTAAAGAGTTTTTATTTGTTAGTATTTGTGTAGTAGAATAGAAATTTCATCCAGTAGTGTCGCTGTTGTAAAAATGTTTACAACGCCAACCAGATTATGTGGCGTAGAAGAAGAACAAGTCAGCTGATTTAAGCTAGTCAGTTTAGCTGTAACTGCGAACTGGCTGTGCCGTTTCTTTTATGCAGGACGCAATCGATGAATGAAAATAACTGTTCTCGGTAATATTTCATGATTTTTAAATACCCCATCTGTTAATTCGTGAATTAAACACGCAGAAGCATGAAAGGTTTGTACTGCCGAGCTGGTGTCAGTGATGCTGAGCCCAGGTTCGTTATTCAGGAAACGGTGAGTTTGACACTGTTGTTCATCAATCGCAAGATGCATTACAGACTAGATCAGAAAATAACTGATAAAATGTCAGTTCATCTGAATGTGTGAAAATATGGTTGCACCTGCAGACATTACATCAACATATAAGATTTTTTTATTGCCAAATCATTCAGGTGTTGTTGAACAACAACTGTATTACAAAATGTAGAAATAGAAAGTGTTTTCATAATGTTTGCCATTTGCATTTTAATTTTTTTTTTTTATATATAGTTCTGTTTTCCTGTATGTTCACAATTTTGTGAATATGACTCTGACAAACGCAGTATCTCTGTGTGTTTCTCTGCAGATTCTCCCAGATGTCTTAGACAGTCATCAGGTCAGAGTTCAGGTGAAGGCATGTGGACTCAGTCCACTGGACCTTAAGGTACTAATACCACTGAAATCAAAGCTGATTCCAAAACTGATAAAAGTTATGTGGAAAAAAGTTATGTGGTCTTATAAATGTCTGGATTGTGATGATTATGACAAGTTTAAACATAATTCACCACATTAAAGAGCCAGCTATGAATAAATTCCTTCATTCAACCTTTTTTCCTATTGAACTTTTTAATGATATCTTATAGAATGCTTACATAGTCGTCTTGATGCAGTCATCTTTTACAAATATGACAAATAAATAACCCAAATAAAATCTACAAAATGAAATATTGCAAGAACATATGTAATACATGTGCATAATGTGACACAAAAAGTAAGTGATCCATAAGTGCATTTTCTCATTTAGGAGATCCATGTAAATTTAAAAAATCTACTATTAAAAGGTTGTTTTTAACTGTGCAGCCGTGTTGAATGAGTGTTGTTTCACAACTTTTGACTTGAATAATCTGAAAACTTGACAGAAATGTATACTGGATCACTGATGATGCCTCTCGTCTCCGTTTATGTGTTGGTTCTAGTTGCTCAGTGATGTGGGGATCCAGAGGGATCTAATTCCTGTTGGCAGAGAGGTGACCGGGATCGTCCTTCAAGGTTGTAAACACACAAACTCAGTTTAGTCTTGTGCTACAAGCCTTTTCAGAATAAATAAATGGGATGTGTAGTGAGAGAATGTTTTGTCAGCACTATTTTAACTGCTCAGTTTTGGTTTTATCACACAGTTGGCCCCAAAGTCACATTCTTCCAGCAAGACGATGAAGTTGTAGGTAGGACAACTTTTAAAAGGAATTCACGGTGATGAGGGGAAGAGAAATGGGGAACGACCTGCAATTAAGGCTGCAGGCTACACTCTTAAAACACTGCAATGTAATGTCAGACACAGTATACTGTGATCATATTACTTAAAATGAGAACTATCAATCAGTGCATTTCCGTATCATTTCATTGTTACAAGTTCATTTATGCTTGTAGTGCTTTTACCAACAAACCGCTTTACAAGACAACTGGAAACCTGGAGTAAAAACTATAATGTAAAATGTAAACTTTAACAATGTTAGATGATATTCTAGTAGTCAGAATAACATGGGTGTCATTATCACATTCATCACATCTTACATCCACCTTCCCTCTCCAGGTATTCTTCCCCTGGACTCTCCGTGCTCGGGACTCTGTGACGTCATTGACGTTGATGAACATTATTTAGGTAAAATATACAGTTTACATACACAGCTGGACAGGCACAGGTAGTACAGTGTGTTTTTTACGCCTGCAACAGTAGTAGTGTCGGCAGGCACACTGTTTTTTAATGTGATTGTTCTCTGTCCACTTTATGGTATTAACTGCTGAAAGAAGTACAATAGTGTAAAAGAGCCTTAAGTTAACAGACTGCCTCCCTATTTTACTTGTGCAAACCTTGAACAAATGACAAAGAAAATTATACAATTAAAAAGATTTATGATGAATTTTCATGAATAAATTCATTATGAGTTATGAAAATTCCTCAATAAACGTGTCTTTATGTTTGTGTTGTCCAGTTCAGAAGCCAGAGAAGCTCAGCTCAGTGTCCGTCGCAGGAGCGCTGCGCGACGCCCTTTGTGCTTACACTGCTCTACACACACACGCTCGCATTTCTGCCGGACACACCCTCCTGGTCATGGACGGAGCCAGCGTACGTATTTACAATACAGAATGTGCAATTTAGAACGATGACTACAACCATCGAGTGCTGGAAGGCCGAGCCTGGCTCGGATGCACATGTTTGTGAATGCATGAGTAATAATCTCTTCTTGCTCCCAAGCCTTTTGGCCTCATGTGCATCCAGCTGGCTTGTTATCACGGAGTGAAGGTTCTGACGACGTCGCACTCTCCACAAAAACACACGTTCTTGGAGCAGCTTCGGCCCAGCGTAGGTGTGTACGGGCCAGTGCTGCGAGGCCTTTATCTCTCCTTTTAAAGCCGAACTTCACGGCTCTCTGGAAAATCTCTGGAAATCTCTGAAAATTTTTAATGGATTACAACTCTTTTCTTAACATTCTTTTCCTGCTCATCTACTCCACTTTCAATCTTTTTATCTCCCCTCTCCTCACCTTCATATTTTCCTCAGGTGTTCAGGATCCTTTAGTAGGTGAGATCTTATTTCTGTCTCTCCTGTACACTTTCTTGCAGCCTTTCTGACTTTGACAAACTTGTTTAAGCCTTCATTTTGTGTCTGATACAGGGATAATGAAGAGTTGCAGAGTTTGTGTTAAATTCAGTACTGTAACCCAAAGATCATTTTTTAAGTAAACGGTGTAATAGAAGATTGAATGAAAGAGCATTTGATCTAACACCTGCTGCCACCTTGTGGACAATGTTAAAAACTGCAGAGTTCACCTTAAATGAGCATGTAAAGAGACATTTGGTTTTTTTGAGCAGAATCAAGATTTGAATAATGACCTAGACTAACTCATCACCTTGTGTGTCTGTATCTTTGTGCGTGAAGCCCGAGTTATTCCAGTGTATAACGACTCAGACCTGCTGCCAGTGGTTTTGGAGGAGACGGGCGGACTGGGAGTGGATATAGTCGTAGACTCTGGAGGTAAAATCACTCCTCATGATGAACTTGTTTTCAGTGATGTCTCGATAAACAAATAACTGCGATGTAAGTCTTCGTCTGACAATCGCAGCATTTCTTTAAATGCTTGTTTTCCCACAGTATTCAAGAACAGAATTTATTTTGCTATGTACTGCCGGCAGTCACAAGGGAGACATATACAATATTAGGAAGGTGGTCACAATGTTATGCCTGATTGGCGTATATGTCTGATTTCTACAAACAGATTCGGTGCCTTTAAATTTCTTTGTGTGTGCGTAGTCCGTCTGCACGAGGAGGAGGAAGAGGAGCCAGAGGAGAAGAAATTACTCCCACACAAACATGACATCATTAGTGTGCTGGGAGTCGGGGGACACTGGGTCACAGCCCACCAAGACCTGCAGGTGAGTCAGTGTCAAGGATAAAAGCAGCATCGTAATGTGACCGTTACACAATCAGATGCAGAATTCACATTTAAAAAAAAAAACATATTCCAATATAAATATGTTGCTGTATTGCTGTTTATATTATCAGATAAATCAAATTTAGCTGTATTAGAAGTACTTTCATTTTCAACACTTTCAACTTTCCTGTGCATTTATACCTGGTGTGTCTTCAATACCTGTTGTATCCATATTTTGTAGCTGGATCCTCCAGATTGCAGATCATTGCATTTAAAATCCGCCTCCGTGTCTTTCCTCAACCCCGAAGTCTGGACAGCTTCGTCAGCTCAGCAAGGAAGATACCTCCGTATCCTGTCCTCACAGAGTGTCATCTAAAACATGCACTTAACTCTTTTTGATATGTATGAGTCTTTAACGGTCCTTTGATTCAGATATTCTGAAGGACATTGTGGAGAAGATGTCAGCTGGGATACTCCGGTAAGTCAAACTCCAGCCATCCACAATTAAAAAAAACAAAAAAACGAGCTGTTATCTAATTTAATCAAATTTATATGATCTGTTTTTCCCAGGCCGCAGCCAGAGGAAGTAGTTCCTCTCTACGAAGCCACTGTTGCCATGGAGACCGTACAGCGTCATCCGAAGAAAAAGGCTGTTGTTCAGCTCTGACCAATATAATCACATTCTGCTCACAATGAAATCACAACAAACAGCCTTTGTTTTTACTTCTTAAATTGTTTTGTTGGGGCGGAAACTCATCACAGCTGCTCTACTATTAGGTTAACAATGAAAAAAATAATTTTTTATGTTTTGCTTGTAAGTAAGTCAAAGTTTTATATACTCACATCCTAAAACATCTTGTGTGATGTTGTAGTTACTGTCTTCTGAACTTGAATGCCAAACATGGAAATGACCAGGGACCGATCTTGTTTTTCTTTTTTTTTTTAATGAATCCAAAAATAAATACATGATGATAAAAGGCATTAAAATCAGATCTGATCCAAAACTGGGGCAAAAAGGAGAGATGCAGCATTTTGTTTACTGTATTTTTAGTTGACTGATCGTAGTATTTGTGCTTAACTGGTGATAAATGATGCTTTTGTCAGAGAAGACGATCTTTTAGCATGCATGAATTCCACTGGGACTCCTGTGGTCTAGCCCATCAAACCTTCCTACTGCTGCCATTCTGAACAAGAAGCAAGCAGGGAACAGCTCAGCCAATAAAACTGGCTTAACGCAGCGACTGTCAGAACCCAGAGCCAATCAGATGTCATCTCACTGGCAGCAGGTTGTCAGGATGTTTCTCTGAGCCTTCCAGTGCCTCAAGACAGCTTCCCAGAATGCACCTTTCTTCCTGCCGCAATGACTTCACCACATCCAGCTGCTCTCTGACTGACTGCTCACACTGTTGCAGGAGGCTGGAGATCTAAACACAAGGCACAAATAAAAAAATATTACCACATCAGGTTACGGTTTGCATAACTGGATAACGGTTTAACGTGTGTGCATGTGCACCTTATCGAGCGCCCTGTGCGTGTCTTGGAGTAGTTGCTGGCAGAGAGTCTTAGCAGTCTGAAAGCTCCACTGCTCCCTCTCGTTACACACCTCCTGGCCAAGCAACACCGCCTTCCACTGGTGACTGAGAAAACATGCGCTCGTCTCAGAAAATGTCAAGTTGCTGTTCATATACTGTTGTCTTGAGGTGCTTTACAGAACCCAGAACCTGAAAACCCCAAGAGCAGCTTTAAGGTAAAGGTGGCAAAAAAAACAACAACCCCGTTTTAACAGGAAGAAACTTTGAGTAGAACCCAGGCCATATGGGAACACCCATCTGTTTGAGGCTGGGTGGATAGAGATGGAAGACGGAGAGCGGAAGAATAAGATGATACATCTGTCATACATACATCTGAATAAAGCACACCTGCAGCGTGACATAAACAAGAGTACAAGATATAGATGATGCGTGTTACATGACAGATTGGTAGTGCAGTACAGGAATAAACAAAAGCACAGGGGCATTAAACTGTCAGTGACAACAGTAGCTCTATTATAGAAAAATGAGCTGGTATGATGAACTATAAGAGAGCGTTTTGGAGAATGATTAGCGTGCAGCTCTGTGGACCAGAAACACACAACTCCAGGCCAGACGGGAGATAGAAAGAGGGACACACAGCAAATATTATGCAGTATAGTAGAAGAACATGAATGCAGGGGTAGCCAGAGAGAAGAAATCAGAGATGAGAGTAGTGCATCATCCCCCAGCAACCAAGGCCTTTAACAAATCCAAGTCATCTATGTGGATGATATGGTACCATGACGTTACAATGAAGCTATTCCAGCAAAAACATTCCTCATAATCTCTTGTTAAAGTTGTTTAGCTACGTGAGTGAAGCCTTACTAAAGTGTCTGTGGCAGGGACAGCAGTCTGAGGGCCGTCATCAGCCTCCAGCTGGGACCTTCGCTGGACACAGTGAGATTACTAGGAGGCAGGAAGAGAAATACGAGCGTCACACGGTGTTATCATACGAAAACAAGGAATGTGAGAATTAATATGACAAACCCTTACTGAAGGAAATTGTTCTCTCTGAGGAACTTGAGCTTTGGATCCAAGCTCCTGTCACCTCTTAGAACATCACGGAGGAGATCTGATGAACCACAGACAAAAGTGACAAGCCAGACAGTGTTACCACATCGGTTTAATATACGATTTTATATTACCCACCCATAGTTGGTGTTTTCGGTGGTGTTTAGGGGTCACAATGGTCACCCTGACTGCTCTACGGCTATGCAGCCCCATAGTAACATTCATCAGAAATAGGACCAAAACAACTTCTTCCAACTACAGGTGGATATCTGATCTCATGAGAGCGTCTGATAGGCAACACCCACGGAGGTTCCTATTTAAACCCCAACTCCCAGACCAGTCTTTTAGAACTGAAGAAGCTACTTGCATGAAACATCTTTAAGAAATAAGCCCAGCTGCCCTTGTTTGTTTTTGTGGATGACTGGGAATAGTCTGGGACATAGTCACTGTGAGTAAAATTTTAAATAATACAACCAACGATACCTTTTATTCTGTGTTATTTTGTCTATTTTATTGACCTGCGTTAATTAAAAATAAAACCAGAGCTGTTTTTGGTGCAGACGTACTGGGAAATATTCTCGTTTCTACACCTTACCTGTATCTACATAGACCACACTGTGGGGATTGGCAGCGGCGACAAATCCGTACTCCAACAACAGTCGCTGGTTATCATGAGAACCGTAGTTAATGAAGGCCTGCTGGTGGCGCAGCGTCCCGGAAACACTCCGGATTTCATAACATCTCGTGGCATCACTGAAACTTGCTTTTACCTGATGAAAGTACGCAGAATAGAAAAGGTCACGGCATCTACAGCGTCTACTGAGCGCTAACCGTTTAAGATGTTGTACCTGCACGTCTGGGCGGTGGTTGAGCAGATCCAGAAACGGAGCTAAAGCATAATTATCCTCTCCGGAGAGGTAGTCGTTGGATGGATGGGACATGAAGACAGAACGTGTGTTGACGCTACACCACGCCCACCTGAGGGAGGAGGAGGAGAGAAGCAGAAAAATTACAGTGACACATCACATCGAATTTCTTGTAGTTTTTACTGAAACAATTGAAAAATGATGTAAAGGCTTGACTCTTGTGTGTTTGTGTACCTAAGTGCCTCATAGGTCAACACATCCTCTGCGGGCTGGCTCAGAATTGGCTGCAGGGACCTGAACAAATAAACCACAGCTCATGTTATACATATACATACAAATACATACTCACATGGGAAGGCTGAGTGTGTGCTTATTTTGGAAAATAAGACAATCTACCAAATACCAAAAACATCACTAATCAAACACTGATTCTTCTTTGTGGTCCTTCCTCTGACAGACTACCTGAAGAGGTCCTTATTCGAGGAGTGGATTTCTCGGACCGCCTCTCTCTGCTCTAAGGCTCGCCGGCGTACACTGGCAGGCAGAACAGATATTACGTCGTCGGTGAAATAGGCGGGACACGTGTAAGTGTCGGGCAGCACATCGATGTAGGGGAACCAGTCAGAGGCCTCTCCTCTGTGCCGCTCACACACCAGGAAGACACAGAGCGCCAAGAGAGGGGAAGGACGGCGCGTCCAGCTACACAGAGGAAAGCGCTTTGGTTTAATCTCGTTCTGGTTCCTCCTGCGCTGTGCAGAGTTTGGGTGTTTACCTCTTGATATGTGGTCCCAGGTAGCTGTCCAGAACAGTGGAGGTTGTGAGGAGACAAGACTCTGGCAGAGAAATGATCAGCTGACCAGGCTGACACAAACGTACGACAGATGTTAGCAATCAGGCATTTTTATCTCATTACTGCTGAGGTTCTTTACATCTTTATTACTTTTTTCTCATGAAACTGACTTATGTCTCCACTACAAAAATGAGTTTAAATGACCTGTACTGCAGCGTATCTAATCAAATACATTGTAATAGATTACCTTTATGGCTTTTAGAGTCTGCAGTCCTCTGCCTGTGTCTGTATGAAAAACGACACATAAATATTGTGGTTACACTTACAGGTACACATTGCTATATCACTATTAAATAAATAGTCTGACTATATCGCTCATCTAACAGGTAAAACGATTGTCTTCAGTTTAGATTATGGAAACAGGAGGAACATCAGAGCCGTACTAGTGAAGAGGGCCGGCTGCAGCAGCGTTGAGGTGAATCCTCGTTGGTGAAGAAACTTCATTAGCCTCACATACTGCGGCTGGTGGCACAGAGAGGCTGAGGGAACAGAGGAAAAGGATGCCAGTGTGCTGAAACTGCTTACTTGTGTAAAGCAGCAGAACAGGAGTGAACATGTTTCTACCTGACTGTATGCAGCCTTCACGTTTCCCTTTTCTCTTCCTTCCAGCCCGTCCAGTTCTACTGCTTTTACCTGTCATGGTCCTGCCTGGACCTGAGAGCCCTTGCGTTGGAAAATACAAAGACACACAATAAATACACTTCAACTTGGACATGTCTGTCTAAACACACATTATACTCTGTGAGACTGTTGAAATAACAAATTATATCCCAGATCTTTTAAGAAGTATCATGAACCCTTTAACACTTATTATCATACTTTCATATACACTCACCAACCAGTTCATTGTGTACACCTTGCTAGTACTGACCTGAACCCAATTCTTCATATCATAGATACAGCAAGGTGCTGGAAACATTCCTCAGAGAGTTTAGTTCATATTGACATGAAAACATAAAGTTTCTGCAGATTTGTGAACTTCACATAAATGATGTTAATCTCCTATTCCAACGCATCCAAAAGGCTTGTTTATTTGATCCTGAAATGCTGATCCATGCTTTCATGTTGTAGCAGTTAGGAAGGACATTGTTTTTTAGTTATTGCTCCCTTTTTACAGTTTCAATCTGTCTCACCATTCTCCTCAGACACTCCTCTGTACCCAAAAGATGGTTGTGTGTGAAAAGCAGAGTAGATGAGCAGGTTTATGAAACATCCAACAATCATGCCATGTTAAAAGTCATTAAAATCTCTTCTCTATTCTGGCTCTTGGTGTGAACTTCAGCAGATCATCTTGGCCATATCTGCATGCCTAAGTACACTGGGCTGCTGCCATGTGAACGACTTATGAATGAATATTGGCATTAATGAGCAGTTAAACAGTGCACCTATGAACTGGCCAGTGAAAGTAGATTACAATTAAACTGAACGATTTCAGTGTACTTCTGCCAAACATTAAATACGAAATACAACAAGGTGAAGCATAATCTTGAGGCTTAAATTAAAAATTAACTTAATCTTAGTAACTAGCAACGTATCTATACGCTTATAACAAGACAAACATGTACACTGCATTGGGAGCTGCATCACAACAACGCTTTATCAATTGAATTACCCTAAACACACGTACATACATCAAAATCTAAGTAAAATACCTATAAACTCTCTTCATCTAGCTTGATTTTCCAGCGGCATGAATAGCTCTCAAACTCATGTGCTCATTTTGTTTTTCCGGGTCTGCGCACTGATGATGCGCACAACTCCACCCACATTTCCTCCTCTTTTTTGTCCCATTTTTTTAGTGTTTTCTCCGCAAATTCATGCATTTACCCGCCGGTTCTCTGTGAAGCTATTCTGAACACCTCCACACCAGCTTAAAGTAAGAAGCAAATGTTTGTCTTCGTCGTTTATTAGCGGTTTCTTTTGTTTTAGTAGCCAGCTAGCTCTTAAGATGCGGTTTAAGATACGTAAACTGAAAGTCAGCGTTATGTAACATGCAAAAGTATACAACATGTAAGAATACCTTTAAACCTGAAATGTATTATAAAACAGAGATTTAACTCTTGACATGAGATTATGTCTTGAACTGCGAGAAATATATGCATAAGATTATTTTCTAATAGCAATAGCCACCCTGCAAATTATTATTACAGTAAGTTTGCATGAAGGTCAAAAGCCATAACAGTGCTGATACTTTAATTTAGTAGTAATTTAGATAGTAAGTAATTTTGTAGAAACAATGCTTTGGTTAAATTTATCTAATGTTTCCACCTTTTAATGTACGTAACAATACACAAAGCATTTGTCTGTGATAGTTGCTACCAAATACGTTGATATTTTTATTATTTTTATTCCAGATTTCTTATTAGGCTAGATTTATTTAGCTTCCACCCTGTTTACACCCTGCAATTGTCATTGTCTATAATACCTTTCCACTTCCTTGGCAGTTTTCCCATTTTAATGGTTTTATAAATAGGACAAGTTCAAATCTTATCTTATTTTATAATTTGTCTGTTTTGATAAGACACTTATGAATGAGACTAGTGAGGAAGGACAATACGACACCTGTGACGGTGAAGGAGTTTACAGCTTGAGCAGATGAGGTGGAAGAGACGACAACAACTGTTTTATAGATCGTCACTAGTTAAAGCTTTATGGGAGAGAAACAGAAAATAAGTCTTGACTACGGTTCACCAATAAAGAAGCAGTCTCCAAAGTCAACAGGAAGAATGCTCTTTGGTCTGATATGATTGCAGCCGAAGATGCTCTTGCTAAATACTGCTTTGAAGGGGATTATCCCTTATTTTACATGTTTTCAGTTAATTGACATTGCTTTGTAGAAACCATTTTTTTTTTCTCTGTAGCCATGTCAAGCAGGGTTGCCGTGGTAACGGGCAGTAACAAGGGCATTGGTCTTGCCATCGTCCGAGCGCTCTGCAAGCAGTTCCAGGGAGTTGTTTACCTCACCTCCAGAGATGTGTATGTACAGTAGCTCACCTGGTAACACACTTTGACCAGACTGATGGTTCCAGACTGATGGTTAGACATACAGTAAACACCCAGCAGTATTCCTATTTTTTTAATTTGTGTGTATTTATATGACATTTACATTTCAACAGATATATCAGAAGACAATCACTGCAACATTGTTTTGTTATCAAAACAATGACCCAATGCAAAGACACACTTATTTCATATTTGCCAAATACTCTTCTATGTGGAAGTTCTATTTTGTTACGTAAATACATCAGAATGTAATAGTAATGAATAAATCAACATTACGAAAAACATTCTTAGATGTTTAATAAGAACTGAAAGCTCTGCTTCATGAGGATGTCTTGTGATCAGATTTAATCAAAAACCTGAAAGGTCAGATTGTCAGTTGGAACAGAATCTCATGTGGAGTAACTACAGATTACAAGGCTGCTAGATTAGCAAATCACACAAGACGTGGAATATAATAATGCAAGAATAACAATAAGCTAAAACCAGCTTTCAGCTTTGCACCTTCTCATCCTGCTGCAGTGGTCGTGGTCAGGAAGCAGTCCAGTCTCTGTCCTCAGAAGGACTGAAGGCCATGTTTCACCAGTTAGACATCAACGACCTGAACAGCATCAAGACGGCTGCAGCTTACTTCAAAGACAAGTATGGAGGAGTGGACGTCCTCATCAATAACGCTGGGATCGCATTCAAAGGTGGGATTACTATCATATATGAATGTGATGAATTATATGCAAAAGAACATCAATACTAATGCTGTGACGATGGAAACATATTGAACACTGGAATAAAATGATCTCCAGCAACATTAACCCCATTCAAACCATATTTGACTATAATCCGACCCATAATTACAGCTCTCTTTTAAATAGTGAATTTAACGTGTTTTTTTTAATGTTTTTCATGAATCAGTAATAATAATTAAAAAATAAAAATGTCAATGAAGAATTCAATTAATAAAGACTAACTAGTTGTCTCGCTCACCTGCAGTCACAACTGTGACACACTTGACTAACAAGTGGGTTAAAAAGCTTTGCATGTCTGAAAGGGCTGAAAACAACCACTTGATGCATTTCAGTATATTTAAACATGCCAGGTTGCATTTATTTGTGTGAAATAATAAGGTATGAATATGACTCATGGACCCTTTGTCCTCAGTGGCAGACACGAGTCCATTTGGTGTCCAGGCCGAGGTGACCCTCAAGACAAACTTCTTCGCCACCAGAGACATGCTGACTCACTTCCTGCCGCTCATCAAAGCTGGAGGTACGAACGCAGACCTGGATCCCTTCTTCTGTCCGTCTCATCAGCACACAAATCGAGCTATGATCTTCAAGAGACACTTTTTGTGTGTGTTTTAGGTCGTGTGGTGAACGTCTCCAGCTTTGTCGGCTCCAGGACTTTGAACAAGTGCAGCCCGGACCTCCAGCAGCGCTTCCGCAGCGAGGACATCACAGAGGACGAGCTGGTGGGACTGATGCAGCGGTTTGTTGACGAGGCCAAGAAAGGACAGCACAAGGAAGGCGGCTGGCCTGACACAGCGTATGGAGTGTCTAAAACTGGACTGACGGTATGACAGATCAGACCTCAGGTTTCTGAAAAGTATAAACTGGGCTAAACCAGACCTCTAACATTTAATAAACTCAATGAAATGCTTCTCTAATGCCACGTTCATATCAGTGATCGTAAATGTATTTGTTTGTCCTCAGACCCTGTCCATGATTCAGGCTCGTCGTCTGTCCAAGGAGAGGCCAAATGACGGGGTAATTTAACACATCAAGAGTCAAAACAGTGTGGAAATCATGTAAAATGGGTGGTTTTGTTTCCAGTGAAGCCCTGTACACGTAAGAGACTGACATTTTTGTTGTGCATTTCTTTTCATATAATTCAGATCTTGCTGAACGCCTGCTGTCCAGGATGGGTGCGCACTGATATGGCTGGTCCCAATGCCCCTAAGTCACCAGATGAGGGCGCCATTACTCCGGTCTATCTGGCCCTGCTGCCGGCGGGAGCCACAGAGCCTCACGGAAAGTTTGTCTCTGAGAAGGAAGTTCAGCCGTGGTGAAACCGGTTCAAGGGAACTGAGCGTTTGGTTATCTGTGATTCTACTTAAGCACTAATTTGCCAAAAACTTTCATATAAAATTAATATTTTCCCCTTAAAGTAATGCGCCGCAGTCAAAGTAGTAAGGAAACATAATATACTTACAAAACCAAAAAAACGGCATAACACTGACTTTTATGATGATCAAATAAATTTGCCTTAACTGGATGGTACTAAATGTTCTGAAATCAAAGAAAATAAAATGTTTTTTTTTTCATACTCTGCTTTTTCTTTAAGATATTTCACAGATTTTATGTCAAAACAATAAATGGGTTGTCATAGATATAACCTACATTCATTTTCTGTAACTGCTTATCCTCTAAAGCCATTGTGTCAAACTCCTGTTAGTTGAGGGGCCACATACAGCTCAATGTACAATAACCTATATAAGCAACGACAACTCCAAATGTTTAAATTTGTTTTAGTGCAAAGAAGTACAAGTACATATTGAAAATGTTTACATTTACTGAGCTATCCTCTCACAAAACATTCATGAACAACCTGGAATTTCTTAAAGCAGTGTCAGCAGTGTCCCGTCACGGTGGTGTAGAAACACGTCCCCTGGCTCCGTCCACGTTCATAAGCATCCAGTAGGTTTTCAGCAGCTTGGTGCACACGTGTTTCCAAACACTGGCTCTGGAGCAACTTCGATTTGTTGCATGTCACATTCATCCGCAGCCAGTGTCGACTTCCATTTAAAATAATTTGTAGTCTATTGCTTTTGTAGTGTGGTCACACTGACAGTCTCAGTCCTGCAAAGTTTTCACTTCTTGTATTTGTACAGCACTTTTCAACCTATTGGTACTCAAAGCACTTTGCAGAATGTTCATAGCAATGTATGGAAACACTGAATTGTATTAAATGTTTAATAACAGGAAGGAAAGCAAAACACAACCATAACATTAAATCCACTGACAGGTGAAGTAAAATAACATTGACCATCTTGTGGCAATTCAATGTTCTGCTGGGAAACGTTTGGACCAGGCACTCAAGTGGATGTTACTTAGACATGTAGCACCCACCTAGACCAGACCAGGCACCCCCATACCACGGCAGCAGCCATCCCCTGCAGGATGCAGTCTGACACAGACGCACACACAAAAACGCTTTAGGAACAACTAAAAACAGAAATCAGGAGCAGGAGGATCAAGAACAGGGGGAGAAGGAACAGCAAGAGTCTAAAATCCAAGAGCTGGAAACAGATGAGTCAGAGAGCCAGCAGAAAAATGTCTTCACAAACCAGGCAAAGACAAAAAGAACAGGAGGACAAAGACAAGCTGGGCAAAAAAGCAACAGCAGAAGGAGCGGAAGAGACAAGAGAACTGGGACAAGAAGGAGAGAGAAAAACTGCAAAAGGGGGAGAGGAAAAGAAAAGAGTGGAGAAGGAGCTACACAGACGAGAGAAGCATGTGAGAGGAACAGGGATAAGGAAGGAGAAGACACTGAAAAAAATGGAGAAAAAGGACACAATAAATGGTAAAACTCTTATCTAAAATTTGTAATATATTGATTTGTCTTGACTGACTTTAATAAGTTTAATTGTCACATTCCACTGGCTGAGAAAGTGAGGAATGATATAGTAATTTTTTTCTTTCCTTCGTCCACTACATTCTGTCTGTATCAATTGTCAGTGTCACAACAACAATCACCTGTGTCTCCAAACTTAACCCTTTTCATGTTTATGATTTCAAGTGACACTGTGACAAGAAGGCCTCTTCAGGTCTAAACAGACTGGGGGGAGTCCCAGGTATTTTAACCGTATACAGGGGGTTGTTCAGTTAATTTCCCAGATTGTTGACAGCAGCAACTGGGTCGTTACCCCACTGGTCATCATGTAAAAGTTTCATCAGTGTTGAGTCATGTTGTCTCCAGTGGATCTCTACTTACTGTTTATTGTTAATCTTCCCCAGAGTCATGCATACATTACTCCAAAAAATTTGAATTTTTGGGAATAACCAAGTGATCTGTGTTTATGTTTCTGCACTGCCTCCAGCATTGTTCTTGTGATTAAGAGAATTTGCTTTTTATAAGAGGTACAATGATAAAACAAATCAAAATTATCAGCCAAACATCTCCACTTCTTTGAACTCATAGATAAATGCTGACATTTCTGTTAGTTCTTTCTCACCTTTTCATTTAATGTACCCTGTGTTGCTCCCATTACGTTTCTGGAGACCTTGATAGATTCTAGAAATTATTTTTCTGTTCTTCTTTTTATAGGCTTCAGTTATAATATCCATCACTTATTCCAATCAACATTTTTATTTATTGTAGACCACCAGAAAAAGTATGTATCAAACCTGACTGTCAATTGATTACGTCTCACCAGAAACAGCTCTTGGTAGACCAATGGCGTCAATGTACACTCAGTTATCCAAAGTACCTCCCGGCTGGGCCATCTTCCAATGGTGGTACGCCCTGTACCCCTGTCACAGAGTATAGCTGAGAAATTCTTAAAATCTCCTACTGCCAAGAGTTGGAATGACATGAGTAACGGCACCTTCACACACCTACCATACCACCCTAGAGGTAGTTTAGATCTTTTTCGGACACGGTTCGGTTGTAGTTTGATTTACACACTATGAGGCGGAAAAGATGCTGTAGCCAGTGGTACTATTGATAGTGTTGGTGCACCACTCGAGGGTCCTTCTAGCACTACTTTGTCACCCAATGTGATATTTGTTAGATGTACTGTTAAGGTAGAAAACACTGTTGGACTGCAGACCATTTACAATTACTGTGGTTCATTTTTCTGAAGTTTTGTGTTGATTTAAGTCCAAACTGTTTCTCATGAGATTTACAGGGTTGTTTCATCCAACCAAAAGTCAGCATTATTAAAAATAAACTACGAAAAAAAATAAGGTCAAGTAAGATTAAAAAAGACAAAACACATCACAAGTGCACTTTGTGATATAAAACTAAACCTTGTGTTTTGAAAATGTAATGATGAACATGAACCAATAATGTTTTCATTTCATACTGTAGAGACAGTCGCAGGATTGTCATCAAACTAATATATGCTTTTGCAATATGGATGGATACACTCCTAAATAAAGAAAACAGACATAATTGTTCATATTTTATAACATACTTTTCTCATTCTATTGATTCGGTTAATTTAGTAAAGGCGGTATATTTAAGGTAAAGGATGAACATGGACCTTATTTATAATTCATAACTGAAATTAGGTTCAGATAATTTCAGTAAAAAACACTTTTATAATCTTGTATAACCTTAAAATCACATTTATTTTAGTTCTCACAATCCTGAAAGACAAAAGCATAAACTGTGAGAGTGAACAACTAGATGATACACAACGTTACAAATGCTCACAATAACCACAAAAACAGAAATCCTGGAGTAATTCCTGAAAAACAAAAGCAAACACTGTGAAAGTGTGCAACTGGACAATACACAACCTTACAAATACTCACACTTTCTCCAAAAGTAGAAATCCTGCGTTTCTTCTGTAAAACCTGAAAAACAAAACATAAAGTCAGAGAGTGCACAAATGGACAATATACAACGTTACACATACTCACAATAGCCACAAAAGTAGAAATCCTGAGAGTATCTTCTGGAAACCCTGAAAAATAAAAGCAGAAAGTCAGAGAGTGCACAAATGGACAATACAGAATCTTACAAATACTCACAATTTCTCCAAAAGTAGAAATCCTACGTTTCTTCTGGAACACCTGAAAAATAAAAGCAGAAAGTCAGAGATTGCACAAATGGACAATTCAGAAACTTACAAATACTCACAATTTCTCCAAAAGTAGAAATCCTGGGAGTATCTTCTGGAACACCTGAAAAATAAAAGCAGAAAGTCAGAGAGTGCACAAATGGACAATATACAACGTTACACATACTCACAATAGCCACAAAAGTAGAAATCCTGAGAGTATCTTCTGGAAACCCTGAAAAACAAAAGCAGAAAGTCAGAGAGTGCACAAATGGACAATACAGAATCTTACAAATACTCACAATTTCTCCAAAAGTAGAAATCTTGGGAGTTTCTTCTGGAAAACCTGAAAAACAAAACATAAAGTCAGAGAGTGCACAAATGGACAATATACAACGTTACACATACTCACAATAGCCACAAAAGTAGAAATCCTGAGAGTATCTTCTGGAAACCCTGAAAAACAAAAGCAGAAAGTCAGAGAGTGCACAAATGGACAATACAGAATCTTACAAATACTCACAATTTCTCCAAAAGTAGAAATCTTGGGAGTTTCTTCTGGAAAACCTGAAAAACAAAACATAAAGTCAGAGAGTGCACAAATGGACAATATACAACGTTACACATACTCACAATAGCCACAAAAGTAGAAATCCTGAGAGTATCTTCTGGAAACCCTGAAAAATAAAAGCAGAAAGTCAGAGAGTGCACAAATGGACAATACAGAATCTTACAAATACTCACAATTTCTCCAAAAGTAGAAATCCTACGTTTCTTCTGGAACACCTGAAAAATAAAAGCAGAAAGTCAGAGAGTGCACAAATGGACAATACACAACCTTGCAAATACTCACAATTTCTCCAAAAGTAGAAATCCTGTGTTTCTTCTGGCAATCCTGAAAAACAAAAGCAGAAAGTCAGAGAGTGCACAAATGGACAATATACAATGTTACACGTACTCACAATAGCCACAAAAGTAGAAATCCTGAGAGTATCTTCTGGAAACCCTGAAAAACAAAAGCAGAAAGTCAGAGAGTGCAACAATGGACAATTCAGAACCTTACAAATACTCACAATTTCTCCAAAAGTAGAAATCCTGCGTTTCTTCTGGCAATCCTGAAAAACAAAAGCAGAAAGTCAGAGAGTGCACAAATGGACAATATACAATGTTACACGTACTCACAATAGCCACAAAAGTAGAAATCCTGAGAGTATCTTCTGGAAACCCTGAAAAACAAAAGCAGAAAGTCAGAGAGTGCAACAATGGACAATTCAGAACCTTACAAATACTCACAATTTCTCCAAAAGTAGAAATCCTGCGTTTCTTCTGGCAATCCTGAAAAACAAAAGCAGAAAGTCAGAGAGTGCACAAATGGACAATATACAATGTTACACGTACTCACAATAGTCACAAAAGTAGAAATCCTGAGAGTATCTTCTGGAAACCCTGAAAAACAAAAGCAGAAAGTCAGAGAGTGCAACAATGGACAATTCAGAACCTTACAAATACTCACAATTTCTCCAAAAGTAGAAATCCTGGGAGTTTCTTCTGGAAAACCTGAAAAACAAATCAGAAAGTCAGAGATTGCACAAATGGACAATACACAACCTTGCAAATACTCACAATTTCTCCAAAAGTAGAAATCATGCGTTTCTTCTGGAACACCTGAAAAATAAAAGCAGAAAGTCAGAGATTGCACAAATGGACAATTCAGAAACTTACAAATACTCACAATTTCTCCAAAAGTAGAAATCCTACGTTTCTTCTGGAACACCTGAAAAATAAAAGCAGAAAGTCAGAGATTGCACAAATGGACAATTCAGAAACTTACAAATACTCACAATTTCTCCAAAAGTAGAAATCCTGGGAGTATCTTCTGGAACACCTGAAAAATAAAAGCAGAAAGTCAGAGAGTGCACAAATGGACAATATACAACGTTACACATACTCACAATAGCCACAAAAGTAGAAATCCTGAGAGTATCTTCTGGAAACCCTGAAAAACAAAAGCAGAAAGTCAGAGAGTGCACAAATGGACAATACAGAATCTTACAAATACTCACAATTTCTCCAAAAGTAGAAATCCTGCGTTTCTTCTGGAACACCTGAAAAATAAAAGCAGAAAGTCAGAGATTGCACAAATGGACAATTCAGAAACTTACAAATACTCACAATTTCTCCAAAAGTAGAAATCCTGGGAGTATCTTCTGGAACACCTGAAAAATAAAAGCAGAAAGTCAGAGAGTGCACAAATGGACAATATACAACGTTACACATACTCACAATAGCCACAAAAGTAGAAATCCTGAGAGTATCTTCTGGAAACCCTGAAAAACAAAAGCAGAAAGTCAGAGAGTGCACAAATGGACAATACAGAATCTTACAAATACTCACAATTTCTCCAAAAGTAGAAATCTTGGGAGTTTCTTCTGGAAAACCTGAAAAACAAAACATAAAGTCAGAGAGTGCACAAATGGACAATATACAACGTTACACATACTCACAATAGCCACAAAAGTAGAAATCCTGAGAGTATCTTCTGGAAACCCTGAAAAATAAAAGCAGAAAGTCAGAGAGTGCACAAATGGACATACAGAATCTTACAAATACTCACAATTTCTCCATAAGTAGAAATCCTACGTTTCTTCTGGAACACCTGAAAAATAAAAGCAGAAAGTCAGAGAGTGCACAAATGGACAATACACAACCTTGCAAATACTCACAATTTCTCCAAAAGTAGAAATCCTGTGTTTCTTCTGGAAAACCTGAAAAATAAAAGCAGAAAGTCAGAGAGTGCACAAATGGACAATATACAATGTTACACGTACTCACAATAGCCACAAAAGTAGAAATCCTGAGAGTATCTTCTGGAAACCCTGAAAAATAAAAGCAGAAAGTCAGAGATTGCACAAATGGACAATTCAGAAACTTACAAATACTCACAATTTCTCCAAAAGTAGAAATCCTACGTTTCTTCTGGAACACCTGAAAAATAAAAGCAGAAAGTCAGAGATTGCACAAATGGACAATTCAGAAACTTACAAATACTCACAATTTCTCCAAAAGTAGAAATCCTGCGTTTCTTCTGGCAATCCTGAAAAACAAAAGCAGAAAGTCAGAGAGTGCACAAATGGACAATATACAATGTTACACGTACTCACAATAGCCACAAAAGTAGAAATCCTGAGAGTATCTTCTGGAAACCCTGAAAAACAAAAGCAGAAAGTCAGAGAGTGCAACAATGGACAATTCAGAACCTTACAAATACTCACAATTTCTCCAAAAGTAGAAATCCTGCGTTTCTTCTGGCAATCCTGAAAAACAAAAGCAGAAAGTCAGAGAGTGCACAAATGGACAATATACAATGTTACACGTACTCACAATAGCCACAAAAGTAGAAATCCTGAGAGTATCTTCTGGAAACCCTGAAAAACAAAAGCAGAAAGTCAGAGAGTGCAACAATGGACAATTCAGAACCTTACAAATACTCACAATTTCTCCAAAAGTAGAAATCCTGCGTTTCTTCTGGCAATCCTGAAAAACAAAAGCAGAAAGTCAGAGAGTGCACAAATGGACAATATACAATGTTACACGTACTCACAATAGCCACAAAAGTAGAAATCCTGAGAGTATCTTCTGGAAACCCTGAAAAACAAAAGCAGAAAGTCAGAGAGTGCAACAATGGACAATTCAGAACCTTACAAATACTCACAATTTCTCCAAAAGTAGAAATCCTGCGTTTCTTCTGGCAATCCTGAAAAACAAAAGCAGAAAGTCAGAGAGTGCACAAATGGACAATATACAATGTTACACGTACTCACAATAGCCACAAAAGTAGAAATCCTGAGAGTATCTTCTGGAAACCCTGAAAAACAAAAGCAGAAAGTCAGAGAGTGCAACAATGGACAATTCAGAACCTTACAAATACTCACAATTTCTCCAAAAGTAGAAATCCTGCGTTTCTTCTGGCAATCCTGAAAAACAAAAGCAGAAAGTCAGAGAGTGCACAAATGGACAATATACAATGTTACACGTACTCACAATAGCCACAAAAGTAGAAATCCTGAGAGTATCTTCTGGAAACCCTGAAAAACAAAAGCAGAAAGTCAGAGAGTGCAACAATGGACAATTCAGAACCTTACAAATACTCACAATTTCTCCAAAAGTAGAAATCCTGGGAGTTTCTTCTGGAAAACCTGAAAAAAAAATCAGAAAGTCAGAGATTGCACAAATGGACAATACACAACCTTGCAAATACTCACAATTTCTCCAAAAGTAGAAATCATGCGTTTCGTCTGGAACACCTGAAAAATAAAAGCAGAAAGTCAGAGATTGCACAAATGGACAATTCAGAAACTTACAAATACTCACAATTTCTCCAAAAGTAGAAATCCTGGGAGTATCTTCTGGAACACCTGAAAAATAAAAGCAGAAAGTCAGAGATTGCACAAATGGACAATTCAGAAACTTACAAATACTCACAATTTCTCCAAAAGTAGAAATCCTGGGAGTATCTTCTGGAACACCTGAAAAATAAAAGCAGAAAGTCAGAGAGTGCACAAATGGACAATATACAACGTTACACATACTCACAATAGCCACAAAAGTAGAAATCCTGAGAGTATCTTCTGGAAACCCTGAAAAACAAAAGCAGAAAGTCAGAGAGTGCACAAATGGACAATACAGAATCTTACAAATACTCACAATTTCTCCAAACGTAGAAATCCTGCGTTTCTTCTGAAAAACCTGAAAAACGAAGCAGAAAGTCAGAGAGTGCACAAATGGACAATTCAGAATCTTACAAATACTCACAATTTCTCCAAAAGTAGAAATCCTGGGAGTTTCTTCTGGAAAACCTGAAAAACAAATCAGAAAGTCAGAGATTGCATGAATGGACAATACACAACCTTGCAAATACTCACAATTTCTCCAAACGTAGAAATCCTGTGTTTCTTCTGGCAATCCTGAAAAACAAAAGCAGAAAGTCAGAGAGTGCACAAATGGACAATATACAATGTTACACGTACTCACAATAGCCACAAAAGTAGAAATCCTGAGAGTATCTTCTGGAAACCCTGAAAAACAAAAGCAGAAAGTCAGAGAGTGCAACAATGGACAATTCAGAATCTTACAAATACTCACAATTTCTCCAAAAGTAGAAATCCTGTGTTTCTTCTGAAAAACCTGAAAAACGAAGCAGAAAGTCAGAGAGTGCACAAATGGACAATTCAGAACCTTGCAAATACTCACAATTTCTCCAAACGTAGAAATCCTGCGTTTCTTCTGGCAATCCTGAAAAATAAAAGCAGAAAGTCAGAGAGTGCACAAATGGACAATACACAACCTTGCAAATACTCACAATTTCTCCAAAAGTAGAAATCCTGCGTTTCTTCTGGAAAACCTGAAAAACGAAGCAGAAAGTCAGAGAGTGCACAAATGGACAATTCAGAACCTTACAAATAGTCACAATTTCTCCAAAAGTAGAAATCCTGGGAGTTTCTTCTGGAAAACCTGAAAAACAAATCAGAAAGACAGAGATTGCACAAATGGACAATACACAACCTTGCAAATACTCATAATTTCTCCAAAAGTAGAAATCCTGCGTTTCTTCTGGAACACCTGAAAAATAAAAGCAGAAAGTCAGAGATTGCACAAATGGACAATTCAGAAACTTACAAATACTCACAATTTCTCCAAAAGTAGAAATCCTGGGAGTATCTTCTGGAACACCTGAAAAATAAAAGCAGAAAGTCAGAGAGTGCACAAATGGACAATATACAACGTTACACATACTCACAATAGCCACAAAAGTAGAAATCCTGAGAGTATCTTCTGGAAACCCCGAAAAACAAAAGCAGAAAGTCAGAGAGTGCACAAATGGACAATACAGAATCTTACAAATACTCACAATTTCTCCAAACGTAGAAATCCTGCGTTTCTTTTGAAAAACCTGAAAAACGAAGCAGAAAGTCAGAGAGTGCACAAATGGACAATTCAGAATCTTACAAATACTCACAATTTCTCCAAAAGTAGAAATCCTGGGAGTTTCTTCTGGAAAACCTGAAAAACAAATCAGAAAGTCAGAGAGTGCATGAATGGACAATACACAACCTTGCAAATACTCACAATTTCTCCAAACGTAGAAATCCTGCGTTTCTTCTGGAACACCTGAAAAATAAAAGCAGAAAGTCAGAGAGTGCACAAATGGACAATATACAACGTTACACATACTCACATTAGCCACAAAAGTAGAAATCCTGAGAGTATCTTCTGGAAACCCTGAAAAACAAAAGCAAAAGGTCAGAGAGTGCACAGATGGACAATACACAACCTTGCAAATACTCACAATTTCTTCAAAAGTAGAAATCCTGGGAGTTTCTTCTGGTAAAACCTGAAAAACAAATCAGAAAGTCAGAGATTGCACGAATGGACAATACACAAACTTGCAAATACTCACAATTTCTCCAAAAGTACAAATCCTGGGAGTTTCTTCTGGAAACCCTGAAAAACAAAAGCAGAAAGTCAGAGAGTGCAACAATGGACAATTCAGAATCTTACAAATACTCACAATTTCTCCA
Organism: Planiliza haematocheilus; assembly: GCA_005024645.1. Taxonomy (NCBI): domain Eukaryota; kingdom Metazoa; phylum Chordata; class Actinopteri; order Mugiliformes; family Mugilidae; genus Planiliza; species Planiliza haematocheilus. Next base: position 783,779 of record SRSE01000429.1, read on the forward strand.
AAAGTAGAAATCCTGCGTTTCTTCTGGAAAACCTGAAAAACAAAGCAGAAAGTCGGAGAGTGCACAAATGGACAATACGCAACCTTGCAAATACTCACAATTTCTCCAAAAGTACAAATCCTGGGAGTATCTTCTGGAAACCCTGAAAAACAAAAGCAAAAAGTCAGAGAGTGCACAAATGGACAATACACAACCTTACAAATACTCACAATTTCTCCAAAAGTAGAAACCCTGCGTTTCTTCTGGCAATCCTGAAAAACAAAAGCAGAAAGTCAGAGAGTGCACAAATGGACAATATACAATGTTACACATACTCACAATAGCCACAAAAGTAGAAATCCTGAGAGTATCTTTTGGAAACCCTGTAAAAAAAAAGCAGAAAGTCAGAGAGTGCAACAATGGACAATTCAGAATCTTACAAATACTCACAATTTCTCCAAGAGTAGAAATCCTGCGTTTCTTCTGGAATACCTGAAAAATAAAAGCATAAAGTCAGAGAGTGCACAAATGGACAATATACAACGTTACACATACTCACAATTTCTCCAAAAGTAGAAATCCTGGGAGTTTCTTCTGGAAAACCTGAAAAATAAAAGCAGAAAGTCAGAGAGTGCACAAATGGACAATACAAAACCTTACAAATACTCACAATTTCTCCAAAAGTAGAAATCCTGGGAGTTTCTTCTGGTAAAACCTGAAAAACAAATCAGAAAGTCAGAGATTGCACGAATGGACAATACACAAACTTGCAAATACTCACAATTTCTCCAAAAGAACAAATCCTGGGAGTTTCTTCTGGAAAACCTGAAAAACAAAAGCAAAAAGTCAGAGAGTGCACAAATGGACAATACACAACCTTGCAAATACTCACAATTTCTCCAAAAGTAGAAATCCTGAGAGTATCTTCTGGAAACCCTGAAAAACAAAAGCAGAAAGTCAGAGAGTGCACAAATGGACAATATACAATGTTACACATACTCACAATAGCCACAAAAGTAGAAATCCTGAGAGTATCTTCTGGAAACCTTGAAAAACAAAAGCAAAAAGTCAGAGAGTGCACAAATGGACAATACACAACCTTGCAAATACTCACAATTTCTCCAAAAGTAGAAATCCTGGGAGTTTCTTCTGGAAACCCTGAAAAACAAAAGCAAAAAGTCAGAGAGTGTACAAATGGACAATACACAACCTTGCAAATACTCACAATTTCTCCAAAAGTAGAAATCCTGGGAGTATCTTCTGGAAAAACCTGAAAAATAAAAGCAGAAAGTCAGAGAGTGCACAAATGGACAATACACAACCTTACAAATACTCACAATTTCTCCAAAAGTAGAAATCCTGGGAGTTTCTTCTGGTAAAACCTGAAAAACAAATCAGAAAGTCAGAGATTGCATGAATGGACAATACACAAACTTGCAAATACTCACAATTTCTCCAAAAGTAGAAATCCTGGGAGTTTCTTCTGGAAACCCTGAAAAACAAAAGCAGAAAGTCAGAGAGTGCACAAATGGACAATATACAATTAGGCCGTAAGGTCAACCACGAAAAGTCTTTCAGAAATTGGATTCCGCTCCACCGTCTGCGAACTACACGATCTTTAGTTGATAAAAAAGATAAAGTTATTTAGAGCTCACAGCAAAAAGTTCGTCGCAAAAAATCCTGCCCGATCTTTACGGCGAGGCATTTTACACAGGACTAGTTTCTACCTGGCGTATTAACATTTTGGTCCGCGAGAGGTGGCACGGTCGACACGTGACCTCGATAGACCAATAGGCTTGCTCCATTTGATAAACAGAAACAGCAACATGGCGGCCTCCCGTGTTTTATCAAACCTTACCTTTATAAACATAACTCGAAAAGTTATGGACGGATTTGGATGAAATTTTCAGGAAATGTCCGCGATGGGACCGGGAACAAAAAAAATAAAATTAGGGGGGACGGATCGCCGTGCAATAGATATGCCATATTCGCGACTGTAATAACGAGACAATAACACTCGCGCAGTTGTCAGCTGCAGTCTGTCATCAGAGGAGTGTGTGTGTATATTATTTGGAAAATGGTTTGAGTGAATAATTTCAACAAGAAAGGATGTGAACACTTTTCAGTATATAAAAAACCACACTGGCATTGATTAAAACTGCTATTTGAAGTTAATAAAAGTCATTAAAGTTTATGATTTAACAGTTATTTGTGTTCATTTGTATCCCTATTTTCAGAGGTTTCATTATATGGTGCTTTGGTATATATTTCATTACGTGGCTATTGTATATGAAATTATTATGTGATTAATTGCTCAGTGTCTAGTGCCCTGGGCACCAGTGCTGCTCAACACTCAAATATACAAATCAATCCATCCATCAATCAGTCATTTATTCACTCATAACAAAAAACACTAATCAACCATAAAAACAGTCCTAAAAACATATATACATACAGCATATAAAACAGCATAAGCATAAGAAATGAATGGTAGTATTAATGGTAAAAATAAGAATGCAATGCAATACAATCCTGAAAAACAAACAAACATCTACACGCAAAAACAACTAGGTCAAGATAAAAAGTTTCTTACAGGGAATCCTCTGCTCCCGTTATTTGCTGTTGAAGCTAGTCGTGTGTGTGTGTGTGTGTGTGTGTGACATTCTAATCCTCACTGTCAGTGTCAGGGCAGTTGTCATCTTCCTTCTCCTCAATTTCCCTTGTGTTTGAACACTTAAAACACTTGCACAAGTCCGTGCAACAGAGTCCTGCAGATACACAGGAACATCTTGTTGTCTTACAGCCACTCCCTTTACAACTGCAGTAAGTATGTATACCAATCAAGGCTGCACACACACTGGTTCCAAGAGCTGATGACACTTTGGTGATGTCGATGATGCGTGTCCTGTTGCCTGTTCCTGTGTGTCCTGTTGCCCTGACACTGACAGTGAGGATTAGAATGTCACACACACACACACACACGACTAGCTTCAACAGCAAATAACGGGAGCAGAGGATTCCGTGTAAGAAACTTTTTATCTTGACCTAGTTGTTTTTGCGTGTAGATGTTTGTTTGTTTTTCAGGATTGTATTGCATTGCATTCTTATTTTTACCATTAATACTACCATTCATTTCTTATGCTTATGCTGTTTTATATGCTGTATGTATATATGTTTTTAGGACTGTTTTTATGGTTGATTAGTGTTTTTTGTTATGAGTGAATAAATGACTGATTGATGGATGGATTGATTTGTATATTTGAGTGTTGAGCAGCACTGGTGCCCAGGGCACTAGACACTGAGCAATTAATCACATAATAATTTCATATACAATAGCCACGTAATGAAATATATACCAAAGCACCATATAATGAAACCTCTGAAAATAGGGATACAAATGAACACAAATAACTGTTAAATCATAAACTTTAATGACTTTTATTAACTTCAAATAGCAGTTTTAATCAATGCCAGTGTGGTTTTTTATATACTGAATCCAAGTGTTCACATCCTTTCTTGTTGAAATTATTCACTCAAACCATTTTCCAAATAATATACACACACACTCCTCTGATGACAGACTGCAGCTGACAACTGCGCGAGTGTTATTGTCTCGTTATTACAGTCGCGAATATGGCATATCTATTGCACGGCGATCCGTCCCCCCTAATTTTATTTTTTTTGTTCCCGGTCCCATCGCGGACATTTCTTGAAAATTTCATCCAAATCCGTCCATAACTTTTCGAGTTATGTTTATAAAGGTAAGGTTTGATAAAACACGGGAAGCCGCCATGTTGCTGTTTCTGTTTATCAAATGGAGCAAGCCTATTGGTCTATCGAGGTCACGTGTCGACCGTGCCACCTCTCGCGGACCAAAATGTTAATACGCCAGGTAGAAACTAGTCCTGTGTAAAATGCCTCGCCGTAAAGATCGGGCAGGATTTTTTGCGACGAACTTTTTGCTGTGAGCTCTAAATAACTTTATCTTTTTTATCAACTAAAGATCGTGTAGTTCGCAGACGGTGGAGCGAGATGAAACGATAACAGGGTTGACCTTACGGCCTAAATGTTACATGTACTCACAATAGCCACAAAAGTAGAAATCCTAAGAGTATCTTCTGGAAACCCTGAAAAACAAAAGCAGAAAGTCAGAGAGTGCAACAATGGACAATTCAGAATCTTACAAATACTCACAATTTCTCCAAAAGTAGAAATCCTGCGTTTCTTCTGAAAAACCTGAAAAACGAAGCAGAAAGTCAGAGAGTGCACAAATGGACAATTCAGAATCTTACAAATACTCACAATTTCTCCAAAAGTAGAAATCCTGCGTTTCTTCTGGAAAACCTGGAAAACAAAGCAGAAAGTCGGAGAGTGCACAAATGGACAATACGCAACCTTGCAGATACTCACAATTTCTCCAAAAGTACAAATCCTGGGAGTATCTTCTGGAAACCCTGAAAAACAAAAGCAAACAGTCAGAGAGTGCACAAATGGACAATACACAACCTTACAAATACTCACAATTTCTCCAAAAGTAGAAATCCTGCGTTTCTTCTGGCAATCCTGAAAAACAAAAGCAGAAAGTCAGAGAGTGCACAAATGGACAATATACAATGTTACACATACTCACAATAGCCACAAAAGTAGAAATCCTGAGAGTATCTTTTGGAAACCCTGTAAAAAAAAAGCAGAAAGTCAGAGAGTGCAACAATGGACAATTCAGAATCTTACAAATACTCACAATTTCTCCAAGAGTAGAAATCCTGCGTTTCTTCTGGAATACCTGAAAAATAAAAGCATAAAGTCAGAGAGTGCACAAATGGACAATATACAACGTTACACATACTCACAATTTCTCCAAAAGTAGAAATCCTGGGAGTTTCTTCTGGAAAACCTGAAAAATAAAAGCAGAAAGTCAGAGAGTGCACAAATGGACAATACACAACCTTACAAATACTCACAATTTCTCCAAAAGTAGAAATCCTGGGAGTTTCTTCTGGTAAAACCTGAAAAACAAATCAGAAAGTCAGAGATTGCACGAATGGACAATACACAAACTTGCAAATACTCACAATTTCTCCAAAAGAACAAATCCTGGGAGTTTCTTCTGGAAACCCTGAAAAACAAAAGCAGAAAGTCAGAGAGTGCAACAATGTACAATTCAGAATCTTACAAATACTCACAATTTCTCCAAAAGTAGAAATCCTGGGAGTATCTTCTGGAAAACCTGAAAAACAAAACAGAAAGTCGGAGAGTGCACAAATGGACAATACACAACCTTGCAAATACTCACAATTTCTCCAAAAGTAGAAATCCTGAGAGTATCTTCTGGAAACCCTGAAAAACAAAAGCAGAAAGTCAGAGAGTGCACAAATGGACAATATACAATGTTACACATACTCACAATAGCCACAAAAGTAGAAATCCTGAGAGTATCTTCTGGAAACCTTGAAAAACAAAAGCAAAAAGTCAGAGAGTGCACAAATGGACAATACACAACCTTGCAAATACTCACAATTTCTCCAAAAGTAGAAATCCTGGGAGTTTCTTCTGGAAACCCTGAAAAACAAAAGCAAAAAGTCAGAGAGTGTACAAATGGACAATACACAACCTTGCAAATACTCACAATTTCTCCAAAAGTAGAAATCCTGGGAGTATCTTCTGGAAAAACCTGAAAAATAAAAGCAGAAAGTCAGAGAGTGCACAAATGGACAATACACAACCTTACAAATACTCACAATTTCTCCAAAAGTAGAAATCCTGGGAGTTTCTTCTGGTAAAACCTGAAAAACAAATCAGAAAGTCAGAGATTGCATGAATGGACAATACACAAACTTGCAAATACTCACAATTTCTCCAAAAGTAGAAATCCTGGGAGTTTCTTCTGGAAACCCTGAAAAACAAAAGCAGAAAGTCAGAGAGTGCACAAATGGACAATATACAATGTTACATGTACTCACAATAGCCACAAAAGTAGAAATCCTAAGAGTATCTTCTGGAAACCCTGAAAAACAAAAGCAGAAAGTCAGAGAGTGTAACAATGGACAATTCAGAATCTTACAAATACTCATAATTTCTCCAAAAGTAGAAATCCTGCGTTTCTTCTGAAAAACCTGAAAAACGAAGCAGAAAGTCAGAGAGTGCACAAATGGACAATTCAGAATCTTACAAATACTCACAATTTCTCCAAACGTAGAAATCCTGCGTTTCTTCTGGAACACCTGAAAAATAAAAGCAGAAAGTCAGAGAGTGCACAAATGGACAATATACAACGTTACACATACTCACATTAGCCACAAAAGTAGAAATCCTGAGAGTATCTTCTGGAAACCCTGAAAAACAAAAGCAAAAGGTCAGAGAGTGCACAAATGGACAATACACAACCTTGCAAATACTCACAATTTCTCCAAAAGTAGAAATCCTGGGAGTTTCTTCTGGTAAAACCTGAAAAACAAATCAGAAAGTCAGAGATTGCACGAATGGACAATACACAAACTTGCAAATACTCACAATTTCTCCAAAAGTACAAATCCTGGGAGTTTCTTCTGGAAACCCTGAAAAACAAAAGCAGAAAGTCAGAGAGTGCAACAATGGACAATTCAGAATCTTACAAATACTCACAATTTCTCCAAAAGTAGAAATCCTGCGTTTCTTCTGGAAAACCTGAAAAACAAAGCAGAAAGTCGGAGAGTGCACAAATGGACAATACGCAACCTTGCAAATACTCACAATTTCTCCAAAAGTACAAATCCTGGGAGTATCTTCTGGAAACCCTGAAAAACAAAAGCAAAAAGTCAGAGAGTGCACAAATGGACAATACACAACCTTACAAATACTCACAATTTCTCCAAAAGTAGAAACCCTGCGTTTCTTCTGGCAATCCTGAAAAACAAAAGCAGAAAGTCAGAGAGTGCACAAATGGACAATATACAATGTTACACATACTCACAATAGCCACAAAAGTAGAAATCCTGAGAGTATCTTTTGGAAACCCTGTAAAAAAAAAGCAGAAAGTCAGAGAGTGCAACAATGGACAATTCAGAATCTTACAAATACTCACAATTTCTCCAAGAGTAGAAATCCTGCGTTTCTTCTGGAATACCTGAAAAATAAAAGCATAAAGTCAGAGAGTGCACAAATGGACAATATACAACGTTACACATACTCACAATTTCTCCAAAAGTAGAAATCCTGGGAGTTTCTTCTGGAAAACCTGAAAAATAAAAGCAGAAAGTCAGAGAGTGCACAAATGGACAATACACAACCTTACAAATACTCACAATTTCTCCAAAAGTAGAAATCCTGGGAGTTTCTTCTGGTAAAACCTGAAAAACAAATCAGAAAGTCAGAGATTGCACGAATGGACAATACACAAACTTGCAAATACTCACAATTTCTCCAAAAGAACAAATCCTGGGAATTTCTTCTGGAAACCCGGAAAAACAAAAGCAGAAATTCAGAGAGTGCAACAATGGACAATTCAGAATCTTACAAATACTCACAATTTCTCCAAAAGTAGAAATCCTGCATTTCTTCTGGAAAACCTGAAAAACAAAGCAGAAAGTCGGAGAGTGCACAAATGGACAATACGCAACCTTGCAAATACTCACAATTTCTCCAAAAGTAGAAATCCTGGGAGTATCTTCTGGAAAACCTGAAAAACAAAAGCAAAAAGTCAGAGAGTGCACAAATGGACAATACACAACCTTGCAAATACTCACAATTTCTCCAAAAGTAGAAATCCTGAGAGTATCTTCTGGAAACCCTGAAAAACAAAAGCAGAAAGTCAGAGAGTGCACAAATGGACAATATACAATGTTACACATACTCACAATAGCCACAAAAGTAGAAATCCTGAGAGTATCTTCTGGAAACCTTGAAAAACAAAAGCAAAAAGTCAGAGAGTGCACAAATGGACAATACACAACCTTGCAAATACTCACAATTTCTCCAAAAGTAGAAATCCTGGGAGTTTCTTCTGGAAACCCTGAAAAACAAAAGCAAAAAGTCAGAGAGTGTACAAATGGACAATACACAACCTTGCAAATACTCACAATTTCTCCAAAAGTAGAAATCCTGGGAGTATCTTCTGGAAAAACCTGAAAAATAAAAGCAGAAAGTCAGAGAGTGCACAAATGGACAATATACAACGTTACACATACTCACATTAGCCACAAAAGTAGAAATCCTGAGAGTATCTTCTGGAAACCCTGAAAAACAAAAGCAAAAGGTCAGAGAGTGCACAGATGGACAATACACAAACTTGCAAATACTCACAATTTCTCCAAAAGTAGAAATCCTGGGAGTTTCTTCTGGTAAAACCTGAAAAACAAATCAGAAAGTCAGAGATTGCACGAATGGACAATACACAAACTTGCAAATACTCACAATTTCTCCAAAAGAACAAATCCTGGGAGTTTCTTCTGGAAAACCTGAAAAACAAAAGCAAAAAGTCAGAGAGTGCACAAATGGACAATACACAACCTTGCAAATACTCACAATTTCTCCAAAAGTAGAAATCCTGAGAGTATCTTCTGGAAACCCTGAAAAACAAAAGCAGAAAGTCAGAGAGTGCACAAATGGACAATATACAATGTTACACATACTCACAATAGCCACAAAAGTAGAAATCCTGAGAGTATCTTCTGGAAACCTTGAAAAACAAAAGCAAAAAGTCAGAGAGTGCACAAATGGACAATACACAACCTTGCAAATACTCACAATTTCTCCAAAAGTAGAAATCCTGGGAGTTTCTTCTGGAAACCCTGAAAAACAAAAGCAAAAAGTCAGAGAGTGTACAAATGGACAATACACAACCTTGCAAATACTCACAATTTCTCCAAAAGTAGAAATCCTGGGAGTATCTTCTGGAAAAACCTGAAAAATAAAAGCAGAAAGTCAGAGAGTGCACAAATGGACAATACACAACCTTACAAATACTCACAATTTCTCCAAAAGTAGAAATCCTGGGAGTTTCTTCTGGTAAAACCTGAAAAACAAATCAGAAAGTCAGAGATTGCATGAATGGACAATACACAAACTTGCAAATACTCACAATTTCTCCAAAAGTAGAAATCCTGGGAGTTTCTTCTGGAAACCCTGAAAAACAAAAGCAGAAAGTCAGAGAGTGCACAAATGGACAATATACAATGTTACATGTACTCACAATAGCCACAAAAGTAGAAATCCTAAGAGTATCTTCTGGAAACCCTGAAAAACAAAAGCAGAAAGTCAGAGAGTGCAACAATGGACAATTCAGAATCTTACAAATACTCACAATTTCTCCAAAAGTAGAAATCCTGCGTTTCTTCTGAAAAACCTGAAAAACGAAGCAGAAAGTCAGAGAGTGCACAAATGGACAATTCAGAATCTTACAAATACTCACAATTTCTCCAAAAGTAGAAATCCTGCGTTTCTTCTGGAAAACCTGGAAAACAAAGCAGAAAGTCGGAGAGTGCACAAATGGACAATACGCAACCTTGCAAATACTCACAATTTCTCCAAAAGTACAAATCCTGGGAGTATCTTCTGGAAACCCTGAAAAACAAAAGCAAACAGTCAGAGAGTGCACAAATGGACAATACACAACCTTACAAATACTCACAATTTCTCCAAAAGTAGAAATCCTGCGTTTCTTCTGGCAATCCTGAAAAACAAAAGCAGAAAGTCAGAGAGTGCACAAATGGACAATATACAATGTTACACATACTCACAATAGCCACAAAAGTAGAAATCCTGAGAGTATCTTTTGGAAACCCTGTAAAAAAAAAGCAGAAAGTCAGAGAGTGCAACAATGGACAATTCAGAATCTTACAAATACTCACAATTTCTCCAAGAGTAGAAATCCTGCGTTTCTTCTGGAATACCTGAAAAATAAAAGCATAAAGTCAGAGAGTGCACAAATGGACAATATACAACGTTACACATACTCACAATTTCTCCAAAAGTAGAAATCCTGGGAGTTTCTTCTGGAAAACCTGAAAAATAAAAGCAGAAAGTCAGAGAGTGCACAAATGGACAATACACAACCTTACAAATACTCACAATTTCTCCAAAAGTAGAAATCCTGGGAGTTTCTTCTGGTAAAACCTGAAAAACAAATCAGAAAGTCAGAGATTGCACGAATGGACAATACACAAACTTGCAAATACTCACAATTTCTCCAAAAGAACAAATCCTGGGAGTTTCTTCTGGAAACCCTGAAAAACAAAAGCAGAAAGTCAGAGAGTGCAACAATGTACAATTCAGAATCTTACAAATACTCACAATTTCTCCAAAAGTAGAAATCCTGGGAGTTTCTTCTGGAAACCCTGAAAAACAAAAGCAAAAAGTCAGAGAGTGTACAAATGGACAATACACAACCTTGCAAATACTCACAATTTCTCCAAAAGTAGAAATCCTGGGAGTATCTTCTGGAAAAACCTGAAAAATAAAAGCAGAAAGTCAGAGAGTGCACAAATGGACAATACACAACCTTACAAATACTCACAATTTCTCCAAAAGTAGAAATCCTGGGAGTTTCTTCTGGTAAAACCTGAAAAACAAATCAGAAAGTCAGAGATTGCATGAATGGACAATACACAAACTTGCAAATACTCACAATTTCTCCAAAAGTAGAAATCCTGGGAGTTTCTTCTGGAAACCCTGAAAAACAAAAGCAGAAAGTCAGAGAGTGCACAAATGGACAATATACAATGTTACATGTACTCACAATAGCCACAAAAGTAGAAATCCTAAGAGTATCTTCTGGAAACCCTGAAAAACAAAAGCAGAAAGTCAGAGAGTGCAACAATGGACAATTCAGAATCTTACAAATACTCACAATTTCTCCAAAAGTAGAAATCCTGCGTTTCTTCTGAAAAACCTGAAAAACGAAGCAGAAAGTCAGAGAGTGCACAAATGGACAATTCAGAATCTTACAAATACTCACAATTTCTCCAAAAGTAGAAATCCTGGGAGTTTCTTCTGGAAAACCTGAAAAACAAATCAGAAAGTCAGAGATTGCACAAATGGACAATACACAACCTTGCAAATACTCACAATTTCTCCAAAAGTAGAAATCCTGGGAGCATCTTCTGGGAAAACCTGAAAAATAAAAGCAGAAAGTCAGAGAGTGCACAAATGGACAATATACAATGTTACACATACTCACAATAGCCACAAAAGTAGAAATCCTGAGAGTTTCTTCTGGAAAACCTGAAAAATAAAAGCAGAAAGTCAGAGAGTGCACAAATGGACAATACACAACCTTACAAATACTCACAATAGCCACAAAAGTAGAAATCCTGAGAGTATCTTCTGGAAACCCTGAAAAACAAAAGCAGAAAGTCAGAGAGTGCAACAATGGACAATTCAGAATCTTACAAATACTCACAATTTCTCCAAAAGTAGAAATCCTGGGAGTTTCTTCTGGAACACCTGAAAAATAAAAGCACATAGTCAGAGAGTGCACAAATGGACAATATACAACGTTACACATACTCACATTAGCCACAAAAGTAGAAATCCTGAGAGTATCTTCTGGAAACCCTGAAAAACAAAAGCAAAAAGTCAGAGAGTGCACAAATGGACAATACACAACCTTGCAAATACTCACAATTTCTCCAAAAGTAGAAATCCTGAGAGTATCTTCTGGAAACCCTGAAAAACAAAAGCAGAAAGTCAGAGAGTGCACAAATGGACAATATACAATGTTACACATACTCACAATAGCAGAAATCCTGAGAGTATCTTCTGGAAACCTTGAAAAACAAAAGCAAAAAGTCAGAGAGTGCACAAATGGACAATACACAACCTTGCAAATACTCACAATTTCTCCAAAAGTAGAAATCCTGGGAGTTTCTTCTGGAAATCCTGAAAAACAAAAGCAAAAAGTCAGAGAGTGTACAAATGGACAATACACAACCTTGCAAATACTCACAATTTCTCCAAAAGTAGAAATCCTGGGAGTATCTTCTGGAAAAACCTGAAAAATAAAAGCAGAAAGTCAGAGAGTGCACAAATGGACAATACACAACCTTACAAATACTCACAATTTCTCCAAAAGTAGAAATCCTGGGAGTTTCTTCTGGTAAAACCTGAAAAACAAATCAGAAAGTCAGAGATTGCATGAATGGACAATACACAAACTTGCAAATACTCACAATTTCTCCAAAAGTAGAAATCCTGGGAGTTTCTTCTGGAAACCCTGAAAAACAAAAGCAGAAAGTCAGAGAGTGCACAAATGGACAATATACAATGTTACATGTACTCACAATAGCCACAAAAGTAGAAATCCTAAGAGTATCTTCTGGAAACCCTGAAAAACAAAAGCAGAAAGTCAGAGAGTGTAACAATGGACAATTCAGAATCTTACAAATACTCACAATTTCTCCAAAAGTAGAAATCCTGCGTTTCTTCTGAAAAACCTGAAAAACGAAGCAGAAAGTCAGAGAGTGCACAAATGGACAATTCAGAATCTTACAAATACTCACAATTTCTCCAAACGTAGAAATCCTGCGTTTCTTCTGGAACACCTGAAAAATAAAAGCAGAAAGTCAGAGAGTGCACAAATGGACAATATACAACGTTACACATACTCACATTAGCCACAAAAGTAGAAATCCTGAGAGTATCTTCTGGAAACCCTGAAAAACAAAAGCAAAAGGTCAGAGAGTGCACAAATGGACAATACACAAACTTGCAAATACTCACAATTTCTCCAAAAGTACAAATCCTGGGAGTTTCTTCTGGAAACCCTGAAAAACAAAAGCAGAAAGTCAGAGAGTGCAACAATGGACAATTCAGAATCTTACAAATACTCACAATTTCTCCAAAAGTAGAAATCCTGCGTTTCTTCTGGAAAACCTGAAAAACAAAGCAGAAAGTCGGAGAGTGCACAAATGGACAATACGCAACCTTGCAAATACTCACAATTTCTCCAAAAGTACAAATCCTGGGAGTATCTTCTGGAAACCCTGAAAAACAAAAGCAAAAAGTCAGAGAGTGCACAAATGGACAATATACAACGTTACACATACTCACAATTTCTCCAAAAGTAGAAATCCTGGGAGTATCTTCTGGGAAACCCTGAAAAACAAAAGCAGAAAGTCAGAGAGTGCACAAATGGACAATATACAACGTTACACATACTCACAATAGCCACAAAAGTAGAAATCCTGAAAAACAAATCAGAAAAACAAATCAGAAAGTCAGAGATTGCATGAATGGACAATACACAAACTTGCAAATACTCACAATTTCTCCAAAAGTAGAAATCCTGGGAGTTTCTTCTGGAAACCCTGAAAAACAAAAGCAGAAAGTCAGAGAGTGCACAAATGGACAATATACAATGTTACATGTACTCACAATAGCCACAAAAGTAGAAATCCTAAGAGTATCTTCTGGAAACCCTGAAAAACAAAAGCAGAAAGTCAGAGAGTGCAACAATGGACAATTCAGAATCTTACAAATACTCACAATTTCTCCAAAAGTAGAAATCCTGCGTTTCTTCTGAAAAACCTGAAAAACGAAGCAGAAAGTCAGAGAGTGCACAAATGGACAATTCAGAATCTTACAAATACTCACAATTTCTCCAAAAGTAGAAATCCTGCGTTTCTTCTGGAAAACCTGGAAAACAAAGCAGAAAGTCGGAGAGTGCACAAATGGACAATACGCAACCTTGCAAATACTCACAATTTCTCCAAAAGTACAAATCCTGGGAGTATCTTCTGGAAACCCTGAAAAACAAAAGCAAACAGTCAGAGAGTGCACAAATGGACAATACACAACCTTACAAATACTCACAATTTCTCCAAAAGTAGAAATCCTGCGTTTCTTCTGGCAATCCTGAAAAACAAAAGCAGAAAGTCAGAGAGTGCACAAATGGACAATATACAATGTTACACATACTCACAATAGCCACAAAAGTAGAAATCCTGAGAGTATCTTTTGGAAACCCTGTAAAAAAAAAGCAGAAAGTCAGAGAGTGCAACAATGGACAATTCAGAATCTTACAAATACTCACAATTTCTCCAAGAGTAGAAATCCTGCGTTTCTTCTGGAATACCTGAAAAATAAAAGCATAAAGTCAGAGAGTGCACAAATGGACAATATACAACGTTACACATACTCACAATTTCTCCAAAAGTAGAAATCCTGGGAGTTTCTTCTGGAAAACCTGAAAAATAAAAGCAGAAAGTCAGAGAGTGCACAAATGGACAATACACAACCTTACAAATACTCACAATTTCTCCAAAAGTAGAAATCCTGGGAGTTTCTTCTGGTAAAACCTGAAAAACAAATCAGAAAGTCAGAGATTGCACGAATGGACAATACACAAACTTGCAAATACTCACAATTTCTCCAAAAGAACAAATCCTGGGAGTTTCTTCTGGAAACCCTGAAAAACAAAAGCAGAAAGTCAGAGAGTGCAACAATGTACAATTCAGAATCTTACAAATACTCACAATTTCTCCAAAAGTAGAAATCCTGGGAGTTTCTTCTGGAAACCCTGAAAAACAAAAGCAAAAAGTCAGAGAGTGTACAAATGGACAATACACAACCTTGCAAATACTCACAATTTCTCCAAAAGTAGAAATCCTGGGAGTATCTTCTGGAAAAACCTGAAAAATAAAAGCAGAAAGTCAGAGAGTGCACAAATGGACAATACACAACCTTACAAATACTCACAATTTCTCCAAAAGTAGAAATCCTGGGAGTTTCTTCTGGTAAAACCTGAAAAACAAATCAGAAAGTCAGAGATTGCATGAATGGACAATACACAAACTTGCAAATACTCACAATTTCTCCAAAAGTAGAAATCCTGGGAGTTTCTTCTGGAAACCCTGAAAAACAAAAGCAGAAAGTCAGAGAGTGCACAAATGGACAATATACAATGTTACATGTACTCACAATAGCCACAAAAGTAGAAATCCTAAGAGTATCTTCTGGAAACCCTGAAAAACAAAAGCAGAAAGTCAGAGAGTGCAACAATGGACAATTCAGAATCTTACAAATACTCACAATTTCTCCAAAAGTAGAAATCCTGCGTTTCTTCTGAAAAACCTGAAAAACGAAGCAGAAAGTCAGAGAGTGCACAAATGGACAATTCAGAATCTTACAAATACTCACAATTTCTCCAAAAGTAGAAATCCTGGGAGTTTCTTCTGGAAAACCTGAAAAACAAATCAGAAAGTCAGAGATTGCACAAATGGACAATACACAACCTTGCAAATACTCACAATTTCTCCAAAAGTAGAAATCCTGGGAGCATCTTCTGGGAAAACCTGAAAAATAAAAGCAGAAAGTCAGAGAGTGCACAAATGGACAATATACAATGTTACACATACTCACAATAGCCACAAAAGTAGAAATCCTGAGAGTTTCTTCTGGAAAACCTGAAAAATAAAAGCAGAAAGTCAGAGAGTGCACAAATGGACAATACACAACCTTACAAATACTCACAATAGCCACAAAAGTAGAAATCCTGAGAGTATCTTCTGGAAACCCTGAAAAACAAAAGCAGAAAGTCAGAGAGTGCAACAATGGACAATTCAGAATCTTACAAATACTCACAATTTCTCCAAAAGTAGAAATCCTGGGAGTTTCTTCTGGAACACCTGAAAAATAAAAGCACATAGTCAGAGAGTGCACAAATGGACAATATACAATGTTACACATACTCACAATAGCCACAAAAGTAGAAATCCTGAGAGTATCTTCTGGAAACCCTGAAAAACAAAAGCAAAAAGTCAGAGAGTGCACAAATGGACAATACACAACCTTGCAAATACTCACAATTTCTCCAAAAGTAGAAATCCTGAGAGTATCTTCTGGAAACCCTGAAAAACAAAAGCAGAAAGTCAGAGAGTGCACAAATGGACAATATACAATGTTACACATACTCACAATAGCAGAAATCCTGAGAGTATCTTCTTGAAACCTTGAAAAACAAAAGCAAAAAGTCAGAGAGTGCACAAATGGACAATACACAACCTTGCAAATACTCACAATTTCTCCAAAAGTAGAAATCCTGGGAGTTTCTTCTGGAAATCCTGAAAAACAAAAGCAAAAAGTCAGAGAGTGTACAAATGGACAATACACAACCTTGCAAATACTCACAATTTCTCCAAAAGTAGAAATCCTGGGAGTATCTTCTGGAAAAACCTGAAAAATAAAAGCAGAAAGTCAGAGAGTGCACAAATGGACAATACACAACCTTACAAATACTCACAATTTCTCCAAAAGTAGAAATCCTGGGAGTTTCTTCTGGTAAAACCTGAAAAACAAATCAGAAAGTCAGAGATTGCATGAATGGACAATACACAAACTTGCAAATACTCACAATTTCTCCAAAAGTAGAAATCCTGGGAGTTTCTTCTGGAAACCCTGAAAAACAAAAGCAGAAAGTCAGAGAGTGCACAAATGGACAATATACAATGTTACATGTACTCACAATAGCCACAAAAGTAGAAATCCTAAGAGTATCTTCTGGAAACCCTGAAAAACAAAAGCAGAAAGTCAGAGAGTGTAACAATGGACAATTCAGAATCTTACAAATACTCACAATTTCTCCAAAAGTAGAAATCCTGCGTTTCTTCTGAAAAACCTGAAAAACGAAGCAGAAAGTCAGAGAGTGCACAAATGGACAATTCAGAATCTTACAAATACTCACAATTTCTCCAAACGTAGAAATCCTGCGTTTCTTCTGGAACACCTGAAAAATAAAAGCAGAAAGTCAGAGAGTGCACAAATGGACAATATACAACGTTACACATACTCACATTAGCCACAAAAGTAGAAATCCTGAGAGTATCTTCTGGAAACCCTGAAAAACAAAAGCAAAAGGTCAGAGAGTGCACAAATGGACAATACACAACCTTGCAAATACTCACAATTTCTCCAAAAGTAGAAATCCTGGGAGTTTCTTCTGGTAAAACCTGAAAAACAAATCAGAAAGTCAGAGATTGCACGAATGGACAATACACAAACTTGCAAATACTCACAATTTCTCCAAAAGTACAAATCCTGGGAGTTTCTTCTGGAAACCCTGAAAAACAAAAGCAGAAAGTCAGAGAGTGCAACAATGGACAATTCAGAATCTTACAAATACTCACAATTTCTCCAAAAGTAGAAATCCTGCGTTTCTTCTGGAAAACCTGAAAAACAAAGCAGAAAGTCGGAGAGTGCACAAATGGACAATACGCAACCTTGCAAATACTCACAATTTCTCCAAAAGTACAAATCCTGGGAGTATCTTCTGGAAACCCTGAAAAACAAAAGCAAAAAGTCAGAGAGTGCACAAATGGACAATATACAACGTTACACATACTCACAATTTCTCCAAAAGTAGAAATCCTGGGAGTATCTTCTGGGAAACCCTGAAAAACAAAAGCAGAAAGTCAGAGAGTGCACAAATGGACAATATACAACGTTACACATACTCACAATAGCCACAAAAGTAGAAATCCTGAGAGTATCTTCTGGAAAACCTGAAAAATAAAAGCAGAAAGTCAGAGCGTGTACAAATGGACAATACACAACCTTACAAATACTCACAATTTCTCAATCAAAGATTCTAATGATGTCATTAAGGCTTTGAACTTCCCTACATCATATACGCAAATTAGAGAACGCTGCTGAGTTCTATCACGTGACATCAACAGCTGTTTGTGTAGATGACGTCTCACGGAACGTCACGATAGCGGATGGGGGACAGGAAGTACTGTCCCCCATCAAATGTATTGTTGTTGTTACAATAGTACGATCACATATAAATAAATAAGAACTGTCACAACATTGACACAACAACAACTGACATTTTTTCACCTATAATTCAACATTGAGTTTCTTGACCTTTTTACAACCATTTAGCATTGAACATTGTTTCAAGATTGTTTAAACGTTGACGCAACAACCTACGTTATTTCAGCTATATTTCAACGTTGAAGGTCGGTCGTGTTCCGGCTGGGTTTGCAGTATGAAGACGCAAATAAAATGTGACACATCAAGCCAGCATGTTTTGATTTGCGGTAATGTTTTTTCTTTTGCTAAAATCAGTACATGGGACGGGAAGACTGTGCTTTAGCAACATCAACATAAACATTACATTTAAAAGGTTGCCGCAGCTAACTGGTTCATGTAGGAAATACTATGCATCCATTTTCTCTTTCCTGAGTAATTTATTTACAATTTAATCTGTGAAAATTACTCTCACAATATGGCTTTGATATGCTAGTTTGCTAGCAATAACTTGACTAGCTTTCACTGCTGCATCACTTACCTCTCGAATATGGATAGAAATAGGCTGCTGTTTCCTCAGACCCGCAAACAATTAATTTACCCTCTCTCTTCTCTGTTGTCCTTGCCGTGTGTTGTATTTTTCGCCATGGTTCATAATGGCGCCGAATATTATATTCTTTCAGCGCTGAAACTTGCTGCATTCAGGTTTCCCATTCACCTTCACGAATCCATAAGAACCGCATTATTCTGTTTCCATGGATACAGAATAACTTGAATTTTCTCAAAAAGGAGCAAAGTGCACTTTTCTCCTTTTTGACGAAGACATTTTAGTAATGATGACGGTACCCGCGGAGAACAATCTTAACAGCAAAAGAGCGCATAGCATAAATCTTAATCACGATAAGCAAAATTGCCATTTATGGCACCGGTTTGCGCGTTGCTGCCATCTGCTGTTTATTTCTGGGTATCACTGTTGTATATACGCAACTCTGACTAAACAGTGCGCCCCCTAGTGGACACATTAGGATACAGCTTATCCTACTGTCCACTAACTAAGCAGTTACTTTTATTGAAATTTGTAATTTATAGTGAATGTCATGTGACTTGGACCGCGGAAACGAGGAGGCAATGTACAGGAAAGAGGTGAAACATCTTGAGGGCTGGTGCGGAGAAAACCACCTGGTGCTCAACGCAGACAAAACGAAGCAGATGAGAGTCGACTTCTGTAAGGCTCGACCTGAACACACGCCCCTCTGCGTCAGTGGCTATACAACATCAAGCTCTTTGGAGGTCCTTTCTCAGAGAACCTCACATGGTCAACAAATACCACCACAGTTGTGAAACGGGCCTAGCAGATAATGTACTTTGTGAGCAAACTGAAGCAGGCTTCATTTCCCACCTGCATCCTCACGACCTTCTACAGAGGAGTGGTGGAGAGTGTTCTAACCCAGGGGTTCACAAACTTTTCCATGCCAAGGCGACTCAAACAACATTAGCTTCTGGCCGAGGACCTCCTATCCAAACCCGCAGACAATGCTACAACATATGTAAAGAAACATCAACTTTTATTTTTTTCTTACTTTTATTAACTATTCAATAACTATTACATTTGTTTAGCATGCTGCCTCATATTTTCCGATTTTAGTTGGAGTTATTTTGTTGCAGCAGTATCCTCCACAGCAGGGCTGGAACACTTGGAACAAGAGGAATACAACATCAAAACCTGTATTGAATGACTGTGATATATACCGTTATGGGACTAGCCCTAGCCTTTTTACCTCAAGCTCCCGCATTCTCACTGCAACTACAACTTTTTCAGCTCCAACTATCAACAAAGCTGAAACTTCCTCTCCTCCTTCTCCTTCTACCACTGGAGACAAGCGAGACACACCTTTGTCCGAGTGTCCAGTCTCGAGCCAGGAGAGGACATGAGCTACAAACTGTGCGCTGGCAGTGCGACCAGTCTGCTGTTCCACAGCCAGTTGTGGCGTGTTGTTTCATGACTGACATCTTTTTCACAGCTAGCGGTGCCTCCATTTCGTCTGTCACCATGTTTTTAGCCCGAGTAAGTCGTGTTTTCCCTCCCATTCCAACTTTGCCCCTTTTTACCTTAGGGTATTGAGAGTTCTGATACCACGCAGCCTACTACTCCATGTCCAAATCAGAATTCCTGTGGAGATGCATTTTAATGCAAGGTGTGACCACAGGTAGTTAAAGCTGTCTAGTTATGATTGAATTGCCCAGGACGGACGTTAATGCCAGGTCTGGATGGGGGAGAAAAATGTAATTTAAAAAGTTCAGATACGGTTGAAAGAAAGGATCAAGGATAGGAAATGTCATTGCAAGTGTTAACAGTAAACAGTAGTAATACAGACAAAGTGTTAAACAACAAATGAATTTCACATCTCTTGGTTAAGATTTGACATTAAGTTAATGTTAGATAGGTGAGGTTAAGAATAAAAACAGTCAGCACTCAGTGAACCGAGAATGTTGTCACTCAGTCCATCCAAGATTACTCTGAATTGGCTTTGACTTTGATAAATGTTGCTTAAACATTTATGGGTGTGATGTACACCGTGTCCCAAAAGTTTAGGGGTGTGATGTACACCGTGTCCCAAAAGTTTGTGCATCCCATTGCTTGTACAACTCAGCAGTGGTGTTCTGAGCAGCTTCCTGGCTTTCTGCACGAAGAGGAAAGGCCACCCAACTCCCTGGACCTCAACCCAGTTGGAGAACTGCTGGGGTATCCTGAACAGTCGGGTCTTCCACAGCCCATCCCCTACCACCATGAAGCAGCTCAGCGCGAGGGCTGTGCGGGAGTGGGGCAACACTGAGCTTTCCGTTCTGAAGAACTTAGTGTATTCTATATCTTACAGGCTGAAGGCGGTAATTAAGATGCGGGGGGTTGTAATATTCACAATCTGAGTTGACTTTTTTGTGGTGCACAAACTTTTGGGACACGGTGTGCTGTTTCTCATGTCATGCCATCTTGAGAAAAATAATTGCCCACCCTATATACAGTCAGTGTGATTCAGTTCTAACAGCCCGGCAAATTGCTCGGCCAAATTTGATTGTATGAATGACCTGTTTGATTGCATTAAAATCACTACAAGCTGTAAAATCACTGTACTGCTGTAATTAATTTACTGCTACTTAGGGTTCAGGTTAATGATTACTATATGATTATAATCCAAAAACAACAGCAGATTTTTCATCAAGGTACATGAAACTTGTGTTGCTGGCTGGCTGACTCACCATGATGCCGCGCATGAAGTGGGCGGTCTGTCAGTGACTCCCGGGACACTTCCCTCCGCCAGTTCGCCCCTGCTTCACTCCTCTGAGCGACTTCACCTCTGCAGCTTCTCTCGCCTCTACAACAACAGTACCAAGTAAGAATAGTCTTTTTTCCTGCTTTGTTTTACAAAAATGTGACCGCGTAATGCTGGTAATATGACAAAAATGTGCAATTTGTAATAAATATGAAATTGTTACAACTTTCATAACACCACAAAACTTAAAACTTTATTCCACTAATATAGCTCAATTAGACTAACAATGAATGTGTGTTATTAAATGTTTTGATAAACTTGCCCTTTCTTTGTTTACACCTCATGGTATTTCGCCAGTGCTCTGTATCGGACGTGCACTTCTGATTTTTAAGAATGCTCTGAAATAGTTTCACGCCCTCCGTGAAGTCCTCGCCGCTCAAAGATGATCAGACGCGTTGCTGCCAGGAAGTGTCCAATATTAATGCGCATATAAACATGCTAAAGTCCATTTTCTGTGTAAACCTCGTTATTCTGTCCGATCTCTTCAGAAAGGACACCTTATAAGCACAGCAGGATGATGCGTTTCTGCGTAAATGCGCACCATCCACCTGTTAGGGTTGCAACATATTTTTGTGTTATTTACAACATAATAATAATAATACCGCTTGTATAGCGTACAAAGAGCTTTGACCTCGACCTTGCAACAGCCAGAAGGGATCCACCTGAGGACCTAAGGCTGCGGGCTGGCTCGTAAGGTGTCAATAGCTCTGACATGTAATTTAGAGCCAGCCCCTGACGTGCTTTAAAAGTGATCAGTAAAATCTTAAAATAAATTCTAAAACGAACTGGGAGCCAGTGAAGAGAAGCTAAAATCGGTGTAATGTGCTGTCGTCTGTTAAAACCAGTAAGAAGCCTAGCTGCTGCATTTTGCGCAAGTTGGAGGCGATAGAGTGATTTCTGATTAATGCTGGAGCGAAGTGAATTAAGGTAGTCTAATCTGGAGAATATTAGTGCATGTATAACGTCTTCTAAATCGGAGCGGGAAATTATTATTATTTTTTCATTCTGGAGATGGTTTTGAATTGAAGGAAACAAGACTGAACTTCTTTATTGATGTGTTTTTCGAAGTTGAGGTTTGAGTCAAAAATGACTCCAAAATTCAGGGCAGTGGGCGTTACGCAGTTGCCATAGGGACCAAGAGAGGTTAGAATGGAGCTGGTGTGGATGGGGGATTAAACAATATGATTTCTGATTTTGAGTTGTTGAGTTATGATTATGATAACCCGAACAAAAAATTGTACAATAAATAAGTTAATACACTTTATTAATACATGGGCAATATTTCACATGGTACAATATTCTGAAATCTGAAATTCCTGCAGCTACAAGTAGTTGTATTCTATTTTTTGAAAAAGCAAAAAAAAAAAGATAGATAGATAGATAGATAGATAGATAGATAGATAGATAGATAGATAGATAGATAGATAGATAGCTAATGACCAGGCCGATCCAACACAAAGAAAGACATGGTGACACATGTGCACACTGCTGATGCATTTAAGTGAGTTAGTTTTCAGTGAAGCTGTAATTCCCAATATTCCAAAACATGTCTTAATTTACTCCTTAGACTATTGTTAGCAATTATTTTTATAGACGCAAAGACCCTGACCCCGCTCAATTTAATCAGATTTAGACAACAAGTGCTAGAAGGTCTTAAAAACTACAATTATGTTTTAGTAATGCTTGCAGGAATAGCTACATGAACAATATATATAAAAAATAAGAATAAAATAGCTTATTTCAGGCAGTCCACGTGATGTAATTTAAACATGTCTAAAATGTTGTCTATAATGAAACAGACCTTTTTTAACTACTAATCACTTACTCTTATCTTGAGTTTAGAAGATTAGCGCACACCCTGTTCAGGTCTGGTATGACTGTGCAGATTTCATAGGTTTAGGATTTTTGCTTGTCATTGTGATTCAGCAAATTCTTTGTGTTTGATAAATGTCTGACTCAGAGTTTATTTGGATGAACGGCACAATGACTGCTTTTCATATTCTTGTTCTTCTCTAATTAATCAGTTTCATGTGTGTTTAGCGCGTGAGTTCATACTCTACTCTCTCTCTCTCTCTTTCTGTGCAGACATGTCAACCAAGGTTGCCGTGGTAACAGGAGGTAACAAGGGCATCGGTCTTGCTATCACCCAAGCCCTCTGCAAGCAGTTCCAAGGAGCTGTTTACCTCACCGCCAGAGATGCGTATGTACAGCACACCTGGACCAGACTGAATGTTAAAAGACCTGAACAATTTTACGAAAGTGATGCAAACAAGTTATGCTTTGTTTTTAAAACACTTAAACTTTTATTCTGTTACAAAGCCTGTTAGATGTTTTTCAGTTACATCAGATATGAAGGACCAAAAACATCCTTAGGTATTAAAGCCAACCAGTTTAACACTCAAGAAGTCTAATCAGCTTCGTTAGCGTTACGATTATGTTGAAATCAATCACAAGGTGAACAAAGCTTTCTGATGCACTGAGTCACTGTAGGGTGGCACTGTGGCAAGGTGGTGTGCACTGATGCCTCACAGTGAGAAGGTCCCAGGTTTGCATGTTCTCCCTGTGTCTGTCTGGCTACTCCAGCTTCCTCCCACTGTCCAAAGACATGCTGGTTAGGTTCACTGGTAATTCTAAATTGGCTCTAGGTGTGCATGTGAGTGTGATTGGTTGTCTGTCTCTCTGTGTTAGCCCTGTAGACTGGAGACCTGTCCAGGGTGTACCCCACCTTTCACCCAATGACAGCTGGGATAGACTCGAGCAGACCCCACGGGCCTTAATAGGAAAAAGCAGTTACAGAAGATGAATGAATAAATAAATGGTTGTGTGGTGACATCTGCAGGCCAAATGTTGGTATTGCATTTGCCTTTGAACGGCATGAACCTGAGATAGATAGATAGATCATTGTAAACCCGTTGGTTCGAGTTGTTGCCAGCAGATCTGCTTTTTAAGAATGAACGAAGGGTAATCTAAAACTTTGTGCTCATGCTGCAGCGGCCGTGGTCAGGAAGCAGTGCAGTCTCTGTCCTCAGAGGGACTGAAGGCCATGTTTCACCAGCTGGACATCGACGACCTGAACAGCATCAAGACGGCTGCAGCTTACTTCAAAGAGAAGTATGGAGGAGTGGACGTCCTCATCAATAACGCTGGGATCATATTCAAAGGTGGGATTACAATATAGGGTGCTTTTATTATTATTTTACCTCAGAGATCAACTGATGTAAAAAAAAGAGACAAAATTATTCATAAGACTATGTGTAAAGAAATAACAGAGACTTGTCCTTCTCTTCAGAGGAAGACAAAACTCCATTTGGCGTCCAGGCCGAGGTGACCCTCAAGACAAACTTCTTTGCCACCAGAGACGTGCTGACTCACTTCCTGCCACTCATCAAAGCTGGAGGTACGAACACAGACCTGGATCCGTTCTTCCGAGTAGTAGAAACTGTTTATTCATTGCAGTTCACATTTTGCACACTCCATTGTCTTTTAAATGTAATTTTTTATTTGGATAATAATACACTCTTCAGCTTTGCTCCTGCTGGGTCTGAATACTTTCTGTTGTTTTTTGTCCCATGCTGGCGAAATTGCAGTAATATTACATCTACAAGACAATTAAGAGCTTATAAAACGGGGGTAAATCTAACCACAGCTTTCATTTGAGTTTTTTTGTTATAAATGTTGAGAACGCTGCAAACAAAGAGTTTCATGAGTTTCAGACATCCTCTGTGTGTGTTTTAGGTCGTGTGGTGAACGTCTCCAGCCTTCTCGGCTCCATGAGTTTAAACAAGTGCAGCCCGGACCTCCAGCAGCGCTTCCGCAGCGAGGACATCACAGAGGACGAGCTGGTGGGACTGATGCAGCGGTTTGTTGACGAGGCCAAGAAAGGACAGCACAAGAATGGCGGCTGGCCTGACACAGCGTATGGAGTGTCTAAAACTGGACTGACGGTATGACTGATCAGACCTCAGGTTTCTGAAAAGTATAAACTGGACTGAACCAGACCTCTAACATTTAATAAACTCAATGAAATGCTTCTCTAATGCCACGTTCATATCAGTGATTGTAAATGTATTTGTTTGTCCTCAGACCCTGTCCATGATTCAGGCTCGTCGTCTGTCCAAGGAGAGGCCAAATGACGGGGTAATTTAAAACATCAAGAGTCAAAACAGTGTGGAAATCATGTAAAATGGGTGGTTTTGTTTCCAGTGAAGCCCTGTACATGTAACTGACATTTTTGTCGTGCATTTCTTTTCATTAATTCAGATCTTGCTGAACGCCTGCTGTCCAGGATGGGTGCGCACTGACATGACCAGTTCCAAAGCCACCAAGTCACCAGATGAGGGCGCCATCACTCCGGTCTATCTGGCCCTGCTGCCGGCAGGAGCCACAGAGCCTCACGGAAAGCTTGTTTCTGACAAGAAAGTTCAGCCGTGGTGAAATGGGCTGAAGAGTGCAGAGTCTACAATTGAGATTTGGTCTGATTTGCCAAAAATATTCATACAGAATGTCTTCCCTTCCTAAGAGAAATGCATTAGATTAAGTGGTGATCCTAATAAAACCAAACTCCATTAGTAAATTGTTTCCCTTTGCCTTTTGTACACCAACATTTATATATCGTTTGTAAGTAATAAGTAAACTTGTCATAGCTAGTTCAAGCTAAATGTCTTGAAATATGAAAAATAAAATGACATGTCACTGCTGCTGTTTACTGCATGTTGAGGAGAACCAAACCGAGCGTTGAGCCTCAGCTTCCTGTCTTGATGCTTGTGTTGATACTAGAGGAGGGGCGCTTAATGATCCGAGACATGACCAGACAAAAAAAAAAAAAAAAAGGTTCTGAGCATACTTCTGAGTAAATCCTACCTTTGCAGAATAATGCATTTGACAAAAATTGGAAAAACTCAGAAGCAAAAGTTATGAAAAGGCTTAAATCTTGCATGTATCCTTTGAATAAGTCTGTGTACTGTGATTGCATTTCAAGCTGCAGGTTTAAACTTGAATTTGAAATCCAGTCCTTTATGTTGCAGACTGCCGTCATCTAATGCAAAGCAAGCACTGTTTATTCATTCATCAAAGATTTATATTTACAATAAGTGCTCTCGCTGAATAGATAAACTTTGCCTCACTTATTCTAGTCCACACCTTTAACACACAACCAGAAGAACTAGCTCCAGTGCCATGCCTCAACTCACGTGAAAAGGTTTTTTTTTTTTTTTTTTTTTTTTTTAAGGAACGGATTCAGAATTAGAACATAAGTCACCTGAGGTCCGTAGGTGGGACTGGACTAAGAGATGATAAAGAGGAAAATACTGAGAGTCAATGAAACTCTGTATAAGGAGCTCACAGTTACCAACTCCCTAGACTCCACAAACTAAATCACACATCCTGCAGAAAGGCACATTTGATTTCACAGTGTTTTTTGAATCTCATTTCCTCATTTCATTTTTTAGGGGAGGTCACATCTGAGATAAAGTGTTTTTCTGCATTTAATCTTAAAGTGTGCCTCAGGAACACTGAACACCTCCACTGACACGTTTCCACAATACTGGAGCCCTTCAACAATCTGCATGGGATACACCAATCAGCCTCTAACACAAAAGCCATTAACTGAATAAATTATTAATTAGAAACATCCATATCACAGACAGCTAGTGCGTCGGATGCTACTAACAACACTTCCACCAAAGATTTAATTTGGATACATTAAGACTTTCTATGAACTGTTGCACACATTTCTGGTTTTAATGTCAGACCTTTCTGCAGGCTAAGGGTATTTTGCTGCACCCTGTAAGTGGGCGGATATCTCAAAGAGAAAACGTTTGAGTCATAGTAAATATTTCTGAACAAGTTTTGTGCACTCTAGGAAAAAAAACATGAAGGGTGTTCCGGGTAAGCGCGCCGAAGCTGCGCACAAAACTTCATCTCACTTTCCTCTGTATTCTTTATATTCAGTTCTCTTCTGACCGGCTTCCACGCTGCTGCAGCTTCTTCACTCTTCTCCTCAACACCAGCATCAAGTAAGAATCCCCAGTTCCACTTCATGTTGGTTAGCTCGATTACGCGCAAGTGTGGATTGCAGGCGCATCTGCGTCTGCGAAAAACTGCCACTAAATAAAAATGTTTTTATTATTTAAACCTGTAAATGTTACCACAACAACTCACAACCTTGTTATCTTATCACGGAGTTCGTTTTTTCATTGAGAGACCATTTATCAGACGTGCTGATATAAAGAGCGTAATGAGAAACTTATACGCCATGAAGAGGAATAATTGCAGCCCAGAGCAATCAATTAACACGACTGATAGTAAAATTTGCAGTTGTTGTTTTAATGATTAACTCCTTACGCTTTGTTTGAACATTATAATTATGTGCGTGATATTTTGCCTGTGTCTGACCCATGTACAGTCTGTGGTCTGGTGCGGTTGAGGTGTATTTTGTTTATCTACATTTTTTTTTTTTTGCTCTAAATGTCCAGAAACTGTTGTACATTTGTTTTGCCATTGCCCAGTTGTGATGTTTCTGGCAGGGAAATATCTGATTTATTAATGAATATATTGACAATACATTTGTTTTTCTCTGGATGAATGTATTGTTTAGTCTCTTAGAAAACAGAGACTATAATAATATTCTATAAAATAAACCTATAGGATTATAGGAAGGTCAAAGAGGTTTTTATTGTCATTTCAACCACATATAGCAGGTGCAGTACATAGTGAGATGGGAGGACATCCCTCCAGGACCATGGTGACATAGGACTAAGTACAGTACATGGGATATAGTGTGCATGTGCAAGCTTGTGCAGACAATGCAAAACAGTGCAAACAGTACGAACAGGGCGAATAGTGGGCCGCTGTCCCACCACAGGGGCACCACCCCGACTAACCTCTCAGGGACAGCAACTGTTGCTGAGATGTAAGATGTTGATGTCATCTGTCATTTCTGCATGCTGTTGCAAACTGCAATTTCCCCACTGTGGGACGAATAAAGGTTTTTCTTATCTTATAATTATTGGCAAATTAACAAGAGGGCTAATTGGAGATTGTCACGTGAGCTGCGCAAGACATAAGCATAACATTAAGATACGCTTCTGGGCCTCATCTAGACCAGCTTCGTTCTGGCTATAGCAAAAGTCATTTCTTTCAGCACTATGTTAAAATCAGAAAGCCGTTAAAACATAATCACTTGGACAAAATTAATTATTCCCCTTGCATCTTTCTTTCTTTCTTTATGTATATTTGCAACTTTCCTTTTAAAGCACCGCTGTGATGAGTGTTTTGCAATTTTGCTGTGTCACGCATACAAGAACAATAAAGAACTTGAAACAATATACAGACACAACAAGCTGGGTTCAGCTGTAGTTTTGACTGGTTGTGTCTGGACCAGATATGGCATACATGCAACATGCTTGTTTTAGGGTTTCATGGTAAATGGTCAGGTGCTTTACAGTCACACTGACACTTCTCGTTCACACAAGCTCACACGTTCATTTGCAACTCTGGGTTCAGTGTGTTGTGTTTCAAGGACACTATGGCATCGAACCACTAATCCTTTGATTCATGGGCAACATGCTTCACCTACTGAGACACCGGCATCATGTGTGAGGCTTTATCTATATGGGAATAAGTTAAATTGACCTTTCATAAGACACGTGAATCTGAAATTATTAATAATCGATAACACTATTATAGATTGCTTAGAGCAGTCTTCTTGATAAGGGCAGCAAGTGGAAATGAAAATTAATCTTTCAGAATGAATAGATCTACTTCTCAGCCACAGATTATCGTCTATAAACCTATTATGATTGTTACTAATATTATTATTATTAATATCACGTTTTCATATCTCCGTCTTGTCTTGAATTGCCGGCTAGCTTATAGGATTAGTTCACTCCCTTTTTATAACAGTCAGGCTGAGTAAATCTGGTAAAACCAGTTGATATTACCTAGATATCAGGGTGTCTTTGAATCATTTCTTTATTTAGGATTAAATTGTCATTTTAAGTTATGTGTATGTTTTGGACAAACATCTGCCCTGAAATTGTCACCATGACACAGCAAAAATCCTATCTGATTTCAACATGGCTGACTTCATAATTGACCCGTACTCTACTCTCTCTCTCTCTGTCTTTGTGCAGACATGTCAACCAGGGTTGCCGTGGTAACGGGTGGTAACAAGGGTATCGGTCTTGCCATCGCCCGAGCCCTCTGCAAGCAGTTCCAGGGAGATGTTTACCTCACCGCGAGAGATGCGTACGTACCGTAGCTCACCTGGACCAGACTGACGTTTATAGACCTAAACATGTTGCAATATCATTACACAACTAAAATGATGTAGACAAATATCACGGCCTTTTGTTAATGAAACAAAATTTAAAGGGCCAACAATTTTTGACTTCCACCAGATAATCTTAAAACACAATTAAAATGCCCCCCAAAATAACACCCCTGACCAAATTGCTCTTATATTATGGCTCATTTCATGTAAGATAAAATAAAACATAAATAGCATGGTAATCTAGGTTTTATATCTTCATGGTAGTTTTGAACCAGTGCAAAAATGACAAAAAATACATTTCTTTTGTTATTAAGAGTCTGAAACTCAAAAATCTGCCATGTCATAGTTGTGATAGAAGTGGGTGTGGTCCGATTAAGTCAGAGTGGAAGCCCTTTTGTCGTGACTTTTTGCCTCGTTCTACATCAAACCAGTTAGACAGGCCACAGACAAAAAAAAAAAAAACACACACAAAGAGGACTGTCAGGTGGAATAACGTTGCGAGCTTATTCATGTATCCATGTAGCAGTAACACAGAGAACGAAGATGGTCTTTAGAATCAAAATGCACATTGATCAAGCTCTAACTGAAGCCTATTAGTTCAACCAGCAGATCTGCATATTCAGTCCATAAAGTTAAAGTGAATGAAAATATTGTTTTTTTGCTCATGCTGCAGCGGCCGTGGTCAGGAAGCAGTGCAGTCTCTGTCCTCAGAGGGACTGAAGGCCATGTTTCACCAGCTGGACATCGACGACCTGAACAGCATCAAGACAGCTGCAGCTTACTTCAAAGAGAAGTATGGAGGAGTGGACGTCCTCATCAATAACGCTGGGATCGCATTCAAAGGTATCCTTAGGATAATATGTCATGATGATGTAAAGAACATTACATTACAGTTAAGTTCTAGCCTGAAATAGTGAAAACATTCTTCCCTGAACTCTTACTTTGCAGAGGCAGACACGACTCCATTTGGTGTCCAGGCTGAGGTGACCCTCAAGACAAACTTTTTTGCCACCAGAGACGTGTTGACTCACTTCCTGCCGCTCATTAAAGCTGGAGGTACGAACACAGACCTGGATCCGTTTTGGTGATTAAATATCTGAGGTTACCGACAAAACACACATAACCAAGTCACGTTAAGCTGTATTTGTGACCTTCTTGATAGGTGACAAACTTGCCTGACCGTCACTGACAGACACACAAACACATAGTAATAGCTCCAGACATCCTCTGTGTGTGTTTTAGGTCGTGTGGTGAACGTCTCCAGCCTTCTCGGCTCCATGAGTTTAAACAAGTGCAGCCCGGACCTCCAGCAGCGCTTACGCAGCGAGGACATCACAGAGGACGAGCTGGTGGGACTGATGCAGCGATTTGTTGACGAGGCCAAGAAAGGACAGCACAAGGAAGGCGGCTGGCCTGACACTGCGTATGGACTGTCTAAAACTGGACTGACGGTATGACTGATCGGGTTAAAGGTTAAGGTTAAAAAGTGTGAAATAATGGAGGACACGTCAGATGAGATGATTCAGGTCAACCTCTAAACCCTAAATATGTGATAATCTCTGAATGAAATGCTTCTCTAATGCCACATTCTGATTATAAATGTATTTTTGTGTCCTCAGACCCTGTCCATGATTCAGGCTCGGTGTCTGTCCAAGGAGAGACCAAATGATGGGGTAACTGAAATATAACATCTTTTAATTTTGTGTTAGTGAAGCCTTGTAGCTAACAGGAATGTTTGATTTTATGTATAGATCTTGCTGAACGCCTGCTGTCCAGGATGGGTGCGCACCGACATGGCTGGTGACAAAGCCCCCAAAACACCTGATGAGGGCGCCATCACTCCAGTCTATCTGGCCCTGCTGCCGCCCGGAGCCACTGAGCCTCACGGAAAGCTTGTTTCTGACAAGAAAGTTCAGCCGTGGTGAAATGGGCTGAGAGGGTGCAGAGTCTACAATTGAGATTTGATCTACAATTTTAAACACTTGCTACAAGTTTTACACAGGCTTTAAAATCTGTAACAGCTATTCAGTTTGAAGAGTGGAAACATTTCCTGACTAATGGCAACACATAAATACATCAGCCTTAAGGTCATGACTGCCCATTTTTGGACCGAAAACAAGAAAAACAATGAACTGTTTAGAAAACAGCTGTATAAGAGTGTGTCTCCTTCATTATATGCAGCAAGAATCAAGAATCTGAAATCTTTATTAATGCTGACTAATGTTCTTTTTCACTTTGGTAGTTTAATGACTTCATGAAATCAATTGAGATGTCGTTCTCTGTATGTAACCTGCAGTATATTTCAGTATCTGGCCTAACAATAAAAAAAAACAAAAAAAACATTTTAACTGAAAAATGCTGATGACTCATCCTGCACCAAGGGACGTGTAATTTTGTCTCCAATAAAAAAATGATTCTCTTTTTTGAATATGCTTCCCTCATGCCTCTCTTCTTTACCAGTAGCAGGGCTGGGTGTGGCTCTGTGACCATATATGGGCAGTGCCAGCTCAGACATTCGGTGCTGGACAAATCAGAGATGTCTCCTAGCTTCCTAGTTTTAACAGGAAACATGTAAATACAGAAACAAAAAGAGCTCCACTGACAGATTCATGGATATATTTTTGTGTTTTTTATTTGAAAAGCAACAAATTTGCCTTAACTGAGGCTAGACCCTATCATACTTCCTCTAGACTCACTCATATTTGCATTTGGTTAATACTGCACTCCTCTTCCTGCACTAGTTACAAAAAAATGTCAGATGATACACTACACTTTAAAAAAAAAGAAAGAAAAAGTCTGAAAACCCCAGAACAAATCTGAAGGTGACAGTGGCAAGGAAAAACTCCTTTAACCTTGAGCAGAACCCAGTTCATATGAAGAGACAGAAATGAGAGCAGAGAACAGCAGGAGAAACACAATAAACATACATCTGTCATAGATAAATACATCAGACTAAAGTGTACATGTGATGATGATACAAACACAACATACAGCTGATGTCACATGACATGAGAGAGCCAT
Source organism: Planiliza haematocheilus (assembly GCA_005024645.1). NCBI lineage: Eukaryota > Metazoa > Chordata > Actinopteri > Mugiliformes > Mugilidae > Planiliza > Planiliza haematocheilus. Next base: position 816,101 of record SRSE01000429.1, read on the forward strand.
ACTTTTGACAAATAAGGACAAAATGTGTGAGAAAAAAAAGAAAAAGGTGTGAATGTGAATGATTGTGTGTCTCTCTGTGTTATCCCTGTGATAGACTGGAGACCTGTCCAGGGCGTACCCCGTCTCACACACGATGATAGCTGGGATAGACTCCAGCCCCCCCGCAACCCTGTAACAAGCGGTTACAGAAGATAAATGAAGAATCACGAGTTTGACCGGATTACAATTTATCAAATGTTTAAAAGGTGCAAAAAGGAAACACACAACTCAAGTTTCTGGTGGAGGCAGAGAGGAAACTGCAGTGGAGGAATTTAACTAATTTTATGACAGGACTCAAGCCTTCAGACACAAAAACAGGACTCTAATGAGCAAAGCTGGAGCTGAAAAGAGTCTACAGGAGCAAGCTGGCGAAAAACCAGGAGCGTGGACTGCACCTGTAAGCAAAACAGAGAAGGCAGGTACATTAGAAAGAGCACTTCACAAATAGCTGAGTCACAGGCAACTACCGTGGAGCCAACTGAAGAACTGGCAATGAGTGGGAAAATAATAAGTCTTTAAGTAGAGTGTAACTTGATTGGATGATGAGAAGCAGGTGAAATAGCAGCCATGCCCCAACATAACGACCAGCAGACATTAACAAATAAACCATGGCCCAGTTTTTCTTTGTTCATTGCTTCCTGAACTGGCAGGCCAAACCAGCAAGTCAGCAGAACTATGATAGGTATATAAAATTACAGAATAAAGGATAAAAGACTTACAAAATGAGCTTTAGCTACTCAAAGAAGCATCTTGTCATTGCTGCAACAGCTTTGGATGGACATCTTCAGGTGTAAACCAGAAATTAAACCACAAAAAGTGGTGGTTTTAAAAGAATTAAAGTCTTCAATGTTGGAAAGAAAAAAAAACAACACGAAGGAGAAAATCCAAAGGATAGCAACATGGAGACATAGGGACCCCTGGCGGTGTTCTTGCAGATTTTCCTGTACAGACCTGTTAATATTCAAACAGATAAGCACAAATGGGATTTTATATGTGCACTGGGACTGATCAGATGTGTTTAGCTTCAACTTTAGTACATCACGGATATACTGCAGAGGAAAGGTCAAGTCAAATGCAGGCTGCCTTCAACTTGCAGTAAACATTTAAGGACTTTGCATGCACCGAGTAATTGTAATTTATAGACACGTTTATGGAGCGGGACATAAAGACATGCAGACACAGCCAACCATAAACAAGTCTCCCTGAAGCAACAGAGCTGACACGTTTAGTGGATATGATAAACAGGCGCTACAAAGCGCACCGAAAGCCTTGATAGAGGTCTTCCACCTCTTCTTGAGCCTGTGTTAAGCAAACACACATAAAACAAACAAACAAAAAAATAGCATAAAATAAAAATGAAGTCTGCCACTATTTCAACTTTTTTTTTATATCAGTAAATCATAAATATCTGAGTATAGAAACCCTCATCTGCAACGACTGTGTTATATTTATAAATGCAAAAACTCAGCTAAGAATCTAATGAATATCTACCCACCAATGTCTGAAAAAGTTTCCCTACTATGCAAGGGTTTGCAAAATGGAGACTTTCTTTCATGAAAATAACTCAGTTACTGTATACATGTTTTTAAGACACTATTTGTTTTGCATAAACACTGTTTTTTAAAGATGTAGCAGGGAGAGGGAGGATCCAAATGCAACACACACTCGCGGAAAGGTGGGGTGAACAAGAAATTAATTTATTGAGGGAAAAATAAAGAAAAGAGGTGCGAGGTGAGCAGATAACGTCCAAAAAAAAAATACAAAATCCAACAAAAGATGCAATCCAAACAAAAAATAAACAGCGTAATCCAAAGAGGGAGGCAAAGAATCTGGCATTTCGGACAAGAGCAAGAGAAGAACCTGCAGATAATCAACAGACGGTGTGACAATAGATAAGGTTAAAGACAGGGCTTTTAATTCAAAAGAGCTGATGGGATAACAGGAAACAAGTGAAACAAATGAAGGGGGGAGCACAGAGAAAAGAGAGGAGAGGAGAGAGAGAGAAAGAAAGAGAGAGCAGTTAAAAGGGAGAGAAAAATACAAAGACAGGAATCATAACTAACTAAAACCTTTCAAAAATGAAATAGGAAACACAATTGAAATCACCAAAAACAAACAAACAAAAAAAAGCTAAATAATGAAGCAGAAAAGATGAAGAATACAGACTAATTTCTTTAGTCTGCAAATATCCGACTTTGCCTGAGAATATATAACATAGTCAGTGTGTTTGTAATAAGTGTAGAGCAAGTGAATTGCCAAGTTCATAACCTTGCTGTCATTTTTTTTGCAGCTAATTTGGCCCTGCTTCCACTGTTGTAAATTATCTGCCGGATCTCAGTTGAACAGCAAGCACGGTGATTGGTATTAGTATCCATCTCCAAAAGGTGTTAGATAGATATGTACAACTGGATCTTTCTCTGCTGCTGGAATTGAGCCCATAGGCCCAGAGCACCTGTTAATGTCAAGCACAAAGAAAGTCAGAGGATTCATATTGTTCCCTGAGTGATAAGAACATATTTTAAACAAAATAATTCCTGCAGAAATCCAGATTACCCTGCTTTATCTCTGCCCTCTCTGTTTTTAGTCAATACCACGGCAGACTGTGTGCAGATGTGTAGTGCTGATGTGTGACTGTGGGAGTTGTAGTCCTGTCAGACAAGGGTAAAGCCCTGATTTCCTTGTAGATAAAACTAATCCACAGAGCGGGAGAGATGGAGAGATGGTCAGAGACAGAGGGAGGGATAATCCTCTAATCCCTGCTGTCTGCCAACGGAAACCCCATCACACGCTCACTTTGCTAATCATAATGACCACAACTGTCACTGGCTGTCATTACTGCATGAGCATTATAATTACATTATTGATCCTCCAGTTGGGAACTCCCTCGGCGCAGGAACACAACAAGTGATGCAACAACTGCAGTAATCGATGTCAACACTGTTCAAACGCAGCACATTAAAAGGCTTGATAGTTGTTGTTTTTTTTTATCTGATACAAATTTATCTGAACAAAAGCATCCAGTAGACATTTAATGATGGTATTTTGTGTTAAACTGTTTTAATTCTGTTAATATTTTTTTAAACTTGTAACTAACTGGTATTGTTATTCAAATTAGGATGAGAAAGGTCGCTGATATCAGAGACTTATTAAGTTTCAGAGACAACTGCTACAACCAAATTAGTAATGTTTGTGAGATTAAAGCAGGATAAATAAAAGCCCCATCAATGCAATTTAATATCATTTAATTTCAAAATTATAAAACATACAGCGTTCATTTTTATGTGTTTTATATATTTTTGAGTTGTCCTCTGTTATTATATTATTTTTCTTTAAATTAAAATCAAATTTATTAGTACTTAGGAATACTTTGCTTTGCCATCAACTCTCAAACTTCACTGATCAGATTAGTGGCACTGACTATCTTTACTCATAAAACTACAGAAATCCTTATTATAAATTTAGACAATCGGTGAATTCCTACTATTATCACTTAACAACACTTTCATTTCCAATCAGCAAAGACTCTGTTCTGAGTCAGCAATAGATTTTATTTAAGAATACACAATAGAAAAGACCTTAGATTAGATCCAACTGAGACGTCACAGATTTGTTCGAGGACGGAGACAGTCCTCCTGACTGAACTAACACTGAGCTTCTTTGTTTGGGTTGCTAGGTTGGGACAATGAACTGCAGACTTTTGTCCATTGTGTAAATGGTTACCTGCATAAATCCTTCACTAATGATTTATCAGCATCAGCTGCAGTTGTTTTTTTGCTGGTTTATTATACATTTAGACAATCAAGACCATTAAACACAATCATTTAGAACTCAGTAAGGGCATAATGAAAAAAAAATTCATTTCTATTCAATCCCAATAAATGGTGAAGTTTTTACGAATCCCACCCAACAGTCATTTTTCTGATAATCCCTTTCACAGCCTGCTGTCGCCTCTTTTTTGATCGAGAGCATTTGAGGACACGGCCACGGATGCTAAACCTGCAAATCACACGAATCTTGTCACAAAGTATCTTAGCATTTTCTTTTCAGTGACCGCCTGGTTCCTTGCTGGCTGGGATTATTTTATTTATTTATTTATTTAAAAAAAGAGTTGTATCCTTACACTGAAGCAGCATTCATTCATATTGGATGGTGCATCAGTAATCAGTCATTAAAATGTAATCAGTGCTGTGTAGGTATACAAGAAGTTTAAAATACATTTACATGAGCTCCTAAGCAATGATTAGCTGATGTTATGGTTGCAGCTCTGGCCCTAACTCTGATCTGACTCATCAGAGGTTCTTTCAATTAAATCAACATGCAGCCATTGTTCACCTGTTAGAAATATGGCTCAAGTTTCCAGCAGAACATTGCTGACTCAGAAGGCTGATTGTTATGGACTTCTTGAGCAAAGAGGGGCTTTCATCAAATCACAGAGACTGAAGGTTTCTTAGGGGGCAGAGCATGGAGCTCTAAAACACAATGTGTTAACTGGATCCAACCCAAAGTGAGCACAGCATCAGAAGATCAATACAGTACACACACAGCGGGGTCTAAACTATTTCTCAGGCATGTAATTATTCTCAGCTTGAATAAGTATAGTAGAGTATGAAGTACAGTTTGGCTGCTCTTTGATTTGGAAGCATTAAAAATAGAAACTATAGCAGCACAAAGATAAAAAAAAAAAAAAACTATTCACAGTAAAATACAGCATTCACAATAAAAGCACCCAGTAGCACACAAATGACTGTAATTGGTACAGTGAGGAATAGCAGCATTTTAAAACAGTAAACATTGGTGCAAATGTATCCATAGTAGTACAAATGTGCTTACTGAGATTCGGTGGACAGGGGAATACATATGGGGGTTACTGCACAGCAGTCTCATGAAGGAGAGGTTGAAGGTGTGCCTATATCCAGGATGGGTGTGATCCTTGGAAATGTGACTGGCTTTCTTGTGGAGACAGCCAGTGTAGACGTCTCAAACAGCCAGTAAAGAAGAAGGCATAAAAATCTATTATTATTTTTTTATTGAGAGGTCACCAAGACATGTTATCAGAAGTAAATGGAAACCTGTCATACCATATGTCCTACCCATGTATCCAGCCATCAATCTATCTTTGGGTTGGCAGGTTGGGGGAAAAAAATAATTGATCCTGCGTTGTTGACCCTTTAATTAATCAAGCAGCCGCCTGTTTGAATATCTCATATGGATTTGGGTCCAGATGCCCTGCAGACTTGTTGCTGATGGTTTATTATTCAAGATTCAAGATGTCTTTAATGTCTATTTCCCTATATGTTCACGGCATACAGAAAATCAAACAATCAAGACCATTTATTGATTAAACACAAATATTTAGCACTCAGTGAGGGGATAATGAAGAATTCTTAGTTTCATTAATTTCTTTAGTTTTATTAATTCATTCCTATTCATCCCCAGTAAATGGTGACGTTTTTATAAAATCCCACCCATCAGTCACTTTTCTCATAATCCCTTTCACAGCCTGCTGTTGAATCTTTTTTTGATCAGCAGTATTTGAGGACACGGCCACGGACGCTAAACCCACAAATCACACGAATCTTGTCACAAGACTTAAGGATCTTAGCATTTTCTACAGTTTTCTTTTCACTCAACGCTTTGTTACTTGTGGCCTGGGATTATTTTCCACAGAGCAAACCATCCTTTCTGAATTTATATTATGAGAGCTGCAAACTTTTTTAAACTGGTTCTCAGACATTAATCTGTGTTATATTAGTATAAGCACACTGTGTCAAACTGACGAACATTATGTGAGGATTAGGTCTGAAAAGATGAAGCTTTTGTTGAATGCTTTAAGTTTAAACTTAGATTTGGTTATTAGTGACTTGATATCATTGCTGCAGGAACTGCTTTGCTGAAGGGATAAGGTTCGTCTTCACTACCAACCAACCTCTTTAAAATGGTGTAACTTTGGTCAGCTGTATTTTAAAAGATCCGACAAAAAAATGCAAGTATTTGTGGCAGTATTTGTAAACATAAGTGTGCGTTTTGTACCTCAGTTTAGGTTGCGCTCCTCCCTACGGCAGCGGCATTGATTTCGTCTCCAGGAAATAAAGCCAAACTGTCATTATGACATTTTAAAAGTGAAATGTTTGACCACGGAGCGTCTGCTGGGCGAGCTGATAAGGCATCTGATCGATACACGAGTGCTCCGGAGATAGGAGAAAATTAACCCACATCATAATTCACAAAACTTGGAAGTCTGTAAACTTTGTATGATTTGCATAAAATTCCAGCTAAATAAATTCTACCAATTTGTCAAATCGGCCTCCGAACACTGCCTCCGTGACACCTGGCCAAACACCCAGTGGGTTATAAATTTGTGTCTCCTATGGTCCAATTTTGCTTTAATGGTGTTTATCAGTTGCTGACCTTTTTAATCCTTATTTAGATCTCAGTATTGATGATTTGAAAGAAAACAGATGCATTAGTGGTGTGAGCTGTCAGCTTTTAAAGGCTGTCCTTTCAGTTGCCTTAAAGTATAACACATTTGTCTATATGGATTTTTATATTTTTATTCAGAATGGAATTGTCCAGACACCCAATCACTATCCATCCCTCTGCTGTTCATTAAGTAAACAGCTGGCTCATAGAATGGCGTATTGGTTTTCTTGTTCAAATGTGAACACCATCCCAGATGTTCCTTCAATAACCCACCCATCTTAAGTACAGATTTTTTTTGGTTTTGTTTTTTATTTTTTACTTTTTGACAGAGCCGCACTGCCAGTCTTTGTAGTAAGGTCAGCTACCTTGGCTTGTCTCCAGTATAGGATTTACCATCTGGACATGAAAGTGGCATCAATCTTCACATTTAAGTCTTGGCAAAAAAATCTCTTTAAATGACACCCCAGAGTGAGATCGCTTCACAATGGACCCCATGATGTCTTCAAAGAGTAAAAGATCTTGTCTCTTTTACAGATGGTAAATTTGGAAGCCGATGTTAGGCCCCTTTCTTCGTTTCCTCTACTTTTCCCTTTTGTGTGTCTCGTCTAAAGGGGACTGATGGCTTTTGGGGCCTGTAAACTCTGATCCCATCTCCTTCACACTGACACAAAGCCTCTATAACCAGTACAACCTGGAAGACTGCATCTTCTTGTGCTCAGTGATAAAAAGACAGCGCAAAAAAGTTAGTCTGTAACACCTGATTTGGTCTCAGACTGTGTCAGTGAGCATCTTCCAGATCTGAGCACCATTCAATCAGCCATTGGTGTCTTCTTTTGACATAAAGATGCCTGTCTGGAAAGGTTCTCAGTCCTTCAGGTTATGGTCTGTCCAAAACACGTGCTGAAACTAAGGGCAACTGGAATTATAAAGTAACTTGATGACGTTTCATCCAAGTAACTGATTCAAAGGAGAAGAGAGCGGAGGTCTGTTAAGGACCAGATACATATCTGAAAAACAAGGTTTTCATGGAGACATTTTGCCACCTGTAAATTGGTTGACAAGGGTCTGTTATTAATCAGCAACAAACCCTGGTGTCACAACCCTGCTCTTACGCTGTGACTGAAGAGTTAGTCAATCTCACAATCTTAGATTTTAGAGTGTAGACAATACTTTTATTAAATTAGTAAAGTTAAATGTTTCAGCGAGGTGCCAGAGGCAGTATGTCAGTGTCTGCACAACGGTAACTGTATGCCCCCTTAAACTCAGCTTTCTCAGGTTTGGTGCATCCAAGAGTGGAACGAAGGAGGAGAAACAGAGCCCACACAAAAGACATCACAGAGGAAAGCCAACCCTGGGCCTGTCACACCTGTCATAGGATGTTCAGGTGGGCAACACCCACAGATGTTCCTAATAAAAACCTTACTTCCCACCAGTGTTTTAGCACTGAAGAAGCCACTTGTATGAAACGTCTTCAGGAAAGTCTACAAATCTAATTGCCCTTGTTTCAGCTTTGTTTTTTTTGTTTTTTTTTTGTCCTGGATGACTGGAAACATTTACAGATTAAACTGTATGTGTGTTTTGTCAGGGACTTAGATATTTGACCACCACTCAAATGACTTTATCCTTGAATATAGGAAACAAAGCTGAACTCACTGTATTGTAAATTGGTGGCAGATTATAACTCACTCAGCCCATCTTCCCCGCTCAGAGAAAGAGTTTCCCATTTGACATAGATGGCTTCCTCTATTCCTCCTTCAAACCATCTGTCTTCTCTGGCTAAAATGTGGACGTTGTTGTCTTCAAAGTAGTGTTCTTTGTCCTTCAGGTGTAGGTGGACCGCTGAATCATTTCCTGATGAGCTGGCTCTCCTGTGCTGAGTCATGCATTTGTGAATGACTTGTTTTGTACCTTCCTCACTGCTCTGAACTGCCACATTGCTCTGTTTTTGCCTGGGTGTTTTATCTTTGGGGTGAACAAGTTTTTCCCTCAGTGTGTTATCAGGTTTGATGTGAAGTGGGGATGATGTTCTGGTCATGTAGGGATGACAGTGTTCCTTCTCTTGTTGTCCTCTTCTCTTCCTCTCTGTCCATTCTGGGATATCTTTTTGTGCTTTTGACAAAAGCCTAGTTTGGATAGCCTAACGTTGTCTAGTGTGTTTTTCTCCCCTTTCTTCATACTTAATGCGCAATCTGTCAGCATTGTTGTCACCCTGGTCACCACTAGATGCCAGTAAAGCAGCACATCTAACCTCTTTGCAGAAGCTGCCTGTGAAAGGTACCTGCACGGCATTTTAATAGCAGTCCCTGCTGCATCTGGTGCCTCCACAGGAGCTTCCTGCTTGCTACATTCTGCCTTGCTGTTAACCGAAATCAGATTTTTCATAAATAAAACAGATACAATGGCGCCAGTGACTCTGAATACAAGAAGCAGCCTCTGGTGTGTGTTCTTGAATGTCATGTAATGCCCTCAAAAGGTCTTGAATGCAGGAATTTTAGTCATTTAGCCATTTTAGTTCAGTTGCATTTAGGGGTTTTAGGTTCACGTTTGAATTTGGCTCATGCTAGGTTAAGGCTAAGGGTTAGTGATTAAATGTCAGATTAAATGTCATGTTTAAATGTCAGCAAAGAAATACCAGCCCCGAAATGCATGACAACAATGTTAAAATATTGCGTCTGTGCTATTTTGTTCATGCCTCTCCCAAACAAATGTGCAGACAGCGTCAGTGTTTCCCCCTTTGTCTGCTCCTTTGCAGGGACACAGACAAAACATCACAGCGAGCAGCTGCTGCACGGGGGGAATGGTGAACCGAAATGATCTGTCGGCTCTACAGGAAGGCTGCGTGTCCACTCCAGAGACTTGTACTTACAGGACCTGCTCCTTATTCTGCAGCTTTGTAATGGAAAGGACACCGTGCTGACAGCAGATAGAGCAGAGCATCTTTTGAGCCCTGAAATGTGGAGGGGGGAAAAAAAGCACAACATCAGCAGGGGATACACTTCAGTGTAAAACACCCAGCAGGGGAGAAGGTTTTCAGAACAGGAGCCGTTTGAGCGAGTGAGGTTGGGAGAAATACCACCACCTAGTGGACAAGTAAAATAACTACAGGTTTATCAGACAATTGGGATAGGAATTGATTGATGCATTTAATGCAATTTACTGACCTTTTTTCAAGAACAAAAAATATCATCAAAGAAATGTTCATTGTATTTGGGAAATTTCAAACAATTCTATTGGTTTGGTTGCAATTTTTTCCCAAACAGGATTCCTTCTATGGCATTTGTTAACATTTGAAGATTTTCTAATCTGTTCTATTTTACTAAATTAATATTCATATTAAAATATCAGTAACAATATAGATTATATATATATTTTTTTTAATTTTTAATTTTATTTTTTTTGCCATAAACGTTTTCAAAATTAGCAAATGAAATAGAAAGTCAATGAAAGCAGCCTTTTGGAAATGGAAATGTTTTATCACTGGTTAAACTCTTAATTTCATGCACCCTCTGAATATTACAGGTGACATTTTCCTTCAAGCCCTGTGGTTCTTTGTAATCATTAGTTACAAACATTAGAGATGCTTTCCAAATGAAAACAGCCCTTTAAACCTGGCTGAATGTATTTAATGGATATCCATATTCAGCTTGTTATACAGTATATATTTTTGTTATGACAACGGATGAAAGGTTCTCACTGTTGGGTGAAAGACCTCTTCTCTGACTCAGCTCTATCGAGGAGCTCAGCATAAAACTCACATCACAGGGTATAAAAACTGGTCCCAGACGCAAACCTTAACTCCAGTTTCTGTACAAAAGCATCAGGAACATTTTAACATGATGTCTGACTCAGCATCCTGATCCAAAACGGTCGGGTCCCTCCTTCTAATAGAACCAAAGTTAAACTAACTCTTGGGATAAAGCATTAGTTTGTTTTTATAAACTGATGAGTCATATGCATTTCCCCATTTCTCACATTGTTTCACAAATGAAGTAGTGACGATCCAACTGCAGAGGAAAACCAGGATGACCCGTGGTTGAGGTGGTAGAGCGGTTCGTTCCCTGAGCATCAGTACATGAGTGTCCTTTGGCAAGATGCTTGACCCTAGATTTCTCCCAACAGTCATCATGCAGAAAATGTGTAATTTTGATAATATTTAGCATGTTGGTATATACTTTCAACAACCTCACAGTAGAACTTTGGTGCCCTCCTTACAGGAGCTCACACTTCATGTTGATAACCATGGTTTTATCGTCATGGTATTCTGTTCCCCAACACTGCTGGTTTCATGTGACTTCCACCACTCTAGAGAGCATGCAAACAGGTTTACCACACAAGCCTTTAAATGATGATGATATGTCTAGAAATGTCTTTATAGCTCCTTTCCCTCAAGTGGCCAAACCCTCAGTTACTGCAAGTTTAAATTAAGACAGGAACTCAAGGGCTCATCTGAAAGGAGGTGCTGCTCTGCTTTAATACACATTTTGCTACATATCATTAAATGTCCACGTATCAAGTCATTAGCACCCATAAAGCATTCTCTTAGGACCTGTAAAAACGTATTAAATTCTGAACTGAGGGCAGACGTTTTCATCTAGTGACGAGTCTATTTCTGGGCCTTAGAAAGATTTTGAAGAGCATCTCCTACTGAGAGCTACACTTGTCACTGGAAAGTGAATTTTGATTATTTTTTTGATTTTGTACAAACAAGCTGTTTTTCCCCCCCAAGGACGACTTTGACAAAAGAATCATCACGTACTAATGAGAAAAAAGAAAAGAAAAAAAAGATGAGCAGTAAAAGGTTCCCTCCTTCTGCCGTGCACAGGTGTTTTTGTTTCAGCAATAAAAGAGGAAAAAAATAAAAGAGGATGTGGAGATTATGGCATCAGCTGAACTGAATGAAGCGGCACAACAGAAATATAATTAAAAACCCAATAATCTGCACACGTCTGACATCCTTCCTGTTTTCAGTCGTTTAATCTGTTTAGAGATCTCATTTCTTGGCCTCCTCTGAAGCCCGAGGCAAAAAAATCCTGGAACCCTTGAGAATCTGAAAAGTAAAAGGTTTGTGGTTTCCAGATAAAGAAAGGCTAATTACACACTAAACTATCTCCATTACAACACATTGTGAATATACCCTGTGATGTTAGGACTTTCTCCTACCCTTGATGCTTGTTGCTGTAGTGGCGTGGTTAAATACATTTGCTTTCAGATGCAAAAAATCACGCCCGTGTGTAATTGCTGTTTTGAAGAAAGGCTGTTTAGAGAGATACGGCAGCGGTCCTCCAGTTAGTAACCACACTTCAAATTCTGTGGAGATAATAAGTTTGGATTCTGATTACCTAGTGTTGACAAGTGCTGATCAGACAGTTGTTTGTTCGCTCGTATAGTTGATACGCCTGTGGGGAAGCTAAGTGATCTCTGCTGTGAACTAAACATTTGTAGTTGCAGGGGCAGGTCAGAGCAATTGCCCCTCAAAATTCCTGTGCACGTCCCTGTGCAGTTGTATGTTTTTTGTTTGTTTGTTTTACACATTGACAAGCTCTGATGTTTTTGCTTCAGAGATAAAACCTCGGTGGATATCGCTGTGAAGGAGCGGTGACACACATGCCCGGTAAAATCCAGCAGTTTGAGGAGGACTATGCTGAGTTGCCGGCCTGTAGTGTGACATGTAGCTGACATCTCATACTGTCAAGAAACATCCTCGGAGCTACGATGTCCTAATGGAAAAACATCACCCTGCGTTGCATGGTATGATGTTTTAAGCACGATATTACAGTCCAGTGTCAAAAAGTGTATGTCCTCCCTGCACTCCTCTGGGAGGAAAAACATAAAAACAGCAGCAAAAGAAATAAAGAAATAAGAAGATAGTATGACCATCAAAGCAGAGAAAAAAAACCCCAGAAGGAATGGGGGAAGAGAAATCGTGAATAGTCTTTTTTTGTACAAGCGAAGAGAACAGCGTGCAGCCTCGAGTTGAGAATTTACTTGTGATGCTGGGTGGTGCAGAGTGTGACCGATGTGTATGTAGAGATTCAGTTCAGTATACAGGAGGAGTGTGCAACCCAAGTTATTCTCTGCAATTCTACAGTTTGGCTCATGCAAAACTCAAACACTGCAGCTTTTATCCAAAAAAAAAACAAAACATACCACGGCCTGGATGACTGAGAGCCTGCACAGACACCGGCTGCATTTAGATGCACTTCAGCAGTAAAAGCAGTGATAAAATGTCAACAAACAATCTTCATTCAAAAAGGAAATCAAACAAAAGCTACAATCATATGGATAACATATTTTTTTTAACCTGAAAGAAATCTGTCCGGTTGTGGATTCAGAGAACTTCACTGGCTAAATGGTTCTGCTTGCTGTGGAGCGCAGAATCTTCTAGAAATATAACAGAAGAAGGGGTTTTAACTTTACTGGCAGCACTGAAATAATTCAATAATAGAAGATGACCAACATGATTCCATGTTTTCAACAATGCTGTTCACATGGATTTCATCTTTATTCATCTTTTCAAACACTTTGAACAAACAGCAACAACTAGTTATTTTGCTAACCTCTATGTTTCCCTCCTCATGTGGGGCAGTCGTGCTCAGAAAAGATGGACTTATTTTGTTCAGATCCAGCAGATCAAGGGTTTACGTGGTTATTAGAAGGTAATGTTTTGCTAACTCTTCATGGCTGTGCCCTGGGCTACATCACTGATTTTTAGCACCATACTGGCCAGCACGTACTGTGAGAATCTCAGGCAGAGGTGTACGGTCTGTTCCAGGGGCTCGGCTCAAAACAAAAGGTGACAGGGCATTCGCAGTCGGGGCTCCGAGGTTGTGGAATGGTGTCCCCGAGGAAATCAGGTCAGGTGACTCTGAACTCTTTTAAATCACTACTTAAATTACGACAAAAACACTGTTATCAAAGTCTTTGCATTAAATGCAGAATTGCAGATGGTGCACAGGTAGCTTAGCTTAGTATGGAGACATGAGGCTTAAAGAATTATCATCATCTTCTGCGACTGTTTGTCCTGTGAAGGGTCGCGGGGGGCTGGAGCCTGTCCCTGCTGTTATTAGGAGAGAGACGGAGTACACCCTGGACAGGTCTCCAATCTATTGCAGGGCTAAGAATTTGTTTAATGAAGTTAATTATTAATCCAATGTAACTTTTAGAACAACACTGAAAAGATGTGTATGTAGCTCAACGCTGCTTTTAGGTAACTCAAGAAATCTTTATTTTTCCTAATTTGCTAACTAAACCCATTTATGCATTTATTTAAAATGTTTAACCTTGGTGCGCTTCATTGACTATGTGAAAACAAATCTGAGGACATCCGACTTGTTTTATTTTTCCAAACAAAATGTACCCCTGTTATTCAAATTTAAAAGACAATATAATCTCATACAGTAGTTTTAACTACTAAATATTGCAATGCAAACACTTACTTTACATGGGTATCAAATGTGACAAGACTTTAAGAAGTCTGCAGAATAAACTGTGTTTTAAGGTGTCTAATGCACAGCCTGCAACAGCAGCACTTTGCAGGCAGCTAAACATGGCTGAAACCTATTGTAGATTATTCAGGCAGCGTCTCATTTGCAGGACGATGATGGGCAGAAAATTACCTGTTTCACACACCTCCACTATTTATTTTGGCTGCTATCTGAGAAGCTAGATAGCAGAAGGGGAAGATGAGTGAGTGTCTGTCATGCAGATAGTCGAGATGTGCTTTAATGCAAAGCTCTCATTAGCCTGCAGCTCTGACACACACAGGCACCGTCTCACCTGACAACTCTGTGAGCAGGATCAGGCTTTAAAAAGAGCTTTATTGAAATTTCTTCCCTCCCACTTGAAGTCTTTTGAGAACTTTCTAATAAGTTGCTAAATTTAAAAATGAAATACATGGCTCTAGTTTGTGTTTTAAATACTTGGTGGAAATTTAAATCATTTCCACCAAGTATTTTATATTGAATCTACTTGGATGTGACCAGCAGAGCACCATTCCAACATTCTTCAAAGATGTGGGTCAATCATATTATAGTCTTTAGATCATTGTCAGAGCAAGAATCCTCTATGGAGAAAAACACCACCCGTCAGACTGGGGAGATAGTGCCAGGTCTCATTACAGTGTAAGTGGGTCAATGGCAGTCAAGGGGTATTAGAGAGAGAAGGTACTGACTGCTGATGACCTCTGCTATGGGGCTTATGCAATACATGATATGCAAATGTTAAGATGGACAGAGCCAAGCCTGAGTGGGTGTTGGAAACATGCAGAAAGAAAAAGAGCAGTTAGCAAATGAAACCTAAAGTTTAACATCCCTGATCAAAGTCAAACATAGGAGGAAAACTTTCCTCGACCCAATCCCATGTTCTCAGGAATACATTGAATGTTTGTGTATAAAAGCTCCTAATAAATACGTCATTTTAATATTTTTGTTTCTTCAAGTGTTGGCATAAGCACTAAGACCACTGCCGCTAAAAAAAAGGAAAAAAAAAAGAACTCATGGCAAGTGGAAGCCTGCGTACACACCAATGTTACCAGATACAGCTGATGGTTTCCTGCCAAAAAGGTGTTCAAATCCCCCAAATGCAAACAACACTGCATCCTCAGCAGTGCACATTGAGTGTGCTCAGTCGTGCACATGCATACACACTCACTCTCTTGGGGAGAGTAAATAAATGCATTTTGGTTCAGATTTTAAGTCGACATTAAAAAGTAAATACAAAACCGACCAAAATGATCCCAAACCAGATCAAATTCATTTCATTCACCCAATCTGACAACACTGGTTCTCGCAGGAAGGGACTTGAAGCGAAGTAGAGACAAGAGACCACAGAGTGTTGGTGAAATTTATCATGATGAAGACGATAGGAGTGACAATTGTTTACCTCAAGGAAACACCATCCCGGGACTTCAATAAATTCACCATTTTGCCAATAGATGGAGTATTTTCTTATCAAATAGAATCAAAGCTAGTCTTTACGGACTATTTTTATAATTTTTCTGTTCAGCTTGTTTCATTTTGAAAAATTTGGGATGGGAAATATGCAAGTGGTTACGGAAGCAACCAGAGCCTGGCCCATCCACTAGCATACAGCTATGGGCTACGAAGCAGTGGTTGGACCAGAGAATCGCTTTGCCGTATGTGTGCACAGGGGCTCAACAGTTTAGTAAGTTAATCAGAAGGTAACCAAATGTAGAAAAGGCAGGATGCAACATCAACATTTCTGTGACTGAATAACAGTACATTAACATTCCAATTCACCTCCACGTAGAAGGTTGTGAATACCTCAAGAGGGGAGGTTCAGGTGAACATGATAAACATAAACCGTTTTAAGGCAGCATAAATCACTATATATAACAGTAATTACTAAACATCAGTTTAATTGATAGCGGATGTGTGTTTGGTGTTTGATTAGATATGTAATGAATGGAAGCGTTTGCTTAGATTTGACTTCTCAACCAACTTGAAAGTGACCTCTTCATAAATCAAATTAAAATAAATCAATCAATCAATAAATAAAGGGAAGTTCCTTTTTGATTTACACAGGGCACATCCTGTATTCAGACAGATATATGTTTAAACCTTTGCTAATGAAGCTTGAAGATTTGGGATGATAAAATCAATAATGATCCATAAAGAGTGCACTGTATAATGTTTTTTTATCATTTTTAAAAGGTTAAAGATTCCCACTACTTTGGGAGCGCAGTTAGCCTGGTTTTAAAGTAAAAATATTTTCAAGTCTCTGTTAAATATACACAGCAAACTTATATAAATGTCCAAAAGGTCTGCAGATGTCCGTTTCAAAATCTGTATCTCATTTTCATTTGGAAATGATCAGATTCCTCACTAATCAGCTTGTTCCAACTCTTTCTTAAATCTAAATGATGGCTACACAGCATACACTGTATGCGCAGTTTACAATGCACAGATGGGATAAGAGGTCAAGACAAAACAGTGTGTACCTGCAAAAGTTGCCATTTAAACATAAGAAAGGCTAGTAGCCAGGCAATGTCACGGTTACTTTTCTGTCCATCACCACATAAAGTCCGCCTCAATGGTTTGATTTGCTGGAGCTTAATCAGCTCCCAACGGAGAGGCTCCAGAACAACCTTCTGCCGCAAAGCATTGGTAAGTAGAAAGTTGGTCTGGCAGAGCACCACTGTGGTCACAAACACCGTGTTGAGTGTTGGAATGAGTTTCCCAAGTTATTAAGAAAGTAATGTGTATGTGTGTGTCTGTGTTGGGGAGTCAAGTAGATTCAGTTACCCTGGTGCTTAAAGCTTCATTGCCCTGTGGGAGCTCGTGGATTTGGGCAGGAAGTTCCTCTGACACACACTCATTGTCCTGCTGTCAGAAAGATATATAGACCTTGGAGGAAAGTCAGTCAGCATGGTAAACAGGGATCTCACAGTCCCATATGCTGTATTGTGGTGTAAATAAATCCTTGTATTTATTGTTGTAAACTGTGATGTTACATGAGCCATTTGGCAGATTAATATATCAAAAATTACAGAAATTAGAAGCGCAAACCAATATTTCTTTAATTTCAAGAGAAATGGCTTATCAGAATAATGTTTTAAAGGGAAAATATCAGAAGCTGATTGGGATGTTGCCTCACCTCGTCTGTGTCTGGACCAGAAAGTAGCATTTGAACACACCACAAAGACTCCAGCTAGCGAGCAGGTGGCGGCCGCTCATGTTGGTAGATGTTCATTCAAAAAGGGACACAAGAAGAGCTATGATTAGCAGGAGGCTAAGAAGCTAGGAAGAGTTACAAGCCATAACACACAGCTGGCCTCTCCTGAATCATGCTGATCAGTTCCTCTACACTTTATTCATTCTGCATGATCATGTTGTCATGGAAATATTTGTATGTTCAGATGAAATGAGCAAACCCGTGCACAAAGCTAATCAGCCTCACGGACCACTCGTTCCCCTGCCGATTCAGCGTGTCTAGAGATTCAGTTTCTACTTTATTGAATTGTAAATGTAATTTGTAATTTGTTTGCCAAACACATGTTAAAACTACAACACTGGGGTTGCATAAATCACAATTGCGCAAATCCAGGTGACACAAGGAGTATTGAGTGACTATTGGTTTATACTTTAACCGTACTAAGAGATGCTGTCAGAACAGATTATCGTCAGTTCCAGACGAACGCAGCGCATGTGCAGCATCCGCTCACACTCTGAGGCTTCCCCCCATGCTGTCTCATGCTCATCCACCAGCACTTCCTCTCTCATATTCCCTAGTTTCACTTGACATCCCAGGTGTAAAATAATCCCTGAGAAGACAGTAGATCACTGGAGTAAATACCAGCAGGGCTCCGAGTCCTGACGACCAGGATCAATAACAGCTGATCTATATTTATACCTGCATGTGCACACATTCCCGTTTTATTATCCTCATTGGGACCACCATTGATTAAATGAATTCCCTCGTCCGCTAACCCCAATCTTCAACCTCACTCCTTAGCATCGCAGCCTAATCCCTGCCATAATCTAAATCTAATCCTAATTAAACTTTAAAACAACCATTCTGGTGATTTTAGTCCATTCGTTATAAAGCACATGCATTTTGCATTACTGCAAATCGAATCCAGGCAGCCACATTTGTTTCCATTCATGTCAGGGCAGGATAAAATCAATTTGCAGAGCTGAAACTTGCTAATGCAGCTCTTTCGCTTTTAAAAATATCTCTAACATAAGCATGGCAGTTGATTCTTGACCTTGGGGAAAGTATGCTTGAGAAAATAATGTCTGCTCAAAAGTTTACAGCTTTTTCAGTCTAACTACAAAGCCACTAAAGAAGACTTGTCTACTTATATTTATGAGTTATAAAAGTTTTTTTTTTATTTTTTTTTACATTTAGGGGTCAAAGCATAAAATTAAGGCCAACCAGTGAAAGACATTTTATTCAAATCAAATCAAATCAAATCAAATTTTATTTGTATAGCCCAAATTCACAAAACATGTTTTGCCTCAGAGGGCTTTACAATCTGTACAGGGAGTGACACCCTCTGTCCTTAGACCCTCGGTTCGAGTGAGGAAAAACTTGCCCACAAAAAACCCTATTAACAGGGAAAAAATGTGGAAGAAACCTCAGGGAGAGCCACAGAGAAGGGATCCCTCTCCCAGGACGGACAGACGTGCAATGGATGTCACATGTACAAATCAACACAGACATATTGTACAATTCAGTTAACATCTTTAATAAAAATTTAGACTGATCTTAAAACTTTGTCAATATAGTACATTATAGTATTAATTCAGGAAAGTCTTATTTAATCAGGAGGAATCACTTATATAACCAGCTCTGCTATTGAAAGTCACGATCACTTGTCTCTTTCAGCACTTGGAGTGCACACACCCACGTGTCAACACAAAGAGTTGGCCTTGTAAAAAAGAAATTGAAATCTGCAAGGATAGTCTTCCCACGGTCTTCCTGCTTCCACGGACACAGAGGAGCGTGAATGAATAAGAAATAGACAAAAGTGACGACTAATGATCTGACTTATACTGTACAGTGTGGGTTAGCAGGACTTTTTAGCTGCATATCAAACGGACTGAGAGCCTCACTCCTGTAATTCCATTCAAACATCCACCGCGTTGGGAGGGCACATCTGGGTTAGATCATGCTGTGGAAAGGAAGTGCAGTGGAGTTGATAATGAATCTTTTAATGCTACAGGATTTATCTTGTGCTGGAAGGTAAGGCGGGGGAAATTCAACACGTCCAGGCTGCAAGGGTCAGTTATATTTTCAGAGCAGTGATAGTTCTGATTTCCTGCACGGGCTTCTTAATGTCCAGATACTCTGTTATGTAATCACACCATTGGGGGAAAAAAAAGGAAAAGATTTCTTATCTTTATACAGTTACAGTACATTACACTGTTGTCTTAGGGTTATTCGCCCAGTGGTAAGGTAAGTGATGACTAGAGATCATGTAGGAGTCAGATATTTAGCCTTCTGGAAATGGTGGAGAACAAAGCAGAGCTAAACTAATAGTTATCAGACAGAAATGGCATTTAGAACAAAAGATTTTGACCCCTATTCCAAAAGAAATGGTTTGGAAAGGTCTGCGAGGCCAGTCGCATCGGTCTGGGTGGGCTTTATTCAGATGGAATGGAGTAACATCGTGATATGCCGCAGAGTTCATTTTGTTTAGATTAAACGGCAGCTGCCAGTAGAGACGGGAGACGTTGAGAGTTGCCTGTTGTATAAGTTGTTGACACCAAAATAACTTGCATTTGACATTAAAGCGAATGGATTCAAGGCAGCCATGCATTTCCATTCATGCCAGCACAATATTAAATCAATTTGCAGAGCTGAAACTTACTAATGAAGTGCTTTCCTTTTCAAAACATCTCTGACATAAGCATGGCAGTGGATTCTTGACCTTGAGGGAAGTATGCTTGCGAAAATAATGTCAGTTCAAAAGTTTACCGCTTTTTCAGTCTAACTAAAAAGCCACTAGATAAGACTTGTCTGATTTAATACATACAGTGTTTTGAGGCAGTGTTCGAGAGGCAAACAACATAATGTGCTGCTCTGATTGGTGGTAGAACTATGCTTATTTTCCCTCCCGAGCTTCCCTCGATTTGTATCGATTGAAACACGCTGTATTATGAAATCCAAATTCTGAGACCCAGTTTGAGCCAGACTACTTACATGGCTGATGAATACATTTTTAACAAATATTTCTGTTGACATGATGCAGGATACTTTAGAAAATCTTTGACACAGTCTCCTACTTAGATTCATTCATCTGTCTTGTGGAAATGTTGCCGTTTTGACCATATGTCATATCAAAGGCCTGATAATATATTTGTCTTTCATAGTCAGTAAGTCAGTCAAGTAGGTGTTCAGATGGGGGATCCATCTGTAACTGTAACTCATCCATCTGTATCATTCCTCACAAGTCTTCATTAACTTATACATTTGGAATATGTTCAACTCTGAATCTCCAAACTGACATTCTCCTTATATATCATATATCTGAACATTATCTTATTCAGAGTAATAGTGGGATAGTATTGTGCATGTACTGTAAATACATTGAATGTTTGCAAGATGCATAAGTGGACTCTTCACTATAAAAACCCTCTCTGCTAATGTCAGTGGATGTGGCTGAGGAATGAGACAGAGCAAGCAAACTTACTCTGTAGCTTATAAGCTTAAGATGTGGAGATGAAGGACAAAATGTGAGGTCGTGTTTGCAAGTTATACAAAGAGGAGACTTGAACAGAAACACAAATGTAGGTTTCTGTTCAAATGTTGGGCTGCGTATTAGGTCGCTGCCTGGTTCAGTGCTTTTGCTTGAATGCAGGCCAGTTTTGAAAAGAATGTCGCTTAGAATTAAGCATTTCAATTCAAGTTTTCTGTCTTGTAGCCTTACTGGAAACAATAAGCCATATAGAAAGTTATTAGAACTTAAATTAGAAAATGCACAAAGCATCATTAACCTTCTTGAAATTGATGTTTTGGGCTTTAGGCTTGCTTTCAGTTGTGGAAGATTAAGTTTTTATTTCATTTTTAACACACATATGCTAAAGGGTTGTTGAGAAACACACTGAGCCTACAGTTGCAACTTGGGTGGTACAAGTCTAAAAGCCAGACAAACTGCCTTGTAGATTTGTGGAGTCTTTCCCTTGGGAATTGATGATGCCTCTGAAAAGATCTGCCAGGCCAATCAAAATATGTCCACTCTACAAGTCCAGTTACCTCTTATTCAGCGTTTTTGGAAACACCATGACCTTGATGACTAATCCAATCTCTGATTGGTTGTAGCACTATCCATTTGAGGTAGAAATATTTTTTCTCTGTATTGGCTGAATACATTCTAATTCGAACTGAGTCGGTTGTGTTCAGTTTTTCCGAAAGCATTTAAATGAAAGTGTTCACCACCTTCAACTCAAAACATGAAGCGTCTGTCAAAACACGACTGCAGCATCAGCTGACTAGGAGGACTTTCCTCTTGCCCACAGATGCCGCCACAGCTATAGCTTGACCCCCAGCTCAGGTAGATCTCCAGGGATCTCATTGGCTGTCACATCCCATCTAATCACACCCTGGTTGGCCCATATGTTCCTGTGGCAGGTGGCTTCCTCTCCACCACCTTTGTGCCCCATAACCTTGCTTTGGAACCTGGAAACTAGAGTATATTCCGTATGGGATGATAATATCCAGCAGAGGAAGGGGTTATTTTGAGAACTGGTCATATGTGAGAAGAAAAAGAAGTTTGCAACTAAAATATTTGGATGGCAGAGAGGTCCTGTGAGTAAATCATTCATTATAGTTTTAAACTGCCAATTTTATAATTTAACACTCCATAATTAATTTACATGTACAGATTATTTTGGATGTTCATTTGAATTTAAATAATTTAAATCAGTGTGAACATTTTAAAAGAAGAAGAACTGAATCTCAGTGGCCAAATCTATTTTCCCTCTTTTGTTTTTTTTAACTCATGTCAGATGCAAGTTGTATTTTCATGGCTCCTTGGCATCTTTCCTCCTGTCTCTGTTTTTGTTCTTGCCTTTGGCTGATGGATTGAAAGGCTGGTGAGGCCTGAGCCAAATGGATTTCTGTTCTGGACTGAGATGGTTTATTGAGTGGAATTTTCTACCTGCTGGGAAGCTGTCAATATGCCAAACTCCGAAAGACTGCCTTTGATTTGTTACTCTATTCCATTCGACCTGTTAGTGAACAAAAGGTCACGTGTGTTTGTGTGCGTGTGTGTGTGCGCAGTTTGATGTGGACGTGATGTTTTTCCTGCAGCGGAGACACAATGGCAAAGAGAAGACAGTTCCACATTAAGTTTATAATCCATTGCAAAAGAACACTTAACGGTTCAAATTACTGGATAGATGACAAGTCACTAATTATTATTTTATTTTTTATTTTTTTAATAGTCTCTTCGTTTTTGAATAAAGCAATGTTCCCACCAGAAAGGAGAGACTAAAAAGACAATCTAATTGCCAGAGTTGCTTGCTTCTTGGCATTTTGAGAGGCCAAAAGGTGAGACAGAAGTTAAAGAAGGACTTCTGGGTCTAGCCGCGACTCTGATATTGATTATCCATGTGTGCCATTTAAGGCGGAAATGGTGAGGACAAAAGATTTAAAAGCCTTTGGCAGCAAGCAGCGCCTCGCTGCTTCACACTGCTAGTGGCATCATGTTTTTTTTGTTTTTGTTTTTAGATGCAAAAGTGCCCTTTTCAAATGGCAAATTAAAATTTCTTTTCAGTTTTTCTAATATGTGCTCACTGAGTATGAGAGAAAGAGATACTTTCGCCTGTATTGTCAAATGCCCAGAATCATTATTACACTTTTTAGGATATTTTGAACTCAAATATAAGATATATGTGCAACACCCAAAAGGGACAGAATAAAAAATAAAAATAAATGCTCCACTGAAGTCTAATAGCTTATACTTAATCAATAAAAAGAAGAAAGGAAACTGACGGCATTGATCCCGGGGTCAATTTCTGTGATCCCACAAAAAAACTGTGAAGTGTGAATCCTTTAAGATTGGGAACACCGTCTGCTCTAATGAATTGCCGCTGCCGTTATCTCACACTGATGGGAACACTGGGGAAATGGATTCACACACAGAATAGTGCTTTGAGGTTTTGGTAATCACAGTAGGAGTTTTTTTCCCCCTGTCTTTCACTACCCACTCCTCACAATTTGGATAACAGCACAAAAAGCTAGGCACCAGAGTTCCCCCTGTGCATTTGATTGACTCAAACTTCTTTTTTCTGTCACTTTCTCCTAGGAAGTGTGAGTGATATTTTACCTCAGTGTAGAGATAGTCTGAGCCTTTAGATTTATTGAAAATGTCACATATCCTTTTAAGTTTTTGAGTATTAGTTTACAACAAACAAAAAAATCTGTCTACAAGTTAGTACATGTCAGTTTCATGTCAAGCTCTTTCGGTTTTCGACCTGATCAAAATCCATCATGGATGAAGAGATGGGTGGTGTAAACTGTTTATAATCGGTTTATTACGAAAAGCTGATCTCCCAATAACCATTCAAATAGCTGACCATTCTCTCTGGTTGGAATAAATCCATTCTTTTCGAGCATGTTTGCTCTACGTGGAGTAAACACCAGGTTTTGACAGAAACATGGAGTTAGAAAAACAACCAGTTGTTCAAACATTATATTTACTGCAGACTCCACATTCCACAGCAGGCAGAACAACTTTGTCAAAAAGGGGTTCTGTAGTTATTGGTGTTTTGGGAAGTTTAAACACATATCTGATCATTTTATTTAGAGTCCAAGTAACCAGGCAAGCTGGAATCTGTGATCAGAAGGATTTCAATAAGGTTAAACAAACATATAAACACCATCCAGTGAGATTTAGACTTGATACAGGATGTGGTTGATCTAAACGGAGGGAGCTCCACCACTGGAAGCATGTCAGCAGCACGTTAGTCCTCTAATTAACAAAAAGCTATGGTTCAAAGCACCAGTAAAGATTTCATTCAGCATCAGCTTAGTAAAAAACAAACTGATTATCATGTCACATGATAGGAGCTGTTAAGTTGCATGTTCAGACATGTTTACACACCAGTGACAAAACGAAGACCCAACTCAAATCAATTAGATATAATATTTTATATAAAGACCTCAGCTTTCAATTTATTTAAATTTGGAAAATAATAATTTATATTCAGTGCATCAGACACACATGAAAGAGCACACAGAGCACTGAATGAGCAGGTTAAAAGCACACAAGCCATCGTACCATAGCAACACCTGACAAAACTAAACATTAAAGGCAAATAGTAGTCACTGTAGATGTGACAGCACAGATACATCATGTAAAGCAGGCACATTAACAGGCATACAAGAGAACCAGAAAACAAAATGCAAGCTTTAATATAAGGCAAAGTTTGCTGAAGGTGCAATACATACAGTGTTGAAAAGCAGAATTCAAGAACAGTGCAGTTCATTCATTCATTTTCTGTAAGTGCTTGTCCTCTAGAGGGTCTTGTGGGGGGCTGGAGTATTGGATGAGAGGCGGGGTACACCCTGGACAGGTCTCCAGTCTATCAGGACTAACACAGAGAGACAGACAACCATTCACACTCACACCTTGAGCCAATTCAGAATCACCAATGAACCTTACCAGCATGTCTTTGGATGGTGGGAGGAAGCTGGAGTAACTTCATGAAACCTGCCATTAAAGCAGCTTCCAAATTAGACACCTTTAATCCAATCTATTTGGATACAAATGCTTACAGATTCGATTTTACATGGGAATGCCTTTGCTGGTAGTGGTAATTCATCAGTATATTCAACTGTTAAATGGTGTGCAGTAGTGTTGCTATAAGATTAGAGTTGAAAATCCCTGGAGATGCTGATCCTGCCTGCTGTTTGCTGGCATCTCTGTAGCTGTACTGATGGTGTGTACTCACTGATAGAAACTAGAACTGAAGTTTCTTCTTGTGCTTTGTAATAGATTTTAGGGGGCTGAGAAATCAAAACCATTTGTCAATGTTGACACTTGTGGCCAGGAGTAAAAGCAGGGAACCCTCCTGACACACTGGACTGACTTATGAGCTGTTAGGCCTTTTGAGAGAGACAAAAACTCTCATTTGTCTACTTCACTTTCACTGAATGTGGCCATTTTTAACCCTCTTCCTCCTCAGACACATACTCCGCTTCAACTCAGCAAAGCAAATGAAAGTTTTAGTTGTCTCAAGGAAGGTTCGCTGTTTGGCTCTGGGATGTGCAGGAAACCCAGGGGCCCTCAGGTTGGCCCGTGGTCATTCATTTTTGGAAACGTGTCAAAAGAAAAGCTAAAGTTTGCAGGACCAATGGAGATTTCCAGAGTTTCATATTGTATGTATAAAGCTCTCCGACGATGGCAGTAGTATACACATGCTCAGCCCAAAAGCAACTGGTGGAAAACGGGAAGAGGCAATTGTATGTCTTAAGACAATCAGTCACTCACTATCCACATCTGTGAACAACTGGTAAACACACACAAAACCACTGACAGGAGAAGTAAATAACATCGTCCATCTTGTGACAATACAATGTTCTGCTGGGAAACTTTTGGGCCTGGCATTCATGTGGATGTTACTTAGACATGTAGCACCCACCTAGACCAGACCAGACACCCCCACCCCATAGCAATGGCATCAGTCATCCCCAGCAGGATTCAGCCCCAAACTGATCAGGTACCTTTAGGATGATCCACAGAGGCCCCTCCCCTCAAAGAGCCCCCACTAATTCAGAAGGCCCATCTTCATTCTCTGATGACTCACAACTGTTTTGGAGGCACAAGGGAAACCTATACAATATTAGGAAGATGGTCATAAGGTTATGCCTGATCAGTGCATATCATTTAGTTTCATTTAAAAATGATTGGGTTGGCAAAACATTGTCCATGAAAACATAACCCAGGGATAATGTGGTACATTAATAAAATGCAGAAATAAAGAATTTCTATCGTAAACAGAAAATGATAAATTTGGTGTTTCAGTGGTACATTTCCAAAGTCAAAATGCTGTGTTTTGCAGTTACAAAATGTAAAAGAACAGAATAAAACTGTTCCCCAGAAGACCCATGAAACATATGTGTACCCACTAAAACTGCTGGATTACATTTCAGTAATTGCATTGCATTGGAGAACCACTAATATTATGATTAGTTCCCAACATGAAACTACTAACATTTCCATCTGGGTGGTCAGAGAGTGTTTAGGATTAGATTAGGAGAGAAAACGGTTCGAAAGGCTGGCTTCCTGCTGTCGGACCATGGGAACAGTGTGAGATTACTTAAGTGAGATGAGGACCTGGCAACCCGGCAGTGCCACTAATGAAAACGGCAGGAATTTACCGAGGTGAAGAAAGAATAGTTAAATGAGAAAGTGGCAACCTGATGCCACTAATTGAAACAGCCGGAAGCTGCTGATGTGAGGTGGCATTGGTATAGTTAGTAAATGCAGGAACAAACTGAAGTGAATGATAATTGTTTGGTTTATAATATGCTTGAAATATTTCTTAAACCTTCCCACATCAATTTACATTGGATTCATTTTCCAGTTGCTTCTGTAAAGTTGGAACAAGTCCAGCTGCTGTATAATTAAGCTTCCATGTGCTGTCTACTTCATGGACCATACTTTAGCTCTTGGTGGCAATAAAATGTACAGACAGAGGCATGAGGTGCTCAGCAGGAGCCTGAGATGTTTCTTTTCTGAGAGTTATTACATTAATGTGTGTGAAGAACTGGTTAACAGCTTGGTACATTGTTGTTTCCAGGCAACAAGAGCAAGTGTTCCCTCCTGACAATGTGGCCCTATTCAAATGTCCTTGTCAAAGTTATCATTACCTGCGTCGCTCTCCTTTCCTCTTTTACCAGTGGAGGTGTGTTGTGTTGCTATAATATTTCTCCAAATGCAATTTGCTCTTATTGAGAAAAGTGGATGACATTTGATCCTCAAAGCAGTTTGAATTGGAAATTAACGGCTGCCGAGCCTCTACGCAGGAGGTGCGTTCTGAAAGATCAAAGTGTTGCCTTTGTGTATGGTATTATGGACCGCCATGTTAATTTGTCTTATGCACTCAGATGTTTCCTTTTTTTTCTGCATTATTTGATATGCAAGAACTGAGGATTTGTTTTCTTTCTTTTTCTTTTCTTTTTTTTTTTTTTTTTTTACAGATCTCAACATCTCAACATTTCAGTCTTGATTGATTCGGTGGTAGTTACTGGTGATAATAACAAATGTAGTTTAATATGACCGGTCATGGAATCTTGGGTGCTGCAAAACATACTACAGGCATTTCATTAAAAGAGTCAGGCAATAATAGCCCTTATTCGAGCATCAGTAAACAGTTTTTTTCTGCACACGGCATGAGTCTTTGAACAGCAGGACACAGTAAGAGAAGATGGTTACCTCACTGTTAAGGTGTGCTCACTGTTGATGCTTCATCGTTTGTGTGTTTCCAAATTTGATGCTTTTCAGGGGAAGCGGCAGCAGAAGGAAATGTTTAGTTTTGCATTTACACATCGCCCATTATTTGATGATGATTTAGCATTCTTCATTTATATTCTGATATCTTTGTATGTCTATATTTACTATAGAGATGACATTGGCAGAAACTTAATGCAGTTTTTTTAATCTATTCTTAAAAATACAAACGAGGCAAAACAAAGTAAAATATTTCTGTTGCATTTGTTAGAGTTAGACTTAAAATTATTAATATTACAAGGAATCTTGTATTAGTAGGCCATAGGCTTAGTCACCAGGGTTGCCAGATTGGACAGTTTCCAATTTTATATTGCAGGTAAAAATAGAGATAGTTGGGTGAACAAAATTTGTGCGGATTTGGAAGGATTTTTGTTGTTTTTCTGATTCCTTTAGGCACACCCGGTATTCTTAGACTGCATTGCTTTTTGTGATACGGTACACTAGCGTCAGCAATCTGGATGGTTAAAGTACAAAAACTAAGTCCAACATTTTGTGTGTGTCTAGATGGTTTTCGAGTGGCTTTTTGGTTGGAAACCCTTAGCTGTATCTGGCATCACTGTTAATTACCATTGTCTGAACTCATTTAGTGATAGTGAGTTAAAAGACATTTACTTTAAGTGCCACTTAAAAGACCTGAACACAGGAATGGTATACTAGGAGTGGACTCACAGTACACAGTAATAAACATGTAAAGTAAGTGATATCAAAACAAAACAGGAAATGGTGCCGCTCATTTTATAGTTGGTAACAAGGAGCCTTAGATACAACTGAATGAATGGCAGCCATAAGTATGCACTGCAAAGCATCGTTGCAACAGCCAGAAAGCTCCATCTGCCACTTCACAGCTGAAACGGCTGCCTGAGAAATTACTCTTTAATCACCCAATGCAATGCTTCAAAGAGCACGTGCAAATTGTCCTCAGTGGCTTCCGTTTGTGTGGTTCAGCAGAGAAGAACAACTGTTTCAAGGAACTTACGCATGGCATGGCAATCCATCTAATTTCAATGCATCTTATTATGGGTTTGTTATTAATTTAGAGAATTGTGCATCAAACAAATCCACAAAAATGTTCGCTGAGAAGAAATTGAATCCATTTTCCTCCAAAGGTTCCAATCTTGCAATGCAAAATTAGTTAGAGCTCCAATAAATCTGGTCTCCAGTGTCAAAATTACGCGAAGAAATGTGTGCGAACATAATCCAGACAATCATTAAGTTTCCTAATATAATGGTACTTAGAATTAAATGTTTTGAAGATAAATGGTTCAGTATCATTGCAGTGGGAGAATGAAAATATCCACAGAATGAATCCCAGTGAGTACTGATTCAAATTTGTCTTTGTCTTTCAAATTTGTTTGAATGTGTCATCAAACACATTCACAGTGTGTCAGTTACAACATTTGGACAAACAGTTAAGTTACAAAACAACTCCTCTGATCTAAGAATAAAGTCTACATCTAAGAATAAAGTCCAGTTTCTGCTTTTTCCCATTCTGTGGTCACTCTCTGGTGGATGTATTTGTAGACACTTACTGAAGCTGGAATCTTGCTTTAGAGGGCAGCAGGGTCAGGTCCAAAAGCAGACAACACCTGCGAAAAAATCAGATGTTTCATTTCATTTACGGCACAATTTTTGTCTTTGCCTCTGTTAGGGCAAAAGATTCAACATACAACTGTGACTGCAACTAACTTCATGCTAGACACTGGCTTATCCTGTCTCAATTGTGAGCCAGACCTTTAGTGGTTTGGGTTCTGCCTATTCAGAACGCTATTCACATCATTTGTGCACATGTATTACTATTTATTATGTGCACATTCTGAAAGAAGTCAGTTCATTCATCCAGTTCATGGTTCAAATGTTTGTGTGATCTCGTGAAGCGAAGTCAGACATAGCTGTGATGTCGACGTGATGCCACACCGCCGATTCAGAGGATCTCTTTCGTCTTCACTACGTCGCCATCTGATGAGGCCTCCCGGGCTGTGAGAGTCATCTCCTTTAAAGTAGACGTCTCCTGTCGCCTGCCCGCCATGTTGACAGAGTGGCTCTCCGGCATGTTTACGCCACAGGAGCTGTTGGCATCGCAAAGCTGTCACTGACATCTCTGCTTCCTACATCTCCTGCCACTGTCTGGACTTCTTAATGATGTGGCAGAATAAAAGAGGAAAAGTGCAGAGGCAGATGGAAAAACAAAGTCCTCCCAGCAGAGAACTGTCACGCTGTGCTTACTACACATCCTTTGAGCTGATCCAGGCTATTGTGGGCTGCCATTGTCATTTGTCTTAATGTTAAAAGCAAAGAATGGATAGGAAATAATGAACTGAGGATAGAAGTTTCAATCCACTGATTTCCCCTCACTTTTATTTTTTTTCTTAAACGCATTTTTATTGTTTTTTCATAATATGTAAAATGCTTAGGTTAACAATATAAGCTGCCTGGATAATGAGATGAAAGGCATGGTTGCGAAGGCGTGTATCTCGTGGGGCTACTCTGAACATTGATGTAAAAGCTGAACGCTCCATGGTTGCTTTTAAGACGCTTGATAAGGTTTTAAATATTGACCGCCAGAAGAAATTTAGCTTTGGATAAACTCAAGAAATGTGTTGTCTGGTGGCTGGTTCTTAGCTATATCGACCAGACAAGGGGTCCACATTAGGGATGTAGCTAGTTTTTTTTTAGACCCATGTGTCATGGTATGGACTTCTGAATATTTACTGTGTTGAGCTTGTGGTTTTGGTACCTCAGTTGTAATGGGCTGGGCAGTTAGTCCCGCCTCATCCCCAGATCTTCATTCGACTGGCTAATGACATCAAGAAATTCAGATTATCTATTATTATTACAGTGTAGTGTTAGTGGCAACCTCTTATTGTAACTGACCTATAGGATTGTTATGTTTTCAGGATGATATCCATCTTTTAAAACGTAAATTTGCAGCTGAAGCAAAGTAGCGTAGTTAGCTACTTTAATAGTGGAATAAATAGCTTGCTGATAAATGACGCAGCCTCATTCTCTGTTTAAGAAACAGCCACATCAGGCCCATCATCCCCATTTTCTCATATTACTGAGGAACAAGCTGTGCTCATGAACTGGATATTCAAAGTAATTTCAAGCAGTCATTTGCTAGAGCCAACAACATACTGCTACATGTATAGAAGTATAATGGTTTGGTGCTGGGGGGACATTTTGGCATTAAGAGGAACACATTATTATTATTTTTTTTATAAATACAAATCTGAGATGATTAGAATGAACGCATATAGGCAGAATAAACAGACTAAAGTTTAAATTCATAACAACATTCTTTCAGTACATGTCAATGATCAAGTAATGTATGGATTATGTATAAGTATGAGTTTGAATGTGAATAGTTTGTCTCTTGGTATATATCTTAGCTGATTAGTGTAGCCAATCATAAAAAGGAATGCAGTTGAAGAATAGGTCTGTGAAGGTTCTCAGTCATCCAGTTCATTTTATATCCAAAAAAGGTTCAAAAAAGTTCTTCCAATTACAATGTTCTTCCAATGTAAATTACTGCAGGTTGCAGAAGGGTGAACCATGCAGCAGAGCAAACATGCAAATGGTTTCACATGGAGCAAAGATGCAGAAAGACGCAGACTGAAGGAGATGACTGAAAAAATGTCCTGAATGTGGGAGACTGAGAATAGTTCCGTAAGTGATATTGACTTGGTTCAATAGTGTAAGGTGTTTTTTCTCATGGAAACTTTCAGAGGTTGGCCTGCAGCAGAGTTTCTAATTCTCCTTTAAACATTGTGTAAGTACTGCACATGACTTGGCTGAACATTGAGGGTTTATATCAGAGCGTCATGTTTTGCCTCTTGGTGCAAATTGCATCTTCTCAACCAGCAGTGTGATATTAAACATTGATTTTTTTTCTCCCTATGCCCCATCAACCATACATTTCTTACAATGATTTAGGATTTCCCAGCTTTCTTTTGAACTTAGACACCCTTAACAAAATGTTTTCAGACTGTTATTAGCCTGGTGATCCTGCCTTTGCAAATCCTGCCTGTGGCTGCTTCAGCAATTCAAACGACATCTTCCATTTTATGAGAAACGGTGCTCTATGTGATTTTGTAAGCCACCACACACACACACACACACACATACAAGCACACATTCCCTGAGCTCCTTGGCATACAAGGAGAAGAGACAAGGGAAACTTTCAAGAGAGGTGATCAGAGGACGTGAGGGAACAGGACGAGCACAGGGGAGAAAGAACGAGGACGTGAAGGGGAGACGATGGGAGGGGAAGGAAGAACACAAGAAAAGAGATCGATGAGCTGCGAGGAGGGAGGAAATGTGAGCAGAGGAAAGAAGGAATCAAAGACACATGAGAGGTCGTGATGCTAATCCACTAAGATCCCCAGAGACTCCTGCCAATGTCACTGTCAGAGCCCTTGAGGAGAGCAGAGGCCTCATGTGGAGCCTGGAAAGAGGAAACAATGGAGGACATGTTGAAGCCGCGGAAATAACAATCGTTTCAACCTTTGATTGTAAGTTGTGTGCAAGCAAGAACTTTGAGTTTTGGTATTTAGCAGACAAAAAATGCGTAAAGTGGAGTGGACACGTGAGTGGTTTTAAAGAACGGGATATAAAATCCTTCTGAGTCACCTCTCAACAACCTAAAAACGAACAAATCCAAATAAATCATGAGGCCGGTTTCTTGAAGGCCAAGTGCATCTTTAGATCACTTTTGACGCATCAGTTTATAACAAAGTCCCAAATATAAACAAGAAACTGACGAGAAACTCTTGTGATGGATGAGCTAATTGTAATCATCCACCAGCCCTGACAAGTTACTGCTGATAGTGACAAACAGAAGGAAGAAGTGATTTCTAGCTCAAAGTCTTACTGCTGAACACTCTAGTGTAGCAAATGTGTTAGGTCTTTGGTCCTTTCATTCTCTCTTAATGGCATTATGCGTCATTCGTGTTCCAGAATACAAATTAGGTTTGGGCTTGCAAGTTCGAAGTGACCTTATGGACACAAAGTCAAAAAGTAAAGACCTTTTCACGCCAAGGAACTGACAAATGTCAGATTCCTTTTCAACTCTTTGCTCCAGGGCAGCAGATTAAATACATCAATGTCTAGCCACATGAACAGCTCGGTGGGGCAGGGTATGTCGACCCTCACGTCGAGCACAGAAAAGCACGCAGTGGGCTCCCGTGGATGTTGGTGAAAGGCTGGCTGTGACTTTTAGCTTTTTATCTCTGGGATTACTCTGACATGGTAACAGACTGAGCTGTAGCAAAGTGACGCTGATGCTTTGGACAGTGGGTGGACAAGGCACATGGGTTCTGGAGTGTTGGGAACTATTTCTTGATGGTATGTGTGTGTCCTCTGTTAAAGCTGAATTATAAAGGTGTGGATAATAGTGAGTCTCATCCAACGGTGTCTCCTCCGACACAAAATTGCTGAGGTCTTTTGGTGGAAATCATGTCATAAGAGGATGCGCTAAACCAAATATATCCAGTAATTTCATCCGATATTTTTATTACGTAGCCTGGAAAATGGGTCGTCACATGGGACACAATTACTGGGGTTTCACGCAGCGTTTGTTATATTTACAGGAAACTTAACTGAGTCCTGAGATGTTGTAATGCAGGCTTTTTGGCAAAGCATGGCAAGTTAACGACACAACAAAAAGAGCTCAGTTCACCAAAAAAAGAAAAAGAAAAACAGAAAAACAAGAAAGAATATGGCTCTGGCTATACACAGAAACACAACTTTTTCAGTCAGTCAGTCAGTCATTTTCTATACCTGTTTAGTCCTGTTAGGGGTCACGGGGGTCTGCTGGAGCCTATCCCAGCTGTCATCGGGCGAGAGGCGCAGAGGTGTCAAAAGTATTCACATTCTGTACTTAAGTAAAAGTATGGATACTTGTGTAAAAAAATACTCTCCTTAAAGTAAAAGTACTGATTCAACCCCTTTACTCAAGTAAAAGTAAGAAAGTACAGGCTGTGAAATGTACTTAGGTAAAAAGTAAAAAGTTTTGCCAGATTTTTGCATTAACAATTCTTCCGTTGATAATTTTGCAAAATGAAAAAGTTCTATCAGAATAATCTAGACTTAACGTGACCAGATGTCCTGCATGAGCATCTGGATCATTTTTAATAATAAACTGAGGGTTATTGGGTTGTTATTTTTAAACCGCTAGCTAGTGTTAGCTATACTATCAAAACAGTGTGTTCCCATAGCATTGCTAACGTTGTAAACTGGCTTACAAAAAGTCCTCAAAAAGCTAATGATAGCAACAGAAACCACACTATACCTGAGCTTTTTTTCCCCACATTAGACCAGTAGCTAGTCCTCAAATAGTGGGGTCAGGTGGACTTTCAGTATTAATGTCTTTATTGATGCTTGAACGATAAATAAGCCTCCAGGCACTAGGTGGCAGCAGAGCTCAAACTGATCAACAGGCTGCCTGTTCAAAACAGTAGAAGAAGAACACAGGACGCACATCGACTTTCCGTCTCTAGTTTGATGCTCTAATCATGTCCATCTTTTACGTCTTGTCATCCGTGGAGGTTAAAAAAGTAACGAGGCTGTTTTTCAAATGTAATGAGTAGAAAGTACAGATATTTGTGAACAAATGTAGGGAGTAAAAGTAAAAAGTCTTCAGAAAAAGAAATACTCAAGTAAAGTACAGATACCTGAAAAATCTACTTAAGTACAGTAACGAAGTATTTGTACTTCGTTACTTGACACCTCTGGAGAGGCGAGGCACACCCTGGACAGATCTCCAGTCTATCTCAGGGCCAACACAGAGAGACAGACAACCATTCAGACGCACACCTACGGGCAGTTTAGAATCACCAGTGAACCTAAGTATCTAGCCAGAACCCACACAGACACAGGGAGAACATGCACACTCTGCACAGAAAGGCCCCAGTTGGGCCATGGACCATCTTGCTGTGAGGCATCAGTGCTAAACATCACACCATTGTGCCACCCAAAATCAAAAAGATTTAATATTCAAAAGAAATTAGCCAACACTGCTGTTGTGTATGTTATTTTTCAAATTTATTAAGAATTTACGACCCTGATTACAATTATATATGGCTCTGCTGTACGTTAAAAAAATCTGAATGTTTCTCTTGAATTAAAACATTAGCTGTGGTTTAGTAGGTAGAGCAGGTAGAGCAGGTTGTCCACACACTAGGGGGTTCGTGGTTTGATCCCTAGAACCCACACCGAGCTGTCCTTGTGCAAGACACTGAACACCCAGTTCCTCTCATTGCTTGGTACTGGTGTGTGAATGTGTGTGTGCTTGTCTGTGACTGTAAAGCACTTTGAGCAAACAATAGCTATATAAAAACAAGACCACTTACCATTCCTCAGCTCTAAAGTTCATGATATTGTAACAAGCTGTCAGGGAGCAAAGTTTTCTTGTGGAGCTTTAAATAAGCAGCAGTATCCTTGTGTTGCAAGCACTGTTCTCAAACTTCTGCTATTTCACTGCATTAGCCAACACCTCAAGATTCAGAGAAGAAGAAATTTCAACTCAACTTTCTCCTTGTGCTTGAAAAGTCTGTCATCACTGAGAATTATTGAGTTTCCTTGGAAACCAGAAAGAGTTGGTGATATTGATCCTATTTTAATCCTTTCATATGAATTATATTAGAAAGGTTATTTGCACCAAGAAAACCTTGGTTGTATGCACAACCCCCCCGAAAAGTTGATTAAGTGATTTTCTTATTGGTAACACACAAAATGGCTGTCTGCCTCAAGGTGTCTGCGAGGTGATGGGATTCTCCAATCATTAGACTCACTCGGCCAAGAATATTATTATTGATTTTGATTTTGAGCTACGGCCTACTGAATGCACTGACTTGTTTTTTTCCACAGCGAACAGGAGTAGTGGGAGCTATCGTTCAGCGCTAATGACATCATTTTGCAGGGATGCCTTCTTTCTCCTGAGCGGATGCTGTAAATATATTTATTTATCTCTTTCACAGGCAAGTTCGAGAGGGGAGAGGAGATTGCCTGTCCAGATTATGCCCGATGATTAATGTTTGTTTGGGCACAGCGAGATAATGCGCATTTGATTTAATGACTAAAATGAATCGCTTCTTTGCAACTTACAACTTCAAATAGCTTTTTTTTTTAAGAGGCGGGGGAGAATGAGGGGACTAAAATGTCTGAATTGCTAAATAACAAGACGATTAAAAGACAGACAAAGGCTAAATAGCCGAATACTTCATGTATTATTGACAGTAATGTCTTGTTCGTGGTCGTCCACATGGAAAAATATGGAAATGAGAAAAATATGTATGAGTTGTGTTATTAAATGTACAATTTAGATGGATTTCATATAAGCGTGCAACAGCATTGTGGCCATTTCCATGCAGATTGTTTAGATCCGGCATCTGTGGAGAGCTAAAGTTCAAGTCTTGTCTCGTGATGCCAAGTTGTCACGGCTGAAGAAGGATCAAAATTTCTTCACAAACCACTCCGTCAAGGCAGAGGAAAATAAGTTATTAATAGCACCTTTCAAACACAGTGCTTTACAGCATCCACTTCATGTTACAAACAGCCAGCATTTTGCCACATCATATCAAACTGAGCCCCATTAACAGCATACATTTGTTGCTTGTTTGCTAATCGCATTAGCTAAAAAGCCTGGAAATTGGAGGGTTGATGGATTGAAATGCAGTTCATGCATGTGCACCGCAGATAAGATATGGATCACACCGTGAGAGGTTTGTCATAAAAAAGGGAGGGGGACTTTCACACAAACATGCTGATAATGTTTGTTCCTGCAGCAAAACCTGAAGCTACTTTCTATCAGCGCTCCCATGCTCTCACAGCTGTCTCCTCTGTGGTGCGTTTGTGTCACATTAGTGGCATTTATACTAAGTGAGCCAAGAGACTACAGTTGGCTCCGACAACCAGAAGTGATGGACCACAACCCCGCACCAGGTCTGCAGTTAGCTCCCCACCCATGAGAGGCAAACTACTAATAAATGAAATCACTCCCGCTGGTTTACTGCGTGTTGGCTGCGCAGCAACGAGTTGAAGTGCCTTTACCATAGCAACACAAAGAAATCTGGTATCATTAATGTGAAATCGCTTTTCGGCAATCAAAGGTGTGATTTTTGAGGAGGATTTCTGCAAAATGTCCTGCTACTCCAATTAACATTAGCCTGACAGGAGAACCATATCATTACATGGATGGAGGAAACACACTTCAAGGGCAGCCCTTCATCGTGTCTGGTACGTTTAGCTTGGGTACATCTATATGACACAATTGTCATACAATTCAACAAGAAAAACTGGTCAAGCAGACTTAAATGTTGTGTGGCAGTAATGAATAATGAAAGGGCACAGACTTTACTGCTGTGAAGCTTGTGCATGATACTCAGTGGTACTTTGTATGTCTAAAATGTTTTTGTAGTTCATCATCAGTACAGTTGTGACTCAATCTCTTACACTTAAAGAGGAATTTTTACAACCTGGATCTTATTTCTGGCATAAAATATGATCGTTTACTCACCCAGATAACTTTTGTGTCATTTGTAGTCAATGGGGAGATATTTAGATCAGCGTAAATCCATATAGTGGGAGTGACTGGGGGACCGAAACGCAGCCCCTAAATAACACACTGACGGGAAGCTTGTTCATTTCACCAATATTTTGTTATGGTACACTAGTGCTATCCAGAGTTACCCGTTATCATCTCTGAGCGTTGTGTGCACACATGACAGTCGCCTGTTTACCTGTAATTTGCTACAGCTAGTTTTTTGCAACATGGCTGAATATTTTCTGAATAATTTTCTGATTCAGAGGTTGTGGTTGAATCACAGCACACCAAGTTTCATAGTTGTAAAATTAATCTGTTAGACATAAGGTTGAACGTCTGACTTCACTCCAAATTAGTTTAGGGGATCACAGTGGCGCAGGGGTTAGCACGCTCACCTCACAGGCACAAGGTTCTAGGTGTGAACCCATTTGCTGGGGCCTTTCTGTGTGCTGACCCTCGTAAGAACAATCAGGAGTAGATCATAATACATTTTATTTAAAAAGCGCTTTTCAAAATACTCAAAGACACTTTACATAAAACGAACATCAAATTAACAATGTGAAATGTGACATCAAAAAACACAATAAACGTAGCTAAACATTAAAAGCAATTTTAAAAAGGTGTGTTTTTGTCAGATTTGAAGGTAGGAAGTGTCACATCAGGGATGTGGGGAACGGGATTTTCGGACCCAGATGCAGGACTTGAGGCAGGAGTAGGCACGATAAATTTTAAGAAAACAAACTTACAAAACTAAAGTCGCTGCTGACCAGGCAGGGAATCCAAAAACACGCAACAACATTAAACATGGTCTACACGGAGTAACACGGAGTAATAAGTATGACGCGACAAAGAACAAAGGGAAGGCAGGGCTATATATACACACGAGGAACAGAGGGATGACGAGACACAGGTGAAACAAATCAGGAGACAGGACAAGGTGAAACCAATTAACTAATCAAGAAAGGCACGAACCAAGACAAACAGGAAATTAAGAACTTAACAAAATAAAACAGGAAACATGAAACAGAACAGAACCCATGACTATAAAAAACAGACTGAAAAAAGACAAAGACGAAAGACAAGACAGAAGACATGACAGAGAACATGACAGGAAGGTTGGTACAGTCGCGGATGTGTTTGGGGAGAGAGTTCCAGAGGGAGGGGGCAGCTGCAGAGAAGGCTCTGTCGCCCCAGGTTCGATGCTGGGTCTTGAGTGGTGGAGTAAGGAGGTTTGCATCACATGAACGGATAAACCATGCATAAACAAAAACAAAAATTTGCTCAGATTTAAATTTACAATTTATCATTTGTCTCTGAGTTAATATATAAGACATTTTAAATTGTGACATGTTTAGCTGTTCAAATATTGAACAAAAGAAGAGGTGTAACAAAATATTGTCCTTATTTCTGTACCACTGGCACAAAGCCTGTAGTACTGAGAACACAGTCGCAGCACCTCTTATATTGAACAGTAGTCATTGTGTTTGCACCTGAGTTTGTCTGTTGTTTCGCTTGCTCCAAACAAACTAGCTTTGAGTCGAGGTGGGTCAGGCGGTGCAGCTGTACTCGTGTTTCTGCATCGAAACACAAAGTTACCTCTCATTTATTTCCTCAGGGACACAAACTAATCACTCTGGCATTGTGGGAATTCAGGCCGTGCAGGACAGACCGGCGGAGGGGTTGAAATATTTCCCTCCCTGGTTTGTGAGAGCTTTAAGTGGGAAGAGTAAACGCTATGGGTTCTCTGTCTCAGGCCTTGTTCACAACAGAAGTACGCCCATTCACATCTGGCATTAGAATTACTTTTCTACGTTCTACTCGAATGACCACGTGTGATCAGATTTCAGTTATGTGCTCTGCATCATAATAAACACATTATTTGGTCAGCGGCAATCATTTCTGTGACAGAAAAATCTCTTTAAAGGTATTCTGACTTTTACTCAACTCTGCATGGGTAGTTTGCAAACACAAACACAAAGACATGACTACAAAACTATGCACTAATATTTCTGTGACTTCTATTAAATAATTCAGTGTGTTTATAATTTATATTTGTTCATTCTGAGAATAATACTCTCCCAATGAATAGACTGACTTACAGTGCTCTTGTCCTTCATCCATGACATCGCCTGTGTGTTGTCTCTCAACCACTCGGCAGCTTTTGGTTTTCCATGACTTTAAACACTCCCTTTCAAAGCCATGCATCTTTGGAAACATTTACTCTGAACTGAGTCAAACTCTGCTGCAGTCATCCTTTCCTAAAACTGTCATGTTGACTGGAGCCAAAAACGACTGACGGCATGATGTAGAAGAAGACAGACAACTTGGCAGGCCTGAGACATATTTGTGTTCATGCTGCTAGAAGAATGTGGTGCCAGTGCTGACACTGTTGTACCTTAAAGCTGCAACTTTCAGAAACTGTAATTAATTTGGGAACCTCACCAGGCAGTTTGAGGAAACACAGAAAATCCATCTAGTGTTGAGAATCCAAGTACATTGCACATCTAGTCTCACAAAGCACACAGAGATTAGGAGATCTTCACTAAGTGTCAGGGGTTTGTAGCAAATGGAGGACCCAAAGATGAGGCAGGGGAAGGAAAAAAACTGATTTAATGAAAACGTACAAAAGATAACAAAAAGGAAAAGGAAAAAAACTGGAACACAAGGAAGCACGAGTGCATGACATGGCACACGACTTAACAGAGACTAAAGGGAATGGCAGGGCTATATACAGTATACATGGGCAGCGGAATACGAGACCATTCCAACAATCAAAGGGGGATTAACACAGGAAGTATAACTAGTTAAGAAACATAGAAAATCAAATCAGTATGAGCTGGTATGGTGTTACAGAACACAAGCGTGCAGGCTGTTAGACTTTGACTTAGATAAACTTTATTGAGCCACAAGGGAAATTGCTGTTCACTGAATGTCTGATGTACAATCATCGACATTCTTCTGTCATTTTCTACATGACATGACAAAAAAAAGCAAAAATGCTTATTTTCAAGCAACATTTAGCCAACGTTTGTGTGGTGTATGCATGGGGCCAAGTGTAGGGTCTGAAAGCTCATACTCTGAATGTGGTCTCTGAGTGATCAGATCTCAGTGCACTGGGTTGTGTTCACAATTATATTCAGAACTGTCCACTTATGAGCGGATGTTTCTACGCATGTCTATGTGAATTTGAGGAAAATAGTTTCCTGTTAGCTTTTGTTTTTACTAGCAGTGAGGTTGCATTTGCATACTACATCACACCTGCTACATCTCCGCAAATCAATGCTGTAATTCAACACGCCACTAGTCCTGGGAGCCACCACGGTCTGAAAGGTATTGTATTGCACTGTGGAGCTGCCGTGCGTTTAGATGGATGCTCACATTGATATTTCCGCCGCAGCACATGTTGAAGATTCACTGCAATGTATGTTCCCACTTCCTCTTCTCTACTGCATATTTGCGAGACAGCTGCAGCCTAATTACAAAGTTAATGTTTTATAGTAAATACTGAGAGTAAATTTGTTGAATGAGAGTGTTTGCCGCTCTGGGGGAGCCACGGGTGTACTTTAATGTCATGCCGAAGATGTTAATGTCTGTGAAGTCGTATGAATTTGAATGTAACCCTGAGCACATAGGTGTGTTTTTGTTAGCTATATTACGGTTGTCCTTTAAAATGTCTTTAAAAATGTATACTTTCTGCCATTTGTAGGTCTACTCAGCCTGTTAATAACACATACTATGAACTGGAGACACCATTTCATCAGCCCCTCCCCCAGATGTCAAACAAACGTGACATCCAGAAACCATTTTACATGATTTAACCCCTTTTAATAGCTTCAAATCCATCATAACACGTCTCAAGCACTACAGTATATAAGACCATATAGCACTCCTCCATCTGCATAGCTATCATTCTTAACCCCAAGACTACTGCACCTGAGTTATCACAGCAAATAAACTGTGATAGTCACTAAACGTCATTAGCCTATAAATAGACCCACTTTAAGAAATCGACCATACGATTAAGGCAGAGATGAAGCTATCAATAGGTGAGCACCACCACAAAGCTAATTTCCTGCAGTTAGGATAGAGGTGCTGTGCACACATGAGCTTTTCGGTGTTCCATGTATTGCATAGCCTTGGAGTTTTTCCATTATTCTACATTTCTAATCCCAGTGCACCAACAAGGCATCTGCATCTAGAGCCTGTGAGGCTTTCACAGCTGCAACTAAATATAGACCCACATGTCTTAACTCTAACTCTTTCTTCTTTAGGTTTTTCTTATTTCGGTAGCAGCTTTTAGTTTTCCAGCAAAGCTCAACGCTGGCATCCTCAATACGTTTACACACCGGGGGAGAGAGCGGCGCAGTCTTTAAGTTTTGGCCTGTGAAAAGCTGTTGAAGGATTAACGCAATTTTCTCTTTGCACTTTCTTTGGTTTTTCGAGGCGTTTGAGGTTGAGCTAGGGTTCTGTTGAGCCCTCCAACAATATCAGCATTACAAAGAATGTCGTGTTCTGGGTTCACCTCAGTCAGATGAACAATATTCACAATATCAGCAGCAAGAGGATGCAGAGACTTCATAGCAGCACACTTAACTGGCAGAAAACAGA
Source organism: Planiliza haematocheilus (assembly GCA_005024645.1). Taxonomy (NCBI): domain Eukaryota; kingdom Metazoa; phylum Chordata; class Actinopteri; order Mugiliformes; family Mugilidae; genus Planiliza; species Planiliza haematocheilus. Next base: position 857,686 of record SRSE01000429.1, read on the forward strand.
TCACAACTTAACAACCACAGTCTGATAAATAAAGTCAGCCTACCATGAACGAGTTTATTTAGACTTAGCGAACATCTGTGATCATTATCTAAGTGTACACAACCACATCAGGGTACCATTTCTTTTTTAACTCTGGGTATGCCATCATAATGAGTATTTAAAGTCAAAAAAGATGGCAAAATAAATATTATAAAGGGGAGCAAGCCATCTCAGCCAAACAAAAGTAGACCTACCTTATTAGCACACTGATGAACACGGCTATTCTTCAATCATGACCACTGTCCATATTGATCTTTATCCTCAGATGTTTTTCTGTCACTGCTTCTAACAGCACAGCAGTTAAACTACTATGCACGTGGAAGCATCCAGGGTTCACTTACAGTCTGAGTTATGGGCCAGTCTCTAACTAACATCGGGGTGGAGATAAATAAATACAAAATAACTTAAAACTTGCTTTCATAGAAAGAGAGAGTGAGAGAGAGGGAGAGACTTGCTTGTTCCAAAATTCAAGGTTTAATGGATCTCTTCCACTGTATCAGAACAACAGAACACCACAAACAAAGCCCATGTTTAGATCTCAAGTGCTGGCTGGGGACACATGTGGACACACATTTCAATGCTATGTGTGAAGACAAGTACTCAAAGCGGACTGCTTGCGATCACATTGCCCAGATTGGATATTAATATAAGACTGGGTTACTATTCTGATTATTAGCAGTGTCCAGGAAAACGTAGACCTGTACAACTGCTAATACGACAGACACTTCAACAGCAGCCTATCCTGTCTCTGTTTGTTCTATAAAACAAGCAAAACTAATGTTACCCACATACGCAGACACAGAACAACCTCCGCGTCCATCTTCAGGGTTTTAACTCTTGGAAGTCCCTCCATCTTTAGAAAGTGTTGCCAATTTAAATGTGGCTCCTAGCCTCACCAGATAACAGTGCTTCTTTTTCAATTTATAATTGTCTGCTTCCTTGTGACCTGCAGTATGAGAATGGTTTAACCTACTTTTAATTATCACAGGAGAATAATACAAGAGGGAGGAGGACCACTGCCTCTAGTGTGTAGCCACATAGCAAATGGCCTTCAAAGAAACGATGTGGAAACATGATGCTCAGGGAATTGATTTCTTCTATATTTAATTCAGAGGGAAGTGGAGCTTTTGAGTGACTTGTGGTTGTTTAGAGTCCCTGCAGACTTTAATTGGCTTCAGTAAAATGTTTCAATGTTCCGCTGTGCTCACAGTAGAAATCTAGTGTCTGTCAGGCTGCATTTATTCATTCTTCTTGTCTATAAAATGAAAAAGCCAAATAGGTGGAGAGTATCTCCATTTACTGTAGATTTCCCCCCGCTAACTGTCACGCTTTGCCCCGGCTGTTTTGAAGAATCTGCTCTTCTGAAAGAAAACTGTATCGCCAATAAAATGCCATCTTGCCCTCTGGATGTTATTCCAATTAAATACCAAAAAACAGCTCACTGGAACAGATGGTCAAAGTGTGTAATCAATCATTAATCGGGACTTGGCTTCTGATTCGTCTAGTTTTGAACATGTTGATCTAAAATCTCCCCCAAAAAATTTGAAAAGCAATCGGATTTGCCTCCAGCAATCACAGACCAAACTCTAAACTCCCTTATTTATTTCAAGTTTTTTTCCTGTCAGTGCCTATATTTTATTAATAATAAACACAACTTTTTTTGAGTCTTGTTTTGAAGCACCGCTCTGCACTGGGGCTGAGACATTTTTCTCTTTCTTGCTGCTGCTGCTATTCTAACACTCTCAGTCTCAGGGCGCCATTTTACACCATAGACCCTGGAATTTCGACTTAATTTCCTGAACAGTGATTTGTTACCACAAACCCTGGTCTCAAATGGTTCAGTTCGCACCTTGCTGTTAGGTCACTTTCTGTTGTTTCAGGGACTCCATCATCTTCTGCAGTCAGTCTGCAGTTTTCCCTGTGGACATTTCCTCATTTGTAGCAGTAACATAGCAGCATTTTCTCTTTTTTGTTTTACAGTTGGGTGCTGCTTGAAAGATAAAACCAGATGGTGTCAATTATTCTTTGTAACTGTACATGATATACTTGGAGATCAAACTTAAAAGATGACATGTAATAAATAAATAAATAAAAGACAGCTTGTCAGAGAAAAGTATAAAGCTTTGTAAAACTTGACAAAAAACTATAGGCGTTAGCCAGCTGGTCTGAGTGAAAGGAAATACTTCTCCATACCAGCAGGTGGCAGTACTCTGTCTTTGTCATTCAAAAGGGGAAACAGGAAGAGCTACTATTAGCTAGGAATGCTAAGAAGGAAGAGCTACAACCATTCTAAACATTATTCATTCTAGATGATCATGTTGTTTCATTTGAATGTTCAGATGAGATGAAGGTGAAGAATCAGACGAACCTTCTGTGTGTGTCCTTTGAACTTTGTTTAATTCTGCCACTTCTGTTTCTCATCTCATGCTCTGGTTTCCCAAGAGTCGACAGAAAAGTTGCCAGCAGGGGTCTGTGGGAGACACAACCACAACTAAGGACACGGACGCTCACCAGTGGCCAACGACCAATGAGTGTTGCCAGATTGTTGTGTTGGCAGATTCACACCACCAACAGGTTTTATTTGGCCAGTGTGCATTTATGAGTGCATTCAGCGCTCTGCTAGTGCAAAGAAGAAGATGCCTATTGGTGTGTTGTTGGAGCTGACGTCTTCTAAAGAAAAGAGAGGCACTCCATAGGTCCATCACTGGCCTCCAAGACATCATCAGATGGCTTTGACTCTATTGCTTTTTTTCTGCTAGGCTATCAATCTAATATTGTGGATGATTTTGTATTTTATTTGTATTATTTATTTATTTGTTTGAATAACTATTGGCCTTAAAACCATCAGCTGTATCTGAAAACACTGTGGTCTAACACTGGCCAACAGCTGACCCTTCAGCTCAGTAGCTATATCACAGCCTTGAGCTTAACGTGTCTACCACATGTCTCCACATTTGCTGTAATACTGCAGTCAGGAGAGACTTTTGGATGTAAATAACAACTTACAGTGTCAAGACCAGTGGCGGCTGGTGAATTTTATGTTAAGGGGGCGCAAAGTTTGTAAATCAAACCAATGTGGGGGGGTCTGGGGGCATCCTCCCCCAGTAATTTTTTTTTGTGATTTTCACATACAAACTAAGCATTCTGGTGCATTTTGACAAAATAATAATGACAAAATAGAACATTTCCTTACAAAGACAATTACAAAGGAATTCAGTTTTAACTTAATTTATTTGCCTTGTGAAATCCAGAAAGTTTAAAAGTGCTAATACATCAATAAAAATAGGAATTATACACAAGTTAACATTCTCTCTCTGTTTGTATGTGTGAGAGTGTGCACATACTGCACATCCAGCTAGCCAATTCCGTTTAGCATACACATTTGAGGTGAAGCTCCTTGTATCAGAGACACTTATATGCCTTAGAAGGATTGTGCAATCATGCTAAGGGTAAAAAACTACAAAACAATGCCATTGGTCTGGGCGCAGAGAGCTGCGACCTAGAATCAAATTTTCATGCGCCAATGAAAAGCTGTTTCTGCTCGTAAACAGTAAAAAAGTTTGCTAGCTCTCATAGACTCCAGCATGACCGGTATCGAATGGCAAATCGCAAGCTTAGCCTACAGTCAGACGCATTTAATGGTTGCTGGCAGTGTGGCGGGTACCACTACACCATTGCACAAGTAAAAACGCGATGTGTTTTTGTGTATTTATTTCGTATTTGTTAGGTTTGATTGATTCATGGTTGATCTTGGTAGATACATAAAACAGTCAGTATTTCACAGGAGGGGCGGCGCCCTAGCGCCCTCTATTGACCAGCCGCCACTGGCTTAGACAACAGGAAAACTTTGCTTCAACTTTCTCAATTATTCTATCCTCGTTCCCTAATGATACTGAGCAGCAATTTGAACACTCCTTCTGGACAAAATCCACCTTGCATTGTTGGATTGTCAGCAGAAGATGCCACTTCTGGATGATTCCCACTCGGCTGACATGGCTTCTCATTTGGCCCGCTCACATCTCCTCGTGTTTTATTTAAATGAGTCCAAATACATCTGCAACTAATACCTGAAGGCAGTAGTTAATGAGATCAGTCTGACAAGATCTCTTTCAATTTCAATCCACCAAGCTCATCCCTCAAGAGACTGGGAGCTCAAAGTCTTTAAGTTCTGAGTCTCTGAGCGTGCCTCAGGAGCATCAACATCTAACCTAATCTCATTTTGAATTTAACATGGCACACAGCACGTTTATATAATGTGTCAATATATATGCAATATAGTGGAATGTGAGGAGCCAGATTTAGGGTGAATGCCAGCAGAAGGAAAGTGCCAAAGGCCACTGGTTAGCTTTAAACCATACTATGGTATAACAGAACAATAAGTATATAGCAATCATGTTCAACATCACTGTTTGTGTTTGTGTTTCAAGCCCAGTTGCTGCAGGAGCATGGGGCAGTGGTAAGTGCCTGTTAGTGTCTGCTGCAGCAGGTGAAGGAACGCAGGCATGGTATAACTGGACCAATGAAGGGGTAGTGATTATTCATTTGTTCTCATTTGGTAAAGAGAGAAGGACTTCAAGGGTTGGCTGACTGGGTGATATGAACCAGAAGCAAGTCGCCTCTTGAATTTAAAATTTAAAAGAGAATAGAAGGAAGCCGAACGGTGTGACATCGACGGCATAATGAATGAAGAAACGGAGCAATAATAAAGTGGTCCTCCTGATTAAACTCTGGCTAAGCTCCATTTATTTTGCTACGTTGTGGACACACTGGATATATGAGCATAAAAATAGCATGATGAACTGACGCTATTTAAAATGAACTGATTTAAATGAACAGATCTATCATATTACATCTTTACAGACGTAATAAGATAAAACTTAAAGGAGAAAACTTTTTCTCATCTGGCTCACTAAGCACAGTGATTCTGTATGAGCACAGTGTAGGTAAACCGTGCTAAGCCTACAACCGGAAATGTACCAATGTGAACAAACGGACCTGATTAATTCAGACAAAACAGTGATAAAGAAAGGTTTGACTCATTTATCACTTCAGTTTCAACCGAAGAACCATCTCTAATTTAAATGAATATTTCCCTCAGTGCTTGTTTCTAAATATTAATTAATAATCACCTCAGTCCCCACGTTTTAAATCATTTCCCAGCAACTCGCAGACGAGCACAGTTTTCTTTGGATAAATCTTCAGACTTCTGATGCCCTTAAAAAATGTATACTGAAAGTAATTATCCAAAAGTTTTCCCAAACTGGAGTGCCAGTATCTTGGGGTCTTTCTTCCTGAGTGAGGATGTTTACAGTCAAAACTTTCATTCACTGTCCTCAGATTTTATGAATTCTGCTGTGCAAGGAGGCAATATATCTAGCACAAGGTGGTAAACAGCAATAAAGGCTTTAAAGAGGTCTGTTTTTTTTTTTCTATTATTTTTTTGTACAGTGTGCAGATCTCATATTCAGAGAGACTATGCTCTTGTGGCTGTACATCGAGAAGAGACAGAGCTATTGGCTCAACCGTGTTTGGACTTTAATTCACTTTCCAAAATGTCATTAATAATATAAGACTTCCACACATTTAAATGAAATGAAAATGCTGCTGCTTTTAACTGAGGTCAGGCATGTGATCTGGATGCTTCCTGGATAACTCCCTCTGGAGGGAGGAAAACACCCAGGATGGATTCAGAGCATGTCTGAGGAAGTACATATTCCACCTCAGCAGGAAATGCATTGGGCCCTCCAGGAAAAGCTGCACGATGTGGCTGGGGAAATGAACATCTGGGCAACCCCCCTCAGCCTGCTGTCATCCCAGCCTGCTTGTGGATAAGTGGTGGAAAAATGGATAGGGATGTGGCTTGATTCACATCCTGCAGCTGCAAATGCTTGATTTCCCAAAGCAGTGTTGCACCAGTAATCTCAGTTACCCGACTTAATATTGTGTCAATAAAATTTGTTCTCATATAATATCACATATTATAGTAATTTGGCCAGGAAACAAAATGAACATGCACACTGGAAGTAATGAGGAAGGACACGTGTGACACTGAAGACTCATCTTTATTGAACAAAAAGAAACAATAAAAAAAAACAAATTAACAGAAAAAATATAGAACCTTTGACCATCAAATAACTGTTTGTCATGATGCAAACAGCTCTTTATTTTTTTTTTTAAATCACCCCCTGATGCTTTTGTACTTTATACATGTACATTACAGTCTGATGTGTCACACATGCACACGTGGCCTGCCACACAGGCTCTCTCTCTCTCTCTTTCTCTTTCACACACACACCACACATAAATTCACATTTTTAAGAGGACCGTTACCAAATGTGCTTCATTTAAGACAAGTGTCTATTAAAAAACAGACCTGTAAACAAGATTACTGAATGCATTGATTGGTTCATGTAGCTCTGTTACTGTTTGAAAGCAGGAAACGTGTACAACACAGCCTCATGGCCGTCTGTTTTTTTTTCTTTCTTTTTTTAATGAAAACCATTAAAAACATTCATTGTTAATTTGCATGTCGGTCTCTTGATTTGTTAAATAGATGTCAATTTGTATAAAACTGCAGTTGCTTGAGACAAGTGGAGGACTTTTCGTTTTTAAATTTAAGCTCATTTTCATTTTATTTTCATTTATTTTGCCCTGGCTTCTAGTTTCTGCTTGGTCACATTAAGCAACACGGTTTCTGAAAGGATCATGCACACACTGGATATGGTGCAGACGTGAACGATTAGAGAATCCACGTCCAAGGATGCAATCAAACTTTGTGACTAGCTCACAAACTCCCCGTAAAGCTGACCTGAGGTGTACAGAGCCCTGTGGTCCTGTGTATGTAGATATTTCTTTGAGATGTTTACCATACTCATGTTCAGAAAAGAATAATAAAGAATAATCTTTATCTCAATTTGGCAATTTGCTTTTCTTCAACAAAATGTAAACCCACTTTCTTCTAAATGTTGACTGATTTGTTTTAGGAATAACTGATCATATCTGTCCTGTTGTTTTCACTGTTTAATTACTAATGCAACCTCTGACGTAACGAATGAGATCCTGCAATTAGCCTGCAGCTCCTGTACCACAAACTGCCTGTCCTTGCAGAGAGGAAACAATGTTCACTGCTGGAGGGGTGCAGTGTTTTTCATGCAAAGCTTTGCTAAAGATTTTTAAAACGACTTTTCAGATGAACATTTTTGCTCAAACAAAGGAAAGCAATGGAAAAAGAATAAAAGGCATGAAAGGCTGAGAGCGAATACACCGACCCACTTGACACACGTTTCCTCACGCCACACGCTGGGATGTCATAGTTACGGGGCCACACGCGTGCTCCCGTTCAAGCGTTACGCCAGCGTGGTCTACTGTATCTGCCCTGTAACTGCTCATTACAGGCTGCTGTGCTCCTGGAGCCGTGTGAAGATTAGTGGATCTGCAGACGCAAATGGATTTGCTCCTGGCTGGTCCTGGCGCCAGAAAATTAGAACGAGATGCAGTCTGTGTTGAATGACAGATTAATCTGAGCTCTCTGTGCACATTTCTGGGCGTTGGAATCAGGTTATTTTTTTTTTCTGATATGTTTAGATGTTTCTTTGCACTGACTCTGAATTTATCACTGAAAATGTAAAAAGATAAAGACTGGCTGACAGGTTTTGGGACATTATGCTAAAGAAGATGGGGCCAGTCCAGCTCTGGAGGACAAGAACAAGTCAAGAAACACATACCAGCACACACCCACACACACACTTTGGTAAAGATTCCCACCCAAGGGCACAGTATCTCTAACAAGGGTTATCTTTTCTGAAAAAAAATGATATATCCCAAATTACAGCCATGCTGATACCTTTTCCATCGCCTCCATATTTCTCCGTTTCTTGCTCCCTCCACATATCTCTGACTTGATCCCGTTCAAACCACCTCTGAGAGCGAAAGCATCATCGCTTTGTATTTCAGCGCGCTCGTTATCTAGATGTGTGGCGGTCCAGGCTGCGGGCGCTTGTGTGAAGACAGGAGGGGCGCGCGTAAAGAAAGAGATGTCGACACACAAGCAGTGGCTGCGCACACACGCTCACAAACGCTCACAGTATCTGGGCTCCACTGGCGTGCAGTTCAGATGAGGTCTGCTGGGTTTGCCTGGCCTGCCAGTCCAGCGCTTTTGGAGGATCAAACTATAGCTCTTATCTCTCTGGCCTGATGGTCTAACCTCTATTCTCTGCCATCAGTCTCACACACAAACACACACAAAAACAGACACTGTACTGATGGTCTTAACTACCGCACTTTTTGCCGTCTGACTGACTACAGCTGAAGCAGCTAAACTGCAGTGTGGGCCAGAAATCTGTGCTTTGGTTCTGGAATAAAGGTTGCAGAGAGTGTGCAGGCAGTCACAAGTTGGAACCGCATTAGAAACGGCAAAACTGCATACCTGCACATAGAATACATCGCTAGAGGAGCCTGAATGGATGTGGGCACACACACATAGCCGATGCTGTGTTGTGCATTGCTTTCCATGTTTACTAATCTGCACCAGAATGTGACAGAAGTTTCACCCAGAATCCATCACCCATTGTTATCCTCCAGCTGCAAGACGACTGATTTAGTAAAGTTTGCAATGAATGGAAGAAAATAGACTGAAAAAGTTCATCCATTAGAGAACAACGAGCTGAAACTGCAGAATGTCTTTTGCAGTAGATCACAGTTAAAGTCTAATTTCTATTCAGACATGTTGCATTATTAATTTCTTCAAACTATTTTCATCTGCACACGCATTTTTTGTTACCAAGAACAGATCTTAGTGCACGGCCGTCTCGCAGGTTTGGCAGTCAAACAGTTAAACTAGAGCATCTGCCTTCTTAAAATCATGGTTCTTCCATTTGCACACATACACCCTCCCCCCCCCACACACATCTCATTAAATAAAATGTTCACTATAATGAAGAAAGGCAGATATGCTCTCTAAATCTGCGACTAATAAAAAGCGAAGCCCGTCGTCAGGTTTTCCTAATCAAATATACACCTCACTTCTCTTCCTCCACCGCTTCTTATGATGTTAAACCAGCAGGATGTGAAGTTATGCAGCGAGCAATGTTCTGTTGCTGGCACATGTAAAACCATTTAAAGATGTTCGGGGTGGAAAGCAGAGACAGCTGCATTAAATTACTTTTCCCTCTCCTCTGTTGTATAATTGCTGATGCTCAGATGTACATTGTGCAGAAGCACCTGCATGCCAGAAGTAATTGCTGTTTTCTCAAGGTGCCTAACTTATAGACGTGTCTGTTGAAATGGAAATGCTTGTTTGTCATCAGGCTATTGCATGTGTGTATATGCTGGCTCTGCTTATGAGGATCAGATAAGAAACCAAGGACAATGCTTGCAGACTTTTGTTTAAAGCCCATACACTGATTACAACTGATCGTTCACTGCACTGTGTACTGACCATAGACTGTATATAAATATGCACTCATCCCTATTTCCCTGCATTGGCCAAACTGACAATGTTTTCCCAGGGATACGGGTGACACCATCTTGTGAGTTTGGTGCCAGAGTCTGCGCAGTGTGGTCTGAGAGTGGAGCTACGTTACTGATGACCTGCCCACACTTCCGCCAGACTCACTCACATTTTTGGTACTGTGCTCTGCTCTACTCTACCTCCACCAGTTAAAGACATGTTGGATTATACACTGTACATACTATTTTCCAACTCTCACAGTCCTACAGGAGTACTTCACTGAGTGATTGTCAGGGCAACTTGTAGTCATCATGATGCCGCATCCTATTTCTCTAGTGTCAAATAACTAATTGAAATTTATGCTTGAGTATGCATCACTATTATATTATCTAACTAAAATTCTAATATTATATCTAATAATTTGACTGTATTTTAGTGTTTTAGTTTGACCCCCGTGACCCTTAACAGGACTAAACGGGTATAGAAGCTGAGTTAGAGTGAGTGAGTTTGGCCCATCCACTAACATGGAGGAGGTGGAGCTTATGACCTATACTGCAGCCAGACACCAGGGGGAGCTCTACTGGCTTTGGCTTCACTTTGGAGGAGCTGTTCAGTCGTCCATCTTTATTTACAGTCTATGGTCTCTGGTTATGGTTATTGACAGCATAGACACATATACATAGACGCCTCACATGACCGTATATATTCAGGAAACCAGTAGGAACCAAAAAACAACGTCTGTAACATTAATGTAACATAAGGTTTTTGGTTCCTATCGGTTTGTGATGTGTAAATGAGAGGTATTAACTTAAAGTACTTTGTAGAAGACGCTTAATAAAGTTTACTCCATTGACTTGTATTGGTTCGTGGGACAGAGCTGCCTCCTCCAATATGTCGCTGATGTACGGTCCAGCACTCGATGAGGCCTCCATGTACATATGTCTATGATTGACAGTGTATGGTCTCTGCATGGACACACATCAGCCTCTGCACCGTGTTGTGTGAGGGTGGATGTCAGCATCAAATTAAACTCTTGATGTTCCAAGATATAGAAAAGCACTTACTCAGGGTTTAATGGTAGTGTGAAAAAATAAGTCCTGAAAGAGAGAAAAGAAAGGTGTTTCTTGGCGTGTGTTGAATAAGGCTGATAGAGTGTGAATTCTCACTTCAGAGTACAGCATTATTGACTCAGGCCCTCCTGAACCGCAGAGCACTAATCACACATATGGGAAAGTAGCACGTGGACTGCACAAAACGGTAGCAATGCTAGCTGAGAGCGCTGGTTTGTTGTAAACAGGGGGGCAGCTTGCAGAGGGCTGATTTGAGTGTTCAGTGTGAACGTATTGTATCCGAAATATCCTGAAGTCAGCTGTACTTTGTGATCTCTGAGTAAAGCTCAAAATGAAAGCCCCGTCCACCCTTTTTAAACGATTTAGATGGAGATAAAATCACTGTGAAACTGAGAATGTTGCGTTTGTTTGCACAAAGTTCAAGCTTTTACTTTGCATTCACAATTAAGCTCCCTTGATTGTTTTCCAAAGCAAACATCCTTTAACCAAGTTTTACATTTTAATATTAGCATCCAGTTTAGCTGAAAGGATTTGAATGGACGCCAAAGCCTCCACGTTCACACGTCGCAGTTTGTTTTCCTTCCATTTGTGCCCATTTTTAATAGAAACCAATCACGGGTGAAATTCTGCCAGCATTCCCCTCTCATTTTGTAGAATTTTTATTCCAAAATGACATCAACAAACATTTGCAAAGTGACAGGATAAAAGTAAGAGCTGCTGTTTAAGGTTGGTCCCACCAGCAGAGACTGATTCTTATGGACATAGAGTTTGGAATCGGGGAATTAAACCACATTTGAAAACATTTCTGCACTCTAGGCAGATGGGAGACGGTCAAACAGGGAACCGTCAAGTACTCTGTGAAGGCTGATCCCAGGTTTCTTCTAGCTGCTGCAGCTGTTATGTTTGAAAAGGCCAAAGTATGAGTAATGTCAGCGCAAACCAGAGTGATGTTATCCAGCATGCATGTTTGGACAGGTTGTTATCAGGGGTGTCAAAATGTCTTTCAAGCAATCAACTAAAACAACTGTTGTTTTGAAAAACCTTTACCAAAATAGCAACCCATTTTTTGTGTGTGTGCTTTTTTTTTTTTTTTTTTTTTTTACTTTTTGACACCAGAAACATTTGGCTGCAACTTCATACAGAGATTCAAAAGCTTCCAATTCATAGGATACAACATAGAGACATTTATTTCTTGTTTCAATACCAAAACCATGTGGTTCATTCCCCCCACCCGTCAGCCCCAGAAAGCAGCATTGTTCATTAATAAAATGGAGAACAGAATGAACAAAAAAATGTCCGATTAGATCCCGCGGTGCTCCGTAGTCCTCTGTCCTTCCTCGCATGTCTGTCCATTCAGTCATTCAGCCGTTCCACCAACAAAATGATAATGCACAAGTGAGTGTGTGTGTGTGTGTGTGTGAAAATATAATCTGTAACAAAAACAAAAATAATCCAGATTGGTTTCAAATCCTGGCCAAAGTGAAGTCAGCATGGGGGCTGAGTCTGACAGCGTGCCCTCCCAAACACAACACAGGAAGTAGGTTCTTGTTTTTTTTCTTCTCTCTCTCATCTCTCTTCCCTCGATGCTTCCCAGCACAGACACGCATACGCACACACACACACACAGCTGGGGAGTTTTTTTTGTTTAGTGTCATAAATCCTCAAAGTGTTGTTATTTACCACGGGGAGCTGCACTATAATTCTTGGCTGGATAAGAGTTTTCAGAAGGCAAGGGGGGTGAAAGAATTGGTGGAGTCTCCTTTTCTCGTTGGCCATGTTTGATCCCGTGCAGACTCACCGGATCGATTGGACGTGCGGCGTGACATTAATGAACTTCTTCAGTTACAACTGACCCCGAACCAAAATGTGACATTGTTCATACAAAACAGGGAGAAGAAACAAAACAAGAAAAATAGTTACATCATTCCTGTGTTCTTCAACTTTGTACTTGGTCACTTTTTGAATTCCATATATTTATATCCATATATATTTATATATATATATATTTATATATTCTTTTTACAATTAAAAACACCATGGATTTGACAGACTATTTGGTTTCTTTTCGTCTAAGTAGAAGTGTTTTCTTGTTTTGTAAATAAATGCATGTAAATATTTTTTTCTTTTTCCATGTCAGGTCGGTGTAAAGGCGGCCACTCAAGAAGTGTTTGTATGCTTGGATCCATACAGTATGCATATCATCAGCACATTTTCAGATTTTCCATGATATTACATTTTTCTTTTTTTTTTTTTGTTCAGATGCAGAACACCAGAGTCTGTCAAACACTGTCAAACTGAATGTCCTAAATGGTGTCCTTTCATTGGCCAGTTTGGCCCAGGTCTCTGTGTGATAGGCTGGGGCTGAGTAGCTGGGTCTGCGTGGGTCCGTTACAGCTCAGTGCACCAGCACTTCCTCCATAAAGGTTTAGGAAGCAAACAGTTTCTCTGGCCTCCACTGGTGGAACCGTTGATCCACTGCTAATGACCCCCCCTTCCTCCTGCTTCCTGTGAGCCAGTGCCCTGAGCTGCTCCTGTGCCTCCTCCAGCAGCAGCGCCACCTCATCCTGCTGCTGGCCAATGGCGGACGAGCAGGAAGAGGAAAACAACGTGGCGTGTGCCACCTTCTCTCTCCTCTCTTTGTTGCAGGGCGTGGCTCCGCAGGTGACTGACATCACTGTGGTTGCTGGGATGACACCGGTTTGCATACAAGACACCTCGTTGTCATGGTGACACTGCACGGATGGAATGATGGGGATAGAGCAGGAGCGAAATGGGGGTGGCGGGGAGCGACTGTGATGGCGTCCGGGTCTCCTCAGGCTCCGGGTGCTTTGATTGGGATTGTTGTGCTCAGACGGAAAGCACAGGTGTGAACGTACTTCCAAGCGGCCACTCCAAGGCGATGGCGACTGCATTTCCGTGGCAACAGGAGTTTGCATATGTAGAAAGGCATCTCCTCTGGAGTCATCTCGTTGGTTCTCTCCCTGCATTTGGAAACTAGAGAGGGCAGGAAACAAGGTACGAAGACCGACGAGACAGAGACAAAGAGAAAGAAACAAAGAAAGGGAGAAAAGGTTATTCAACTGGAGAAAAAGTTCCACACTTCACTTGGAGGAGAAGTCATTGTGTCTAGGTGACTGTTGTGATTTCAGCTCGATCGCCTTTTCAAACTCCCACACTGAGACGCTGACAGACTGCACAGAAGCACGGCTCTCCGCCCTCTGCCATCTCACAGGCTAACCAAGGATGTGGAGGGGGAAGAAGATGAGCTTGTGTCCACGCCGCCCACACACACACACACACACACACACACACACACACACACACAACCTCCTAAAACCTCCACTCCTTTATGTAAGTGAAGAGGTAACAGAGAGTTCATCTCTTACATTATTGATTTTAATGACTTATGTATTTGGTAAAGATTGTTGTTTTCTGACAACCTGTCTCACTGTACTTGGTCCTCCTCGCTCCTCAGATATTTATTCCTCCCTATTTTTGTGTTATTGTAGATACTGTGGGGCCTACCTGGCCTGGTGGAGCCAGACTCCATTCATATCAGTGTATGAGTCTGGTAATTCATCATTGGGATTTCATTATGGGGCGTGTTTCAGCTGATACAGAGAAAGAAGTAAGCTCTGCATTCATCTGGACAGTCCCACCACCAAAGCAGCAATTACGGTATTACGGTGTCACTGTTAATTGTTCATCCTTTAAGGTTATTTCACTGGCAAATATCTTCTAGAGTATAATCAGAACAAAAAACATTAGTCAGTACATCCACATGCCCACGTACTCAGCCTGTCTCTGTGTGTTAGAGCTGAACTAAATGAATGTTTATGTATTTTGTCACTGATGCTCATCCGCATTCAGTGACTGCATGTTTGTAGTATGTACACAAGAAACCAGGTTACTCAGGTACTTAGGAAGTGGAGAACTCTGCTGTCTTGTGCACTGAATTATGTATTAATTGTCAGAGCATTTAGAATAAACATGCACCGAAACAGGTGGGCTAACAAAAAGCTTTGGCTTGCAGAGGGAATATCAGGATAGGATTATCTGATCTGTTTTTGCTTTACCGTGCTTTACTTATGTTTAGATTACATATAGACGTACAGAGTGTTTCCCATACAACGGTAACACTACAGCAGCCCGCCAAGGTCTAATTTGCTAATTTGAATCGGACAGATTTTGCACGTCGTTTCAAACAGTGTTGTGCTTGTGTTGTTTTTCCTGTTGTTAGTGATAGCATCTCTTTTGTATTATTATAATTACGTCTTGATTAGATAGCTGAGAGAGAAACTACACATGAGACCAGGCAACTAAACACTTATGGCAAAAATAAAGACGATTGATTCAGATCATATAATAGGATTAAATAACAACATTGTGATGGTAATTACAAGTCTGGAACCAAACCTCCACAAGCGCTTACTTTCCCAAACATGTGCTACTTCCTGCTTTGTGACTGAATGCAGAACTGTCCAGTATAAGATGAATCTCCTAGACTGTGGGGTTACATAAGACATCAAATTCAAGAAACAGACTGCTGCAGCCCTTCAGTCCCATCTCATACGCCAGGTGTCTTGGCAGTAACCCTGTTACATCAGCTCATCTAAATGCATTAAATGCTTCTTTAACCACTACTCCTGTCTCGTCTAACACAGCTGCTGTGCACCATGATTACAGGATATTTTATTTTGTGATGACTTTAGCAAGGATATGTATAAATATATGAAGTACTTGGGCTGCACACTCGGGTCCTGCACACCAAGTCTCTGTTCCATATCTGGGTCTCAATCTGGCTTTGCTGAGCCCAGACGTAATCTCTCTCTGCCTCTTTCTAAGACTGACCACTCCTTTCAGAGTTATCTGTGTCTAAATCCAGCTGTAATCTGCTGCAGAGCCTCATTATCTTTGTGCAATAATTCATAATCCTCTGCGAAGGCTAGGTTTTACTGCCATGTCAAAATTCACCTTGTAATACACACACACACTTCTGCCCTCCATCAAGGCGTGCAAAAAATAGGGGTGGGCGGAGAAGGTGCTTTTTCAGACTCAAAGGAAATCACATCCCTGTTATATCTCCGCAGTGTTTTTTTTTTTTTTTTCGAGACATGAAAACGTCTCCGAAAACCACAGCAGAGATTTAGCGGGCCCACAGAGAGGATCCTGCAAGCGATAAGAGAGGATGATGCGAGGGTGCTAATTCCCAAGATAACATTCACAGACAAATCTCTCTTTTGATGTGCTGAAACACAATCAGATTGCAAAAATCTATGAAGCACAGTTCAAATATAGACCCTGGAGCGATGTGGGAGCAGCTAGAGGGGTATTACAGAGAGATTGTGTGCAAGCGAGGTGAGATAAGTGACCGTCCTTTTATCTTTTACGGGAGCTCATTACACGTACAAGTGTTAACAATCATTTTCATTAATCCATTAGCCTAAAGATCATTTCCTAATATATCCCATCTGTTTGCTGATATGTCCCAGTAAAATCCCTACGTGATGTGTAGCAGTGACCTTGTAACACTGACACATGTACTAGAGAAGCGACACATGTACGTTGGTGCATGCACGTGGGTGTAAACGCCCACACATGGACGCAAACAGTGTTTACATGGAAGTGTTTGTCTAACTGAAAGCTGTGTATTTCACAAACTGCAAACTGAACACAGAAAGGGGGGAAGGTGAGGGGAGGGCGGGTAAACCCAGAAAATATCGCAAGCGGCGTCTGAAAGAACAAACATGCACATAGCTTCCCTGTCAGCCATTTTGGAGACAGCTTTATCGGAAAATAGTAGTAACAACACAGGACATTCTGTCTCCCTGTCAGCCATTTTGTTGAGATAACACTCGGCTTTTCAAACAGGCAACCTTTCTTTAACGCATTTTCTAACTGTCATATGATATCTGCACACTCCTCTATCACGTCCCTTTACTTCCCCACTGCTGTTTGTTTCTTTTTTTAATGCTACTACGTTCTTGAACTCTTTCCATTTGTGTCATAACGGATTCAGACTGCCGGTCTCTCCGTTTCTATGTCTCTCCCTCAGTCTCTGTGCAGTCATGGTCAAATGTCTCCATGGCAACGTGGGCTACAATTCTGTGGGAAAGGGATGCTGTCGTCTGTCTGTCCATCTGCTGCAGTGCGAAATCTTACATTAGAGAGCGACTGAGTGAGTGAAGGAGTGTGTGCAGGTCAGTGACTCAGTCAGTGTGAGTCTGTGCTCTGAATATGTGTGACTGATTGAAGTGTGTGCGTGAGTAAGCGAGCCAGCATTATTATTATTTATTTTATTTTTTTTTGGGGGGGGCTGTTCAGCTGTTCGTTGAAAACTGTGGGTGATATTAATGTAGCATCTGTGCACGGGTGTTGTTTTATGGCCGTGCAGCGGAGGACACAGATGATCTATGGACAGGGAATAATGAGTCCAATTAGGACACCCATGGACACAGAAACTACAAGACATTCGGCAAAACCAGAGAACGACTGAGTGACGTTCTGGCTGACAAGAGGACACTTGTTGTGACTGTATTACCAGAGTATAATTTAAAACAACGCTTGGGGCAGTCAGAAGACATGAGTCAAGCAGTGGGCCCTTTGAAAGATACGAGGACACTTGGATCAAGCAGAGGAGACTTGGATCACATGGAAGAAGCCTGCATTGACCAGAGGATACTTGAGGTAAGCAAAGGAACATTTGGTCCAACTGGAGGAAGCTGAAGTCTATCAGAGGGTCATTTGGGGTGAAGAGAGTAGAACTTAGGACACCTGAGCTTCCTGGTTACAGCATGCAGGAAGAATCCCTTCTGATCGGCTGCTGTTCAGCTAAGAAACACAAGTCTCCTGCTTCTTCGGAACGACTAAACTGAAGGTGAGGAATTAGTTTAAAGCCATCTTATGAGTTTTGAAAATGTAAAATGATCCGACAAATGAACATTCTTTTACTCGAAGGCTACTTACATTCTGTTATAGTATAGGTGATGGTCTTATGCAGGCTGTGCAGAGAACACAGACGCTGAACCTAAGGCCGCTTCAGAGGGCCACTTGAAAACAGTACGCATCATGAATCACTCTTTAGGCAAATGAGCCTGTTTAAATAAAGATTCGGGGGCAGGGGAGTTGGCCCCACACGCGCATCACTGAATGTACAAACCCCGAGATGTGTGTCCATCTCCTCGTTCTCTTTCGTCTACTGTGCATTTAGGTCATGTGGAGCTTAATCCTGAGCTGGGCCCGCTGGGACCTGAAAGCCTGAAGTGAAGCTTGCCAGTCCAGGTGGGTAAAGCAATGACTCATGATCCACCATGAAATGGGTCAAAGCACATCTCCTTTCACACTGAATACCTTTCCCGCTAATCATTTGCACTGATCATCTTCATTTGCTCTGGTTGCTAAGCACATGTGGCTTTGTCTAAAGAGTGTAAACCCTACTGAGTTGAATTTGAACAGCATGATTTAATTACTGGTCCTCCTGCTCAGCCATCACATTAAAACGCTGAGAGCCAGAATGTAGTGCAGGAATGACAAGAAGTCAAAAATGAGAGAAAGTGAAACACGGAGACATGCAGCCTTGCATCTTGTCCTTAAAAGAGCGAGCACCCTGCACAGCTTTCACTTTGAACATATACCAGTGTACCGCAGACCACAACATAACATGACCTTGTTTTTATCTTTGCACAGCAGACTGGGAAAACAGAGGGATGAGAGGAAGTAAGGGAGGTTAAAAAAAGAAGTGCAGAGAAGGGCTTAAAAATATATATCACAGCATTGGCTTCGAAATATTGACTCTTGAAATTAAATCCAAAAGCTTTGTCCGTGGCAGGCTTGTATTTTTCAGTTAGATGTTTCCATTGAAATGACTCAGCACTTGGAGGATACAACAGAGGAAGAAAACCAGAGACAGATAAATCCTCCTAATACCCTTGATCTTAAAGCTGCACTTGCACCTAAAACATCCTTTATATATGAATACAATAAGTAAATCCATGTCAATACAGTATTTAAATACATTAGATATATACAGAACAGATAAGCACACTTTCTAAGACCAAATTTGGTTTATTTCAGAAATAATAAATTTAAATTATAAGTAATCAGTTCCTTCCTTCCCTCAGTAAATTCTCACCTCTTTTGTGCTTCTGCATCCTTCTCAGATGAATCTACTTCCTGAAGGTGCTGGTAGGCGGGGCCTGAATACTTGGATCCTCCAATTGGGTTTAGCCTTCCTCTCGGTATGGGTGGAGTCTGGCGAGGAGCTAACCAAGGGGCTGCCCGAGTTCTCTGGTCGGGGCTGTGAGACAAGGATCCACTTCTTAGAGAGAAAAGAAGCCAAAAGGAAAATAAAATATGTGTCACGTTTAGTTACGGACACACCAAACGACATCACATCAAGACCTAGTGGCAATGAAAGCTTACAATGTATTGATGCCGCACTTGAACACACCACAAAGACTTTAGCCAACGTTTGGCTGGTCTATATGTTCTGCCTGCCTGAAAGGAAATAATAATGCCAGTAGTCTGTATTCATTATTCAAAAGGGGCAAAGTGAAGAGCTACTGTTAGCTGGAAGGCTAGGAAGCCTTCGTACAGACTGGCCCTCTCCTGAATCATCCATATTTCAATGTTTAGATGAGATGAAAATAAAAAAGAGAAGAGTGTTCTGTGTGCCCTTTAAACTTTGTCTTGTCTTGTCTTTGTCTGGTCGCTTCTATTTCTCTACTAAGTGGTGTTTTTGCACACAGTGATCATAAGCTCCTCTTGTGAAAATGCAAGTGAGTTTCATGAGATCCTGAAAAGTTTACTGCAAATGTTCATGCAGAATAGTAGTTTTGTGGATTTGCGTAGCTTTGATGAACTGGTTCTTCTCCACTACATGCAGTCTATCCAAAGAAATTTTGGAGCCAGAGTGTTAGTATGTTTTACTGAAATAGCAAATTCCTCCAGTCATCATGCTCTGATATTTTTAGGTATAGGTTTAAAATGTTTGCCCAAAATAACACTTCAAGGCCTCATTCATATTAAACTCTGTTGTTTTGAGGGACAGCTTTGTGTCTAAAAACGGCTTCTTTAGCCATAACCACTGCAAACATACAGTCAGCCTCTTAATAGTGTTGGCACAGGTTTC
Organism: Planiliza haematocheilus; assembly: GCA_005024645.1. Classification (NCBI taxonomy): domain Eukaryota; kingdom Metazoa; phylum Chordata; class Actinopteri; order Mugiliformes; family Mugilidae; genus Planiliza; species Planiliza haematocheilus. Next base: position 877,373 of record SRSE01000429.1, read on the forward strand.
ATTAAGGCCTGCAAATTAGATATTTCTGCAACACAGATTTACTCCTGGCAACTGGTGATTTTTCTGGCTGCACTAGACTACGCTATCCCAGCACTCTCTCCTATCCTGACAGTCGTGTCCAAATCTCTGCCTAAGCTGATGCGACTGCAACAAATAAATCCAGATCGCCCACTAAGGATGTCATTTGTGGTAAGAGCAACAGACTGCAGGCTAAGTAATCTTATGATCAACATTGCTGCTCTTCACAGAGAGAGACAAAGGAAAGGAGAGAAAAGGAGGGGGGAAAGTCTTGCAGGAGTTTAGCCAAAAGGTCAGGAAAGTGGACTTTGTGGTTGGAGGGTTGTCTGATTGTATTTCCGGTTAGTCTGAGGAAATCTCCTCTCAACTACTGCCTGGATCTTCTTTAAAAAGGAGCGATTAACCTCCAACTGCTCCAGGAGTTGGAGTAACAGGTAGAAAACCATGGGTGTGCTGCTGAGAGGCTGTCAGGTGAATGCCTTTAACTGAATAAGGATGTCAAAAAACTGATTCTCCTATGGGTCAATGAAAGTTAAAACATTTTTGTCTCAAATTACTGCCTTTTCACCCTTTCTCACACACAGGCAAAAACAAATCCTGGGACAGAGGATAAGGATTTGAGTTTTATTTACTGAAATATATAACTAAGACTACAAAAACAAATCAAACCCTATGTGCGGGACCTTCTTCCTCACTTTTTGGCTCAGCTCCGTGTTTGCTCATGTGTATTGTAACAGAAAATCCAGCCCTGGCAACGATGTGAATTCCGACTGTCAGAAGAAGGCACTTGTGTATGTGTGTTGGATTGTGATGCTGATGAACATGCCGAAACCCGGCCAACTTCAACGCACAGTGTGAGGAAAAAGCTTGCCAGGATTTTCACGTCTAGCTCATGGGCTTCCCATTTTATCTCTGTCCCATCTCCTGTGTGTTCACGGCTGTTATAGATATGCTTATTAACGTGTTTATAGCTTCAATTATAATTACTATCATTCTTCAGTAAATCAGCAATTAGCTGTGGCTGCACCGTAATATGGATAATTCAATTTCTCTCTTCACTGAGTCTGTGCTGATTACAGGAAAGGACAGTGAAGTTGCTCATTGTTGGTATAATGTGCAGTTTCCTGCAGTGACGAGGGGCAGCTGCATCTCCAGGCTAGCATTATGTGTGCATGCGCGTGCAACCATATTCCATACCTGTGATGTTTTGCTGGGCCTCTCGTGCTGCTGGGCGCCGTGGCGGTGACGCTGCACTGTGCGAAGCTGGACTCACGGGCACTTCCCTGGCGAGGCTGGGAGGGCCGCTTGCAGTACTTGAGAATAAAACACAAACAACACTTAGCTCCTTCAGATGGTCACACATATATCACACATATATTTTTACATCATGAAATATAAAGTTTCCACTTCCACTGAAACTTTTCCTCCTCCTTCAGGAGGATATATTAAGATCTCCCTGTGAACCTCCCCCATCATCCTCACACACAGCTTCAAGATGGGGACAGCCTATTGCCTTGATTCTAGGAGCTGATTTTCAGAGTCCAAACGGAGTCAATTTACATCTATTTATGCCTTCTTTCACCTTTCTCAACAGCATTCTGGCCTTTTTAGTGATTGAGGTATATTATACCGTGTTGAGAACGGTGGGAGGCTGCTGATAGCTTGATAAAATCAAGACTACAAAAGCTCTGGTTGTGTCCCAACTCTTCAACCAGCAATGAAGGGAGGCGACGTCACAGGAGCCAGTGATTGCTAAATCTGTAGCGACGGCTTTGACAAATTGCAGTGACAAACGGCTACCTAACGATCTAGCTAATTTAGCAAAGCATCCACTGTTAATGTTAACTGCCAGGGCGACGGCTAGTTTCTCACAATGCAGCCTCATGGCTCACTGCTTCACACTCTGACGCCTGCTTTAAAGACGTCGTGAAATAGAACCACGGACCAGGAATCCCGACAAATCAGAGTGTGGATAGTAGGCACAGATGTTTGACTAGTTTTTGAAGACAAATGCTGCTTCATCTGAATGTCATTTAATTTCCACTGATATCTTGATAATAGGCTAGTGACATTACTAAGGGACAACATGAATAAAATAGCCATTGCCAAAAGATCCTCAGAAATTAGTATAATCTTGTCCGGATATGGATACAGTCACGTGAACATTTAACAGATCATCATATGCTCCCACTTTACCCATGAGCTGAGGACATAATATATTTCACACACTCAAATCATTCAAAGTGACTTGCCCTTAGTGTGATATATTCATGCACATTATTTTCACATCAGTAAAGTTCTCTGTCCCCTTCTATGCTTTGCATCTGTATCAAACATGGCAGAAATACCATGAGATGAATTATTAATGAGCCCTTTCAAAGTCTGCATTTATCACAGAGCTGATTAGAGGATCTGTGCAATTAAACTCTGCATTTCTTCATACAGTGACACATCAAGAACTTGTTGGATGAAAGGGAGAATTAACTACAATCATTGTTTAATGCTCCTCTCCATCCACTTAGACTGTTTTGAGTTGATTGGTTGTGGTGGCCCCTTCAACAAGTCACCTTGGTGCTTTCAGATTTATCACATGGCCTTCATTTTGTTCAGAAAATCATTTTTTCCCATAATACTGCTGTATATCTTTTACTTTATTGCTTTCTATCCCTGTTGAATCTTCTTTTCATCCACACTGATCCTTCCTTTGTTTCCTCTCCTTCCATCTTTCATTCGCGTGTCTCTCATGCCAGGGTCTGTCTTTTAACTCCCTTTACACTCAGGACCATCTCTGGAGAAACCAACCAGCAATGAAACAAAGCAGTACTTTGATTTTGCTCTTCACGATACACTTGACAAGGCAATCTCACTCAGACACACGGCAGCCAAGACCTGTAGTGAACTCCTTAAAAGAACACGGGACAACACCAACGTGTTCCGGGGTTTAAACTTTAAAAGCCTTATAGATGCAAAGGATTCTGGTTTGATTTGTTATCTACTACACATCTAGCCTATCTGTTTTGCATCTATCTTGGAACTGATGGTTTTTGTCTCCTCAGCATTATCTCGCCATCGTCTAGACAGCGACTTTTAAGGTACAAGTGACTCATTTTACTTTTTTATGTCTTTTCTTCATAGGAAGTTTCTTTTTCTTGATGTCTAACTAACAAGGTTGTCACAATCCCTTAAGAGGACTCCTCTGCAGGACACCAGCCTCATTAGCATCACACATGCAGCCATGGTTATGTGACCATTCAGACATTTGGAAGCTAATTTGTACTTATGACATACTTTCTTATGCAAGCTGAATTTACAGTACAGTATTTATAGACTTCCATCTCAACTGAAGCAGGTAATTAGAAGACCAGAGAGCAGGCTTTTTAGAAACTTCTCAAAAGTCTAAAATCTCAAAACTTTGCAATTTTATTTTTAAACGTTCATATCTGAGATACGTTTTTTCTTTCATGAAGTTTGAAGTTGAGCTCACCTCCGAAGAAAAAAAACACCCCTTAATCTTCATCGTGACAAGCTTAGTAGAAATGATATGGCATTTAAATAAGGGCTTTTTATCTTCATCTTTCATCACGAATTTAAGACTGGTCAATTTTTTTCTGAATCCTGAATGGGCAGCACATATTGCAGGACAACAAAACAGAAATATACAAAAAACACAATTATGTCTCATATTAAAGAGACATCCAAATGTTTGCAGACACATAAAAGGCAGTTTTCTCTGTTTCCTCTGCACTTGGGCTGTTCTTTTGGCAAAGTGGCACAGTTGAAGCATGCTGAGCCCAAAAGTTAGAGGTCGATAGATTGAAACCATCCTCTGCTACGTGTAAACTTATTTTTTTTTTGTGGCCAATTTCACCACTGTGGGATAAATAAAGGTTTTCTCCTCTTGTGTGGTTGGTGAAGGAGCTTTCCAGATTACTGCGGTGGAATGGAATGATGAAAAGCTGCCTTTGATTATGGAAACTGTGTCTTAACTTTCATTTGGTTCGGTTGCCCCTTTCCCTGCTTCTAAAATTCCCTGGTTTCAAACCAAGCCACTGTTCCCGACTTTGATTATCCTGTCATTGCATCACCTGATCTTCCATACCTTTCTGCTCGTCTGCACCCATTTCACTCATTAGTGCCCTCTGTATTGTTGTTTTTCTAATTCACTTACTTTACTTTTACAAGAAATGCTGGCTCCCATGTTTGTTTAGTGTCATTCAATCAGGACGTCTCAGCCTCTGCTGCGTTGATCTAAATCTTGCAAGTGCACCAACTTTATGAGATTGCAATACCAAATCTTCCACTGCATAATCTTGTACAATAAATAAGACGTAAGAACACAGGCCACAATCAGTGAAACAGAAACAGATCTTTCAAGCTTAGATATGCTCTTAATCTTTTTACCATTAAGAAGAAATAGGTTGTCAGACCTGACGGAATGTCCATACTAGCTAGACAGAAAGAAGGATAGTGGAGCACTGCTTCTGCTTACCAGCTCAAGGACAGAAAAGTGCCTCTATCCTGTTAATGCTGACACTGTGTGGCTCTGCGTCCATTTTGTTTGAAAATAGATTTAGGCTTAAGAAAGATTGCCTGAGGAAAAACTGGGAACTGAGCGCATGCGTCACCCAGCAATACTGACTGTTTATAGAGGTCATCAATATAAATGTAATATTTTCTTGCACAGCTGCAGGCAAAGAAAATCTTTAGCTCCATAAACGTGAGCAGATACAAGCGGCAAAAGTAATCATCTCTTTGACAGTGGTTCCATGCCGAGCCTGGACATTTGTGGTGCAAAGGGTGCATGTAATGGCTTATATTAATGGTTATGTGTGTGTATGTGTGTGTATGCACTGTAAAGGATGTTATAATCTCTCAGATAGAGACTAATACACACCATATGCCTCTAGCGATGCGTTTTTCAGCACTGAAAGACTATCCGGACAGAACGGGAGATGATTTTTATGATTTGTGCAGAGATGCTGGCATCAATAACAGCTTTACAGAGTTATAAACACACATAGCTCTACACTCTCTAGTCTCTGACCTACGCTTAGGAGAGCAGGCTCAGTACAGTCCTGTTCATGATAGAGACAGAGTACTTTTAATTATATGGCAATGACAGGCAGACTCTGTGGAACAGCTGATGAATTCATGATAGGGTGGTAAAACCTGATTGATGGAGAAAGACGACTGACTCAGAGCTGCTCTTTAGTTCATTGCTTAATCAAATACTTCCAACAAAGGGCCCTGCAGTGATAATCAGAAGTGTTCATTTTCTATCGCCGACCACTGCTGGATTGTTCTGCTGCCTTGTCATGACCCACACGATCATATGATGTGTTTATCTCTAAGCATGTGTCCCTAAATGCAACAAAAATGTAAGAATCCAGCTGAGGCACACGGTAAAATCAACCCAGGGCCGTGTGGTGAGGACTGAAATTAAATGACTAGCAGAAATTCAGTCTTAAACAACCCGCTGGGTTTGACTCTTTTGTGTGCGCACATGCTCCTAAAACTCCATTGACCCCATGCTTCTTGCTCTGTGTTCAGTATATTTGGTAATTGATTGCCTGCAGACAGAAATCAATGCGACTCTGGGTGCGTAGGCACAAAATAAACAAATGCAATTCATTTGCATGCACGTTCCCCAAAGACTCTTGTAGAAAATAAATAAGTACAAAAACACAAGGTTTAAAAGCAGCATTTATATACTAAATACAAGCTTTCTTATTTTTCTCAACAACACATTTTGGGAGTCAGTAAACAATCAACTGTTATTCGGGAGCCTGTGTTAACAGAGCAATTATTTAAATAAAAGCAAAATGATTAATTTGAAGTCATATTTAGTGTAAATCATACAATATTATTTTTTGCATCCTGCCAGAGTTCAGGGCATAATTAGAAAAGATAATCAAATATGCAAAATAATAATAAACTGTTCCTTATATAGGAGAAAATGCTCACCAACCAAGATACAAAAACATTCAAGTGTTTATTGCTAAAAACTCACAAGACTATAAAAACAAGTCTATGTATTTATCACACTGATACGTCATTAGCTATTACTCAGTGCTTTTCATAGATTACTAAAACAGACTTAACATTTAAGATGTTTTAGTACAACCATCCAAAACAAGGCTGAAAGCAGGGAGCTCCTCTAAGCCAGACGGATACAGACATCATAATATGACTTAATGTTTGTTTTTGTTTTATTAAAAGAAAAGGTTTCATGGAAGTCTCAACATTTTGCCTTCAAACCTTTTCACAGATTATTCAGTGTGCAGGCACATGCAGTTATACTCTAACCAGGTCAGTGGAAGTCAATGTCTTAAAGTGATCTATAACCAACAGATAACCAGTGTTAGAATTTTTAAATAGGAGTAATGCAGCAGAGCGTGTGCTGCACAGACACAAGAGAGCAGTTAAAGCCCGATTAATCAGTTTTTCTTAGTGTGTCTGGGTGTGAAACAGTGCGACTGGCATTATTAGAAAAGACACTTTTCTAATATGCTCAAGGTTAAGACTAAGGTTTGCGTGTTTCCTGGAGTTTATTGTGAAAAGTTTTTCACCTTTTGCTCCCAAGGCTAGGTGATAAAAATTTGTCTCATTAGGCAGAACAATAAATTGAAGTCTGTCAAGAGCGTTATGCAGAAAGTGGATGAGTCAGAAGTCTGTCAGACGTTGAATCTTCTGTCTGGAATGCAGCAGGGCTAACCAACGATGAACTAAGCTACGGGTTCAATCCTGAGGCGATATGTGACACTTAATTGAACAATAATAATTAAAGTGCAGCTTTTGGAAACAGTCTAGAATGTTAGCTGCAGCATTAGTGGTTCAATTTATAATGTGTGTGTAAACAATATTTAAAAGAAACTAAATCAGTGACAAATATGCTTGTATGATGGTGAACTATTATAACCCTTAGATCCAAAATAATAACTACTGTTGGGTGGATTAGAGAACGACTCTGAGAACATTTTGATATACACTATACTTAATACTGTGCCAGCCAAATTCACATCCATTAGAAAGTATTAAAACATCAAGAAAAAAAGAAAAAGCTTAAAATCTAAACTGATTTGGAAAGTTATGAAAAGATATTACCAGGCTGAAAGGAAGTGTTAAAGTACAGTGACCCATTTAAAGTTTGGACAAAGCTCCAAGCTGACAGAAGAAGAGAAGTGAACATTCCTCTCATAAAAAAGCGATATAAGAAGATACACGGGCAAAAAGTAACAACAAATGATGTTATTTAACTGTTTGCTGATCAATAACTGATTTGGCTTCTCTCTTGTTGGGCTGATAAACACAGAAATCTATTTGCATTTGTTGCAGGTATTCGCTGTGACATTTAGGTGGGATCTGAAATGAAATATGATGTACTTCTAATGGCTGAACGATTCCTGTGATTTGTGTGAGATGTAAATGATACGTTTAGAGAATAATATTGACTCCTTTTCTGCACTCATTCTGTGCAGTGTAATTATGCCAAATCTGAGAGGAAGGCTGGACTGCTGCCGTTCCCTTGATCTTGGTGTTAAGTTTGGAAAAGCCAGTTTGTTTGTCCTCGGCAGACCACTCAGCTTGAGGGTAATTCGAGGAGACACACCTGACACACCATCTTCGCAGACAACTCCTGATTTTACAGATTACTTTCAAGCCCTGGTTAGCTGTGTCTCCCAGCTACATCTTAGACACATGAACCCCTTGTGAACTGAAACTCAAGCAGAGAGCCTCAGGCAAAAGTGCCCCTGTGCTTTAAATTCTGTGGGCTTGAGATTAAAATCGACAGGGTCTGTGCGGTCCTAGTTCATTCAGGCAGTTTTACTCCTGTGACATGTTGATTTATGTAGGGTATTAAATTATTTTACTTTTCACCTAGGCTTTCTACAATTGATCATGTGCCAAACATATGATTTACAGTATATGTTAAACACAAATACTGTGGACCTTGAGATGGGGATTACACAGGATCATGTGATATGTAAATATGAATATAGATGATTGCTAGGACTGATTCTGTAGATATCCAGATATACTGTACTTAATAGAGTTTCCTCATAAATGAACAAAATATAAATATGCTCCAAGTGTGCTCATTACCCTTTGTGTGTACAAATGCATATGTCAAATCTGGATAATAACTTCCCCATGAGGGACAGGACAAGAAAGAAATAGAAAAAAATGAATGAAAGAATGAATGAATAAATAATTTGCGTGCCTTTGGGTCTGCCAGTTACAAAAATGTGTTTCTCTAATCTGGAAACACTTTGACTCTTTGAGTTAGCGTAACTTAGCATATTTTTATAAAATGTGCTACTATTTTGGTTTAATATGGATCTATAGTTTTGTATAAAACTAGCAAACTGAAAACTGAAGCCAAAGTGCCAAAAAGTGCAGTTACTCAAATGTCCACTAGAGACTGGCTCCAAATCAATCAGCATCGACGTCCATGTTAAAATGTCCAACTGAACACTGGAAATCAATGTGGTTAAAGCCTGGTACAAAAACTGTTATGGACATAAAAGCTCATTTTCAATTCATGAAAAATGTAACTGGGAATTGTTATATAACTGCCGTGTTTTATTCATATCAATTAAAGTTATGTATAATTAAGAATGTGGCTACTTTCAGTGAGAGACGATCACTGTCTGCCATGGTGACACTCGCTCCACTCATCAAACCCCACCTTTCTGACTGTTTTTGAATTAACTCAGTTGGTGGAGTCAGACACTGCTAAGATGGACACTGCTCTTCAGACAGCTTTCAACATTCATCCACCTATATAATGTCAACGCTGTTGACAGGAAACTGTGGTCCTTGGTGTCAGAGCCAGATGTGTATTCTGGACGTGTCCATCCCATAGACTGTAGAAAAAGTAACCTTAAAAGTGAAGCCAAACAAAGTAGAGCTCCTTCTGGTGGCTGGCTGCAGTACAGGTCATAACTCCACCTCCTCCATGTCAGTGGATGGGACTTAGGCCAAACTAAAACACGTGACATACATGTTGTTGAAGGATGGTTGCTATCATTGTAGGTAGTTAATATAATGCTGTTGCATGTTTAAGTGTCAATTATTCCCGCTATAGAAACAGGATGTTAATAAGTGCAGTCTTTAATCCAACATTTCTTTGTAACTGGTGGAGGTAGAGCAGAGCGGAGTATTAGCTAAATGCAAACGTCAGTGAATCTGGTGGATGTATGGACGAGTCATCGATAACGTGGCTCCTCTCTATGACAGTACTGCTCAGACTTTGGCTCCAAACTCGCAAGATGCGTCAGCTTGGCCGGTGGGAGGGAGTGGAGACGTGTCGTCCATTTTTACAGCGGTCCAACCGTAGACCGTGATTTTCGAGTTCTTTCCACCATTCTTTTCGTGTCACACATCTTCCTCCTTTGTCAGTGATAGAGAACATATTTTCTTTTACCAATTTATTTCTTTTTTTTCTCCAGGCGACAATCTAGGTTTTTTTTTGGCAATGACAAATCAGGTAGAATCTGTCAGCTGTATCATGAACTGCCAGCATGAATTGTAATTATCTCTACCTCGTGTGAACTGGGTTTCTCAGTGAGTATATAGATTCTTGTGCTGCTCTCCCTCAGTGATTTATCCATCTCGTGTATTTTTAATGTGTTTATGATGGATCGAGAGACCTTTGTGTACAGGCCCACAGCACATGTGCTCCATATCCCTAGAGAAAACATAAAAATGATCCAATAAAGCTTCATGTCACACATGTGTACATTAGATTGGCATCTAATGTGATAAACACATTCAAAAAAGCTAATTTATGCACATTGGTGCACCAGTACACATACAATCTCCCACAAGTGACTTTCAAATTACAGTAACGTTTTCCATGGCAGCTACTCCGAGACGCACAGCTGGGAGACATGTGATGACACCAGCGCTAAGAAATGATAAATGACATTGCCAGCCAGGAGCGAGCTCCCAAACCACTGAACGACTGCTCTCCCATAGACCTGTGAGACTGATGCAAGTGGCCAGGTAGAGACAGGGATACATACTGATTCATATGCAGCGCATAGTGCATAGTGCAGGGGTTATGAATTTAATGATAATTCTCAGAGGGGTCGGGGACACATACAGTGTGTGCTGTATGCGTCTGCTCTGAGATAATACCTTCAGGGACACTGCTCCCAGGCATCTAATTTTGAACGTCTGTTGGCTTCAGATAAAGATTATGTTGGTTTGTTGGCTTGTGCTAATGCCAAGTAATGGTATTGGTTGGAAAAACAACTAACCCCTTAAGCCCCAGGCTACTTAAAAAAACAACAACTAAACATCCCCAAGTTGAGTCAGTAACAGTTCCCCAAGTCTGAGGCTAAAATGAACAATCTCAGAGGTTTGAAAAACTCCAGTAAAAATTGACTTGCACATATTAAAGAGTATAAATCCAAAGTTTGTGAACAGTTATATTTTACAACATGTGCTGAATGTTCTCTTTTTCAACTCCACTAAATTAGATGCAATTCAAGTGAAGCCCTGCAATGCCACATCCTATATCGTCACAGAATTTAATGTAGTCGGGTGTGTTTTCTTAGCAGAATCAGATCTATATAGTGCAAATAGAACGTCTTTAGAAATAATATAAGAAATGCTTCTTTTGAGACTTGTGCATGCACATATATGAACATCAGACACAGAAAATACTTTTAAAGGAAGTTAAGATGAAAAAATGCAAATCGTGTCACTCACCTCATGCATTTGCAGGTTGGTGTTGGGGGCCCTCATCTTAGCATCCAGGGCATTATGTGAATTGGCAGTGTAGCTTTTCAAACTGCGGCTCTCCTTCAGGTGGGCCTGGAGCTTCTCCCTGCGTCTCCTAAACAGAAAGGAAAGCACATGTCGGATGTCAGGAGAGCTTCGGCCACTGTCAGCTAAATGAATCCTTTGGAGGCTGAAAACATGCAAACAAGTGTGCATTTTAGTAGCTACTAGCAGGGGTATCTCTCTCTCCGGTTGTTTATTGGGCCTCTTGATACATGATTTTCAGCTTGGTACAATATGTAAACAGTTATTAAGAGCAGAGTCAATTCCATGTAAACAGATGCCACTTTTTTATGTCCATCTGTGAAACTACAATCCTCAAGTCTTGTTAACAATTTAACCGTTGCCAGTCTTTAGTATCTTAACTGTCAATTTTCAGGTTATTTCTGTTATAGAATTTGGTTTAAATCTGCTGCTGTAAGTCTGACTCTTGCACATCAGTCAAAAGCCTTTAACATTCCTCTGCTGCTTTCACCTAAAAAGCTGTCACTTCCAATTTTTTTGTTTCATTAGGCCCGGAACTTCACTAATAAAACCTGTATTGCATTCCTCAGTGTTTTGCAGTAATTAGCTTGTGCAGGCTACATCATGAGATAAGCCATGTCTCACTCGCAGCTACTCTGTAATTTTGGTCTAATTAATTCCAAACAGGAGCTTTGGGACAAACAACTAATTATAACAAGTTTAAAAAAATGTTGTCTGTTGAAAAGTAAATATCAGGAATGAAATGCTCCACTTAACATGTGAGCAGTCTGGAACAAACTGTGTGTAGTTCTTGTCTGCAGCCATTTGACTCCAGCAGTCATTCCAATAGTTTAGACGTGCCGCGGCAGTTATAATATTGAATCTCAAATTGAAAAAGTGGGGTTCATTACAGACCAGAGCGTTTCAGTTAGACTTTAGTGTTCTCATAAAAAGCTACCTGATACATAACCAAGTTTAATATATCCCCGCCTTATCAAATGTCCAGTCTTGTTCTTATGAGGGATACCAGGGAGAATCTACTTTCTATTAATTTACATCCACCAACAAATTTTAAAACACGAAACTGTGGATGAGGAGGATTGCATTCCAGCTCTATGCCCCTGAGGATGCAAGACAGGAAGAAAGTGAGCTACCTCAGGTACCACCGTATGCTGCTTCTTAATTGCTCCTTTTTCGGAGACTTAAAAATAATATTTAAAAAAACAATATTCCAGTCAATATGATGCAGCTTGGCTCCATTTAATTACTTCTCTTAGGAGATTTAGAGTCTGAACTATTCATTTTCCTGATTTCAGCTTTCAGGCTGAATCCGAATTCTTTGTAATGTGTACTGCAAATACACAGAAGGACCAAAGTCATTGACTGGCAAACTAATTAGTTTGACCCTAATCTTCCACAGGCGCAGAGCTGACTCCATGACAAATAAGTCTGGAGATAATCATGTCAGAGGAAGTGGAATAATTAGACCTTGTGCAGCAGAAGGAGGTAATCTGATTACTTCAATACGACTAAAAGACGCTGACCAGTGTACATTATATGTGCTTAATTATCACAGAAACTGGTTCCCCAAGCGTGTGCAGTTATACTGACCTGGAGGAAAAAGCACAAAACCCTTGTATCACGACTTCACTGTGTCGTGCCAGAGGTATGCTCATTATCAGATACAGCCGATGAAGCCTTTACAGTTCCCGCCTCCAAGACCCGCTGCTGAATGACAGCAATGTAATGAAGTGTTTACAAACAGGCTCATGGTAAGCCCTTATCCTCTCCTGTGGCACTTTAATTACATTTTCTTCGAAGAAGGCTGCGACATTTGGTACGCACTACTTTTGGAAAGCATTTGCTAAATATGAAAGATCCATTATCTCGTCTTAAGCCTTTTCACAATCCGGTTGTTTATTTGATGCTGCGGCAGGAAGGAGGGGGGCTGCTAGCTCTTTATGACGGAAGCATATGCTTTTGCTGTGATCAAAACAAACATTCAACCCTTTATGTTTGTTCAGAAATGTATCACAGAGCATCTCACATCTCCCGCTGTTTGAACAACGCAGAAAGTTTTGCTTTGTTATTTCAACACTAACTGCTCCGAGCCTTTTGGGGCATATGGTAAACAAGCTGACACATACTGTCAGACTTATATGAACCATGTCAGTGTCCTCCCAACATCTCTAACTTTCTGTTACCGACCTGACTTCCTGGAGCTGTGAGAAGTGCTCCAGCCATTAATGTGTTCTGTCTCCAACGTCTGATGTCAGTCCAGATTCCTTCCTCCTGGCCAAGTGTCTCTCCTTCCTGACTGCTTGCTCTGACCTCAGTCCACCTGCTGTCCTTTTTCTGTGTATTTGGTCTGTGGCCATTCTCTGCCAGTTTGTCTTTGCTTCTCTTGACAAATGTATTAACGATCTTTGTGATTAGTCTTATGGTACTTATGGTTTACTTGAATTTCGTCTACTCCCTCATCAGACTTGTTTGCTAAGTTTTTGACTGATACCTGCGTTCCGACCATTTTTTGACTAAAGTTTCTGAGTCCTGTGCTCTGGTTTAGCATTTTAATCTTCTTCAGTATTCTTTCATATGACTGAGAACAGATTATCTAAACATTATGTCCATAATAGACAGTTTTTCATACCACAGTTTGCATCCAATGATTGGTGCCAATGCAGGCACTAGTTTAAAATCCCATTTAGCCACCTGGCCAGCACATGTGAATTGCTTTGAGTGATAATGTATTCATAATAAGGTTTTTCAAATTTTTTAGATTGCTCCGATTTTGTCTCGCTTCTGAAGAAAAAAAAATATATATATATATGCATCTAACCATGTGTGAATCATTTTCATTTCAAAGTCCTCTGTGAAGTGGAGACTGGCTCAGCATGACCAGAGCTGCATACTGGTTGCAGTGTAAAAACAAAAAAATAAGAAGCCTTGTTCACTAAGGTCCTCGTCTCAGATTTAAGGTGAGTGCTGAGAGAACCACTTCAGTAGATGTTGGAACAGTACATCATTCTGCTCAGCGAAGGTCAAACATCATAGTTAACTGACAATAAATACATTTCTGAGTGGAGAGAGACTTGATGCATGTGGAGCTTAGCAGTGTCTTTCAGGCCAAACTGACCCCAGGTTTTGGGCAGGTAGGGTTGGCTAAAGTGAAAAAGTGGTTGGCATGGTTTATGAAACTTATCCGTGGACCCCAGCCTAGTACATTTATTCTATTTCAATTAAATGAAATGAAGCACATCTCTGATCCCAGCTGCACAGCATGGAAGAGAAGGAGAATCCCAATGATGTAATCTGAGCCATCTAGCTAACAGAGTCAGGAAGGCTACGAGGTCTCCCTCAAACTTCTGGATCGTTTCAGTGATTATATAAGCGCTACTGATGCAACTGGATCAAGAGAGACCAGGAGTACCTGTAATACTGTTTTATATTTATATTAGAACGATAATTCCAAAGAGAAGGGCAAGACTGTAACGTATGGACATCAGCAGGGGCATGCTGGCACCTGTCACAGATAGTCACAATGTTGCAGTACACAATTTAACACTGTATTAGACTATGTATAGCACAGACTAAGAATGGATTCAAAGAGCAATATCATTCCATAGCTTGTTGTGGTCTGTTAAACGTAAACCCTTTAGAACACGGATAATTAAAGCTTTAACAAAGACATATAAAAAGAATAAAATCAGCAGTTCGATGGTGGAGAAAAGGAGAAAATGTCTCTATCCGAACAGACTCTCACTCCTGCATGCTGCCCTTTAAAGAGCAATGACCACAGCATGAAGTGACGAATCATTTGTCTTTCATTAGGCTGTATTTTCATCAGGCTCTTTCTTTCTCTGTGTGAGAGAAAACCTTTGACTTGAGCGTTATTCAGGTCGCACAGATTTGCATGAGCACTTCCTCCTGATCTGAATGCATCTTCTTTATTGAGCAAGCAAGTTCCCCCGACTCAATTACGGATTCATTGAAAGTGCCTGTCCATCATCCTTGATCCGATTATGCTGCTCGCTCACTCACATCATTATATTAGAGAGGAAAGCCTATGGAATTACAGTGCCATCTATAACAGCCTGCTCCATGGTCCATGTAATCTGAATGACAGACTGCCGTTAATGTACATACCGGATGTTTGACCCATCCTGTTGAGATTCTCGCACCCGGGACATAGTAAGGTCTTTCATATACCAATTACTATGCACACATATTAACTTCTGCCCTAGAGAAATATGAAATAGGTAGAGAGGGACAGGAAGGAGAGTGCAGGAGAGCATGAACCACATGAGCTGACCTTTGGCTGATAATAGGCTATGAATATGTGTGCGCATGTAATGAGCTTTACAAACTGCAGGCAAATACCCAGTTGGGGGATTCATTCGAGACGTTTGATGCCTCAACACGTTGCATCAGCCTTCACCAAATTAACAATATGTCTCCTTGGCCTTTGAACAACCAACATCCAACAAGGCTTATTACCATATACTGTAACGGGTGCCAGACATGATCATAAATGTCTTCCTGCAAATTTTTAACACATTAATAAATTTGGAGAAAACTTTCAGTTAAAAGAAAGTGAAGAAGACAGATGTTTGGGGTGAAATAACATGTCACTGCAGTTAATATACCCAGTATAGTACAGTCAAGAGAAAATTGGCATTTGTCACACCTGTGGCATGGTGGTAAACAGCAGTTCATCTGAGAGCAAGGCAAAAGACCCAGCACAGTCCTAAACCCCTGTGTAACACATCTGTCTATGATTTATCATTTCATCACTTCATCCTGTGTGCTTTTTCTTAACCACATCTCTCTTTTCAAACTTGTGTAAATTTTGTGCAATGCTATTTTAAGAGCAATACTACCTATTGGAGTTTGTGATTATTCATGATATTCATGAATGTCAGTATATACTGTATATATTCAGCCTCCACCACTTATTTAACTTTGCTTGGTTTTCCACCAAGTTATCTTATCTTCTGCTTATTTTTCTGTATCTTTCTGTATAAACTTAACTGAGTGCTGCAGGTGCTAAATCAATTTGCAGTAATAGCTGATCAGTATTAACATATGTGCCTACATTTATCTGAAATGCTGCCATTAAGCTTCTTCCAAAATGTATTTGCTGCTGCACTTTAGTTGTGCAGCAGTGTCATTTCAGGACACGGTGTTGCACAGCTACATTCATTTTGTAATGAAAATTTACAACAGGTATTTTGTTTAAGTTGTGTGTCTTGTGTCTCAACACGTTGGGTTAACCTGGGGGTTTGTTTACAGCCGTTGTTTCAGCAATGTTGCTTAAATCCCAGATCAAGAATAGTGGCTGCGATATGTATATACGTAAGGATTTAGAATGCATGTTTATCTTCTCACTTGTTGCGGCAGTAGAGGGCCATACACAGCGTTCCCAGGAGGCTGATCGCCATGGCAATGGATGTGATTGACAGCACCTGCCTCTTGTACACCTCTTTGCTCTCTGTGGAAAAACAAAACAAAGGAAGGAGCCACATTAATGTATGAACAAGAGACTCTTGGGAAATAAAGTCACAGATCATGTACACATCTTACTGCGTGTGTGTATGTGTGTGAGACACAGACGAGACACAGACGAGGAAGAATAAATTGGTCTTTTGTGCATTTGTGTGTTCGTCTGCTGAGATCCCAGAGTTCATATTCAGAGAGAGAGAGTTAATACACAGAATTAAACATGGTTTTGAGATTTGTACTTTACCACTTTTAATTTCTAACGTTGTTGATTGCAGCACCCAAACAGCCATTTTAAATCATCAAACAACCATCTGCGTTGCAACAGCTCTCTGCTGCTTTTTTTGTATCTGCCTTAGAGATTCTTTCAAGTGTACATGTAATTACTTTTGTAATAAATAAACCAAATAAAACTTAACATAACAACTCAAAACCCATTTACAATAATCAAACACCTATTTACAACTCTCCAGCAGTGCTTGTTATTCTTAGTTACCGCACAGCCTTTCAGCTCATTTTATCAGCTCTACCACATCGAGTAATGGTCCGATAGACACCAGACACTGCTTTTGAAATGGATGCCACATGTAATGGAGCATGAATACATGGAGACAAGAAGAGTTATGGTGCAGGGGGACACCATTAGTGGAGAAAAATGGAAGCTGTCTTGTTTGTTCCGAACAAGTAAATCATAGTTGCCTTCAGATACATTAATAGGCGATCAATCAAGTTTTATTTAGTGAGGCCCAGACCTTGGAAAACCACAGAGATGACAGGTGTAGGGGTTTTACATTAAGTGATTGAGACAAAGCTTTATTGCAGATGGGTTTGAATGGCTACTTTAGTGGAAAAAAAAATAATCACTGCTCAGGAAATTGCCGTTAGTAGCTGCAGAATGAAACCGCTACTACTTCAGCTTCATCCAGACAC